>CM053791.1:135838247-136355747 GCA_028749045.1 Cupressus sempervirens | reverse complement strand
TATATTATCAAGTTCTTATGTGTTGCATTTATGACCTTGTTTGTCATTGATGTCAACATATCATCTTTCTGGATAGTTCAAGAAGAGTAGTAGAGATATTTTATTTGGAAAGGTTAAATAATGTTGATTTATTTTCAATGGGGTTAGTTTTATGTTATTAGATTTATATAGATGGTATATCTATGTTCATAGAAATATTTATGAATTTTTGTGTGAGTTACACAAGTTTTACATAGGACTAGTTGCACACGAGTGAACTATAAACTCTATGTTGTTGTTCATGCTATATCATCTTGGTGAGGTTGAATAATTTTTAGAAAGACAAGATTTTGTTAGAAACATGTTCAAGTTTTAAAGTTCAAGATGGAGAAATCTAGTTTTCACTCTATGAAGACTTGTGAACGATTATGTTGTTAATCTCATATTGGTTTTGACATATGAGTGACAACACACTTAAGTCACTTAGTTCATGTCGAACAAGTAGTGTGTGTTGAGTGTAAGTTCTCAGATACAAAATATATGCCAAGTAACTAGTAAGTTCCTAGTCACTCAAGTTCCAAGAAAACAATAGATGATGAGTCATTTAGATGTCAAGTTCAGAGGTTAAAATTACAAATATGTGTTACCCTTTTACAAAGGAAAATGCTAACAAAAGTATAACTGTTCAACTTCAATGACATAAATCTTGAATTATTATTTAGAATTGTGAAATGAAGTAAACTAATTAAATGTGTAGAAATGCATGAAGTTTACTATTATAATTTTTAATAATTATTAGCAAAAAGAAATGATAGATTTTCTTTTTTTTTAAAGATAACTTTTTATTTGTTGAATAACGCTAAAAATTAGGGGTCTAGTTCCCACCAAAAAAATACAAGGAAATAAACTTATTTCATTTTGATCTTAGATTATTCTATAGATAATATATGTAGCTAGAACAATCAAAAATAAAAATTGACTTTAGACCTATATTTTCTCTTTTATAGCAATTCAAATTTCAACTTATTCAAATCAATAGTTTTCATCTCCCACCACATTTTTGAAAATAAATCTATTCCAAACAAACAAAAATCATAGATTGTTGAAGAGGACTCTCTCCTATAGAACATCATATAATTTTAATTTTTTTTTGATATGATTTACTATTGTTTTCTTTCTCAAAATTGACATCTTCTTGAGTGTTAAAATACATACTTGTAGAATTTTTTAATTACAATATATTATATCTAATTAAAATACCATTAATTCTATTTGAGAATATTCTTGACTATTAGTTCTATAAAATGGTGTTTATATGTTATTAAAAAAAATCATAAAAAATAGTAATAGTTATTGAAATGTCAATTTTTTGAAATAATTAATTAATTTGGTAATTTGATACTATCTATACACACATGCATTTAATAGACATTTCCAATTGGAAAAGTGTGAGACCATCTATAACTTAGCTAGAATAAATTTAACAAGATCCTATGTTTGAAAAAAATGACTTTTAGATGGAAATACTCAAATTTAGTTTTTCTAATTAGTCAGCCTAAAACGTGACATAGCTTTGTACTTTCAACAGTGATCAATGGATGTCAAGTCATTTAGAGGCTGAGTTACAACATTGAAAATACAGTAGATGCCGAGCATTAGACACTTCAACTACCATGTAGATGGTTTTAGACATAATTGTTTGTAATGGCAAAAACTTTGAGGTTACCCATTTTTAGCTGACTTAAGGATTATTTTACAATTTTAATATGATAAGGACAAATCTATATTACAAATCTATATGGAGTACATGCAACCAATCAATTTAAGGGATGTTTTAGGTGACAAAATGGATGAATCACAATCATTGATTCATACCTAACCCTAAGTCACCCTAGTCTTCTTAAGGAGGAGATACCCTAATAGATGTAAGAGTAGAATGTGAGAAGAGAGAAGTTTGCATGCAATAGAGAGAATTCATGGTGGCTAAAGAGTTATAAATTGACATACATTGTAGAATCAATTAGAGGATAATAGAGGAAAAGAGTTAGAGGATAGAAGTGATACATCTGATCAAAGAGGATCAAGTACACATCACAAAAAAGGTGATCTATTATCTACTAGTAGAGTGCTAATTGAAGGATCATTGTTGATATATTCTAGTAGGTGAATTAGTTAAATCTCTTAACAGAGTGGTTCTAACAAGCTTTACTTCCCATATTGTATTTCCAACAATTAGTATTAGAGTGTTGGTTCCATGGAAAGGAAAATTTTGCAACTTTGAAGAAAGATCTTAAAGATGGAAGTCTACAAGTTGGAAAAGAATATTGATAATCGGATGATTGAAATCCAACTTGCCCTACATTAGTTGAATGAAGTAAGAGATCAATTGAAGCAATCATTGAAGAGAATGAAAGAGATATCTATTGAAGAGAATGACACACAATACCAAGAGATTGACACTACTGAATTGTTTATAGATGGAAACACAAGTGAATTTGATGTTACAGTTGCAGATCTAATGGAAACAAATGGAGCCCTAACTAAAGAGGCTAGAAATCTAAAGATAGAACAAGAAGTCAAATTAGTATTTCCATGTGAGGTGTCTGAGTAGAAAAAGAATGTTGAAGATGAAAATGTCATGATTGAAGATGACAAAAGGATGTTGATCAACAGACTAGAAGAGAAGACATCAATGATGAATAGTGTTAGAATTAACCACAAACATAAATAATAATTACATGCAAATATAAACAATAGTAGAAAATAATAGATCATATAGAAGATAACACAAGACACCAAGATTTAATATGGTTCACCCAATCCCTTGGCTATGTCCACCAAACAACTAGTCTATTATTATGATCCAATGATTAAAACCTGATTACATTTGTAATCCCTCACATCTCAATACCATTGTAAGAAGTAATTTTCACATCACATCTTATAAAAAATCCCTAACTGTAAGCCCTTTTATACAAGTATTTTTGTCACTTTAGGGTTAAAATTAGTTACAACATGTCAGCCATAAATTGGGAAACAAATAATAGCCAATCAGTAAAATATAGCTAATTGGAAAATAATAGCCAATTGGTGAATAACAAATAGGATTGATCACATTGAACTAGAAACATTGAATCAAAAGATAATTACCAATCATGAACTGAATGGAAAAGATATTGAAATCACAACATTGAAGTTGCAGAATGAACAACTAGGAAACGATATGAAAAGAGAGAGAATTTGATGATAGTTTCAATAAACCTAATGAATCTATTAAGTATTTTTAGAAATTGATGAGATCTCCTAGATCCAACAGTGATAATACTAGATTGGGGTACACCATTATTGAAGAAGGAGAATCATCCAAAAGTGGCGAATAAAGAAGCAACAGCGGTAAGAAATACAAATCTACTTGTCATAATTGTGGTAAGATAGGTCATACAACAAATTTTTGTACCACAAACAATGTAAATTAGAATCCTAAGAAGAAAGTCATGGGTAACTATCACAAGTGCAACAATCAAGGACATCAGGCACATGAACACAAGAGCAAGACTTGAAGCACATAAAGATTTGAAGGTTACTACTACAATTGTAAGAAGTATGGACATAAAGCATATGAGTGTAGATAAAAGCCTAAGTGGTCATCAAAAAAGCAGGCCAAGGTAAACCATACTGGCAGATCCTATAATTGGGATTACAATACAAGGTATAGTTGTTACTAATCTCTAGAGTATGGACATGTTGCTGAAAATTGCATTAGAACACATCTCAAAAGTGACTACAGAAGATAGTTGAGTCAAACCACATGATTTAGTTGTTTGAAGACCAATCACATTAGCAAAAGTTGTCTCACAAGGTCAAAAGCACCTAGGAATAAATTCAACAAAGGAAAAGGAAAGGCTAATGTTGAAGATATTAAAGTGTAGATGAACATGAAATGGAAGAAAAGGAAGATTGCAACACACCAAGTTCAGATGGGATCACTTCATCCAATGGATCAAGTGATCACACCATCCCCAACTAGGCAATGAAGAGGTATGTATGAGACTGATATTTCAAAGTTCAATTATACATCGATTCCAAGGATTGAATTTTGAAAAGATCACATATGCATGAAGTAAGATGCAAAGTATTGGTTAGAACTTAGAAGAAATCTATAAGTTTTCTATGTTTCTATTGAGCACGAAAAGTTTCACTATAGTTGTCGTGTAAAAAGTTAGTTGTTGCTACTATCAAAGTTGATAGTGTTGGTTGAGATCATTCTGGTTTACAAGCATAGTAGGAATTACATGGAAGCCAAGTGAGTCAAAAATTACTATTGGATCAGAGCTTACAGTTCTGCAAGAACTGAGCATTAATTGTGAAGTTTATAGGGCTATATGGTCAATTTTTTACTTATATGCTATTGTTCAAGATTGAAGAGTGTAGAAAGAGCTAGAGGAGAATTGGAGAAAAGGATTCAAGCAATTGTAGCTAAATTTAACTTCTACTCGACACTAGTCATCAAATTTTTGAAGGTATTTATCACGTGTCGAGCTACACTATTTGAATTTTCGTAAACCGTAGTTAGTTTTTATGGTTTCTAGTTCTTCTACTACTATGGTTAAGGAATGAAAGGAATTTTTGAATTTTCAATTGATAAGTAATGAGATCAAACAACCACATTTCTAGGTAGTTCTTGACATTGCATATAAAGGTGACCTATCTGTCGCATTAGCTATGATACCAAAACAAGTTTTGATTATACAATATGTAAGGTGTTGATACACTAATAAGGTTGGAATAATTAGAGACATTTAAATAATATAGTTGAATGGAAAATTATGTGAAAATAGAGTATTGAAAGAAGAATACAAGTTTGAAGAGAGGAAAGGCTTAACCCGTGCCCTAGATTTTTTGAACGTATTCAAGATAGAATGGATAAAGATTGTTCTTAGTAGAATTCATGACAATTATATATGGTTGGAGTATGGCCCTATCAAAATCACAAAGAGGATCATTCATAGAGTGACAAGGTATCCAAACCTAGACAGACCTAAGACAATGAGGAGTGATGCAAAAGAAGCAATTGAGAAGAATATAGGGGCACTATAGAACAACAGAGGAATAACCATAGATACAATTACTAATCCCTTAATTGAATTTGAAGTAAAAATTATTGCACATAAGTTATTTGAATCTAGTAGGTTAAGAAGTGTACCATGTATGGCTATGGATTTGGGTTACAAGATAGTCAAGAAAAACCATTCTAATGACCTTCTCGAGTTACAACTCCAATAATTATCTAAAAATTTGGGATCCATAAGAAAAACAAAAAGTACAAAATGAAAATTTGGGTCAATACTTATTTGTATATTTTTACTTGTGCAGAACACTTTTTCAGTATTTCAAAAAATAGCTTGGAAAACCAATAGGTTAGTTGTAGTGCAAATTGGTGAATTTATCAAGAAACTAGCTACTTTGAAGACTTTAAGAAGTCAGTGAAACAAATACAAAGGATTCCAATGTCACTAGTAGAGAAGCATTTTAATGATGTTTCTTTTCTAGTTGATGTTGATTTTTCATATGTTCGAGGTGTTGTTCCAATGGTGAGATGGCTCATACCACTACCTTGTGAGATTAATGTTGATGAGGCACATGCAACCATCACTACTTTACTAGAAAAGGAAGTAGATAAGGAGGCTACTACTTTTGGAAACTATGATGTAGCAAATTCAAAGATCAAAATGGACTTAAAGACAACTTTTGTGATGAGGAAGAAGAATAAGCTTGTCAAGAAGCTCAAAGAATAATTTGGTGAAGGAGAAGAAGGAGATGAGAAAGATGAAGATAATGAAGATGATGAAGATGCATCTACCCAAGAACCACTTGCTATCACATACGGTTAAGGTGAGGACTAAGGAGAAGAAGTGCAAATTGATGAAGGTGTTGAGGGAGAAGAGGCCTATGAAGCACATGTTGCCATAGAAGAAAAGAAGAGGAAAGAAAATAAGATAGCAACAAAAAAACCTAAATGGTTGTTAAACCTTCACAAAAGAAGTCTATAGTTCTTATTACTAGGGCTAGAGCAAGAGCTACTAGCAAGAAGACTCAAGAAGTTTAAAAGCCTAAAGGAAAGAGAGCTAGCACAACTACAAAAGAAGATGAACGTGAGCACAAGCAAAGAAGAAAGTATTTTGTGTAAAAGTACAAAGTTGTGTCACCTTTTAGGATGACTTATTAGAATGGTTTAATTTGAGTATTTCTATCTAAAAATAAATTTTATTCAAACATATGAACTAGGAAAATTCATTTTAGCTAAGTTATATATGGTGTCACACTTTTCCAATTGGAAATGTCTACTAAATGCATGTTTTATACTAGTTTGTATCTAATTATAAAAGAAATAAAATTATTTCACAAAACTAATGTTTCAATGAATCTTACTATTTTTTTTGATATATTTAAAATAACATATAAACACCATTTTATAGATCTTAGAGTCAAGAATATTTTCATACAGACTTTATAGTGTCATAACTAAATATAGTATATTATAATTTACAAATTCTATAAGTACATATTTTAACACTCGAGAAGATGTCAATTTTGAGAAAGGAAAAATATTAAATCATATTTAAAAAAATTAAAATTTACATAGCGTTCTAGAGGAGAGAGTCTTCTTTAAGAATGTATAATTTTTCTTTTGGTTAGAATAGATTTTTTTTGAAAAATGTTGTGGGAGATGAAAACTATTGATTCCAAGTGAGTTGAAGGTTGAATCATTATAAAAGATAACAAATAGGTTTAAGGCCAATTTGTACATTTTATTGTTCTACCTATATATGTTATCTATAACATAATCTAAGATCAAAGGGAAATAAGTTTATTTCCATATAGTTTTGTGGTGGGAACTAGACCCCTAATTTTCAACCTTTTTAAACATGTAAAAAATTATCTTTAAGAATTAGGAAAATATATCAATTCTTATTAAAAATTATAATCCTAAACTTTATCCATTTATACACCTTTCATTACTTTACTTCATAATCAAATTCTAATAATAATACTAGTTTTATGTCATTGAAGATGAACATTTATACTTTGGTTAGCCTTTTCCTTTATAAAAGTGTGAAATAGGTTTGTGTTTTTACCTTATTGGCCTAACTAAATTAGATAGGGAGAGGACCGAGTTAGATGATAGCAACCAATTCAAAGTGGTGAGTAATAATCCCTCTTTTGATTTGGACAACTTGTTTGAAAATATTAAAAATAATGTTGATTTAAGTAGATTCACACATGTTGAGTTTGGTAAACTTGGGAAGTTAGATATGGATAAAGTAGAAGAGTCTATATATTCCATGATGGAAAATTTTAAGATGACTCAAATTGGGATTGCCAACTCTCTACTAAATTTCCTATATGATAGAGTTGAGCAAAGGTAGAAATATAGTCTCACAATAGAGAGAACTAATAGAGAGACTACACTTACAAGAGTGATGCTAGACTTGGAAAAATATGAGATGAAAAAAGCTATTAAAAAATATAAGGGAAGATTTTCTCCAAAGTACCAAGCTTTTAATATTTTACAAGACAAGATTGAAGTCATTATTCAGCAAAGTAGACAAATATGGAAGGTAATTTATGGGATAACAACACAAAAGGCTATTTAGCAAGCATCTATAGAAGTAGGTGAAGAAAAATCACATGGGGAAGGCAATTTAGAGGCAATAATTAAAGGAGAGAAATAACAAGACCATAGTGTACTATAAGTACACATGCCGAGTGAAAGTCCACAAGTTGATGTAGTAAAGATCAAGGATGTCTCTGACAATAATGTTTGGAACATCAATTCCCTAACATAGGAGGATATGCAGAAGATATTGACCGATTCCACCCCCAAGGTACAATTATGCATTCATCTTGTGTTGGTGAGTGTGGATGAGATTGAGAAGGTAGAATTTTCATCTACAAGGGAGAAAACACAAGCATTATCAAGTGCCCCCTCTACATCGATAGAGGTGCAACGTACAATGTCTATTGTAGTACATCACAAGAAGGAAACTATGCCTTCACATATCAACACCAAGGTACTAGCAATTACAATAATTGAGAAGGAAAGGACACTAGCTTAAAAAGGTTGGGAACCCTATCCTACATGTACACCAAAAGCACAAGGTGGAGAAGAGATCAACAAAAAGGAGAAGAGTAGGACTAAAGATTTAGTCTTGACTATGAATCTATAGAAAGTAATAGTAATATAGACATTGGTTACTTTACTAGACACTACTACGCCTACTCCTAGTTATGCACTCCATAGGTTGAGTACTAAAGCTACACCTTTGCAAGCATCAAGGCCCAATCCTAGCACATTTAAGGTTGATGAGGTGATATCCTATGCTGACATTAACTTAGTTGAGGTGATTGAGTTACCAAAGTATGATCTTAAAACAATCACAATGGAGAAAATGAGTATATTGCAAGATGCTTTGGGAAGGAAGAAACACGAAGAATTGCTCAGAAGGGAGCACAGGTAGAAATAAGCACTTCATGACATCAAAGACATATTTCTTGATGTATTTAACCTCCCTACACTTGATGAAGGTAAGCCAATCATTCAACCGTAGGAAAATATTATAGAGAAGATCAATGATGAAGATCTAGATACCAATGTCAAAATATTGGAATGATCTGAGAAGAAATTTCAAACAAAAGGTGGATGAAAAAATATATAGTTCTATTGCACTACACTAGGTTGAGATAGCAACCAAGATGAAGGTTTTGAAGAAGATGTTGGAACATATTTTCTCTCTTTACACCAAGTTGTGTGATGGTCCCCTATTCACACAAGAAGTGCAAAGACATATTGACCATGTGGAGGGAGATCTAAAGAGAACATGTAACATTCTACAACAATCTCCTAGTCAAGGTCAATCTCATTTCAAAAAAATTTTATGAGCACAAGGTCAGTTAGCAACTTTACATGCCCAAGATGCATATATTAGGGATACACTGATTAACATCCAATCCATGTTAACCCCTCACATGGAGGTGTTACATAAGGAACTAGCCTATGTAGAAATAATATTGAAGAAATATCTCTATCTTTCTACACATGAAGGCTTAGTCAACCTTGCTACCAGGATAGACATATAGATAAAGTCTTTGGAGGTAGCATGTGACAATTGGGATGCTTTACTAACAATTATGATGGAGGTCAATAAATCCTTCTTAGAAAATACACAATTCATGTATAACCCATGACATAAGTGTCAAAAGGGGGAGAATGCATGAAAGGAGAGATAAGTTCAGGGGTAGACCAAACATAGACTACAAAGATAGAGATGGCATAGTAGATCTACATTGTAAGATTATTTAGAATCTGAATCAAACTAGAATTAAAATAGAATAATAAACTTAGGGGGAGCTACAGATTTGTTTCTTGAGTTATGCTTGATAAATCATAAGCATTTTGTGAAATTTTGAAAATTTGAAAATTTGTATGAAAATAAGGTATTGAAATGGAGATTATTTAGGTTATGCTCAAAGGCTAAGGTTATACATGCACAAAAAAGTGTTTTTACCACTCATGTCAAAGGGGGAAATTGTTAATCTCAGAGTGTTTTTGACATATGAATGACAACACACTTAAGTCATTTTCTTAGTTCATAGCAAACAAGTAGTGTATGTTGAGCATAAGTTGTTAGATATAGAGTATATGTTGAGTAACTAGTAAGTGCCAAATCACTCTAGTGTCAAGCAAATAGTAAATGCTAAGTCATTTAGATTTTGAGTGATCAACATATGTTGAGTCATTCAGAGGCTAGATTGTAGCATTGAAGATACAGTGGATGTCATGCATCCGACACTTTAAGTGTTGACTAAAAAATTTTGGACATAGTTGTTTGTAATGGCACAAACTTCTATGTAAGTCATTTTTGAGCTAATGTATGGATTTTTTTATGATTCTAAGATGATAGTGATGAATCTATATTGCAAATCTCTATGCAGTACATGCAATCAATCAATTGAAGGGATCTTTTAAATGGAAAAATGGGTGAATCACAATCATTGATTCATACCTAATCCTAAGTAACCTAGGTCCTCTTAAGGAGGAAAAACCCTAAAAGATGTAAGAGTGGAATGTGAGAAGAGAGAAATTTGTATGCAAAAATAGAGCATTGATGGTGGCTAAAGAGTTGTAAATTGATATACATTGCAGAATTAGTTAGAGGAGAACAAAGGAAAGGAGTAAGAGGATTTCATCAAAGAGAATCAAGTACACATTAGGAAAGAGGTGATCTATTATCTAGTAGCAAAGTGCTAACCAAAGGATTATTACTGATACATTCTAAAAAATGAATTAGTTAAATCTCTTAATAGAGTAGTTCTAACAGGCTATTGTGTATTTTTCACATGATGCTTGCTTTATTGTAAGTGAAAGTCCTTTAATCAAGCACACTTCTAATAGGGTGTTGAAATCCTTTAACAAGGTAAGATCCAACAATCTTGTAAGCCTTTAATAGTGTAGACCTTTCATAGGCTAGATCATAGTTTATGATCAAACATTGTAGCCTTCATTGGATATACTTTATTACTACAGTAGTGGAGATTTATGTAGGGAGAAAGAAAATAACTAGGGCCAAAGGTGCACCCATCTATCTAAACCACCCTACAATAGTTAACACAACAAAAAACACAATATAAGAACAACACCAAGGAGAGAGAGAATAAGATGTTTATATATTCATCAGATAATTAGCATACATGCCTAGTTGTAAGGCCTTTTGGGTTATGACCAATTACAAAAATATACCTTTTGAATTCACAATCCCACTTCAATTTTGTACTTCCAAACACATATCACTTCCTTTACATATTCCTCCTCTAAAATTAATCCTAGACCACCATAAATACGTGTGCATCCACAGGGCAACCTATCACAAAATTAAATCTTACATCAGATACATCCATAGCCACAAGTCAACTTACATCAAATATTAACTACATATAATAGAATTAAATATGACCAAGGTTGGCCCAAATTGGAACTAGACATAGACCACTCAACAAATAAAGACTTCACAAAACACTAGCACTCAACAATCACACAATCTTGACATCTAAAAACTCACTCAACATTAACTAAGAACTCACCATCTTCCAATTCTTGGAAACCAAAGGGATCACTCAGCAACAACTAACAAATGAGAAAAACTAAATACTTGACTCCTACTAAGAACTTGCCAACAACTGAAAAATGACACTTGGAAATAACTCGAACTCGACAACAACTAGAAGAATGAACAAAAGTGCAGGATTTCAAGCAACCCCAGATGCTTCTACATCAGAAAACTAGGGTTGGATGGAATAATTTTATTGAATCATTGAGATGTCACAACCTGAGCTAAATCCAACTCATATTGACAAATCCATCAAGCATATTCAATAGGTCTACTCTTCCACTTCACCAAATATTCATAGTAATATTTTTCTCTTGTGCTCTTGCCAACTTTATAATCCAATATCTATTCAACTTCTTCAATCTATTTCTTAGGATAATCTTCTAATATAGCAACTTCATCATTTGACTCATGATACTTATACAAATTTGCAACATTGAATATAGGAGATATATCCATGTCCTCAGGAAACTCAACTTCATAATCATTACCACTGTCAAACTTCTTCAAGATTTTACAAGGTCCAAACTTCTTCATTTAGCTTACTGTATGTTCCAACAGGAAATCGTTATTTCTTCAAATCACTCATCACCTAATCACCAACTTGAAAAAATATGATGTCTTCTAGACTTTTCAACATTCTCTTTATACTGTTGATTACTTTGTTCCAATGTCAATTGCACTTCCTTATGCAAAGACTCCATAAAATTAGCAAATGCTTCCCCTAAAACACTTTTCTTTTCTTCACTAGCAACATCCCTCAAATCCAATACTCCTCTATGTTGTATTCCAATAACAATCTCAAAAGGTTTCTTTCCTATACTCCTATTCACAAAATTGTTATATGCAAATTCAGTTTGTGCCAATACCATCTCCCAATTACTTGGCTTATTCCCAACTAAAAATCTCAAAAAATTACCCAAGCTTCTATTCACAACCTCTATCTATCCATCTTTCTATGGATGGAATGTAGAACTAAACTTCAACTCAGTACCCATCTTCTTCCAAAAAGTCTTCCAAAATTAACCAACAAACTTACTATCTCTGTCAGAAATAATACTTCTTGGTAGTCCATGCAATCTCATAATCTCTTTAAAGAAAAGTTTAGAAACATGCTCAATATTTGATGTCTTCTCACATGGTATGAAATGAGCCATTTCAGAAAATCTATCCAGCACAACAAATATAGAATCATACCCCCTTCACTATTTTTGGCAATCAAAGAGAAAAATCCATACTAATGTCACTCCAAGGTTTCTCAAGAACAACAATAGGTGTATAGAAACCAATATTCTAACTTACTTTTTTTGCAACTTGACAAACTCCATGACTCTTCACAAATTTTTGAACATCCTTATACATCTGGTGCTAATAATACTTCTCGTTTAGAAAACTCAATATTTTATCAATTCCAAAATGTCTATGCAATCCACCACTATGTTTTTCCTTAATCAAATTAACTCTCATAGAGCTTCTAGGAATACACAACTGAACACCTTTGAGCAACATACATTCTTGAATGAAATATTCATCATACTTACTTATGTGATCTTTTAGATTTCATGCTCTACACTCTCTTTATGCCTTAGAAAAATTAGGGTCAGTATCATACAACTCTTTCATTTCATCATAACCAAGAACTTCAACCTTCATCTCATTCAATAAAGAATGTCTTATGCTCAATACATTAGCAACTCTATTAGTAACTTCACTCTTATGCTTAATAACAAATGTGAAACTCTACGAGTACTCAACCCACTTCATGTGTCTCTGATTCAATTTATGTTGACTTCCCAAGTACTGTAAAGCTTTATGATCAGTATATAACACAAACTCCTTAGGAATCAAATAATGTTTTCACTTCTTCAAGGCTTGAATAATAGCATAAAAATCTTGATCATACACAAAATACTTCCTTTTAGCATCATTCAACTTTTCACTAAAGAAAGGAACAAGTTCACCTCCCTAACCCAATATAGCTCCTATTCCACTACCACTAGCATCACATTCAACTTGAAACATCATATTGGAATTAGGGAAAGCCAATACTGGTAACTTAGCAACCTTTTGTTTTAAAGCCTCAAAACTGTTATTAGCTCCCCATGTCCACTTGAATTCCTTTTTATCCCCTCTCATTGTCTCAACCATGGCATTACAAATAGAACTGAAATTTCTTATGAACTTTCTATAGAAACTATCCAAACCATGAAATGATCTTACCTCACCCACATTCTCAGGTGTCAGTCATTCAAAAATTGCTTTTACCTTCTTAGGATCCATCTTAAAACCATTAGCTTAAATTACAAATCCCAAATACACAATCTCTTCTTTGCATTAAAAAAACACTTTTAGATTAATCAACAACTTCTCCTCTTTCAATCTTTGCATTACTTGTCTAACATGACCAAGATGTTCTTCCTTGGTCTTACAGAATATCAGAATATCATCAAAATAAACAATCACAAACTTAACCAAGAATCCTTTTACAACTTCATTCATAAACCTTGTTGGTCTGATTTTTCACAATGCAAAAATTTTGGAAAAAAATAGTGAAAAATCATTTGAGTCTTAAAATCTTGCAAGTTAGGGTTTTTTTCCTTGTGTTTTTCAAATCCTTAGATTGCCCTCATTTTAAAAAACCCTCAAAATATTTTTAGAAAAATGTTTTTAATGATATACCATTTCACCTAAGGAAGGGCTTGCAAAAGCATGGGTTCATTTTAATTTTGTTTAAAACTTACATGGTTGTGCTTGGCTTGCAAATTGCTTAATCATTCTATTAGGAAATACCTCTGATGACACGAAGTCTTTATAATTATTGATCTTGTTCAGATCAATGGGTATCGCCTTCCCACAATTTTGAGATGCAAGATTTTTGAATAATGTGGGCATGCGACTTGGTGGCACGTAGCCCTTGCCTTTTTAAATTTCTAGTGAACCGTAAAAGGAGTCATAAGTTGTCAGAAACTTTTGCAGGTTTGTCAGTACTTTTTGTGCATGTTCTAGATTTCCTGCGATATCATTGGTTGAGTTACAAATAGAAATATGCCTTTATCGCCAAGAAGCATCAACCATTGATTTCATTTGAATCAAGGGCTAGCACTTTCCTGTAAGAAGGAGATGCTCGTCAGATAAATAATGCGACGAAGTGAAAATTGGACAAGTGGCACAATCTGACAAGATGGGCCCGCCATTCTCAAGGATGATGTTGAGATGTCTTCCATGGCAACTGTCAGATGAGTTGGAATGAATGGGGATATTTTATTCATCACTTTAGCCAGCGTGGTGTTTGAAACACATGATTTTATAACCGTTGATTTGTCAAGGATCAAAGGCCAGTGCATGCCCACAATTTGAAGCTACACGAGAGATAAATAATGTGGGCAAGTAGTTTTTGGACATATGGCAAGGTGGGGTCAAGAAATTTTAACTGTATGTTGTGGTGTGCCATGTAGTAAAATGATCACTGACGTGTACTGCCAAATGTACCACTAAAGAAGTTTGTCTGCCAAATGGAAGTGAAGCCTCATTAGCCATAGATCTCTTAAAGATCGAGGATTAGTGCAATCCCACATTAGGAAGATGCTAGAGATTTAAGGAATGTGGGTATGCGCCTTTGTGACACATGTCATAGTGGAGCCGAACCATAGAAGAATGCTGGGTCACACCATGTCATTTACCACTCATGCTTAGCTGGAAAAAGTTATGATGGGAGCGCAGAAAGTTTCAAAAATTAATGCAATTTTTAGATGAGTCATAGCACATGGATTGAGAGTAGTCACTTCATTGGCCCAAGTGGATGATGTGAGCATAAAATGCATAATTGTTTCACACTGTTGATCCTGTCCTAATCAACGAGGGGTGCTTGCCCGCATTAAGAACTTGAGTGAAGCTTAAACAAAGTAGGAATGTGCCATGCGGACACGTGTCCATTGTGACATTAAAAATTTTAACCTAGAAGTTTTGCAGGGTATAAACATTCCACCATTGACCTTTTGAAGATCGATGACTGGCGCAAGCCCACAAGAAGAAAATGCTCATTAGATAAGAAAAGTGGGAATGTGCCAGTACGACACATGGAATGAATGATGTCAAGTACCTTCTTACTAAGAAGAAGATATGGGACCCGCTAGTGTGGAAGTTGTCAGAAGGCTCAAACTCATATGAAGGTTTCCTATTGGTCAATATAGCTGACTAGATTTTGTTCAAATGTGAATTGATCTGATCATTGATCTTGTCTTGATCAATGAGCGGCACTTCCCCACAATTCTAAGGTGCAAGAAATTTAAGAAATGCAGGCAAGTGGTATTGTGACACGTAGCCTTGTTTTCAAAGCCATAAAACTTGTTGCCTCTTAAATCAAAGTCATCTAATTTGGTGAAAATCTATGGATAGGATTCAAATTTAGTTGCAATTTGGAGGTAATGGTTATTGAGAGTAAATATGGTGCAGATTTCATTCATGTGATTTCATTGTATGAAAAGAACTCATGATCTCACCATTAATGAATTAACAAGGTGCAGAAAGAACATCAGGGCATACAAAATTCTCAGAGCTAGGGCACAAAATTTTTAGCTAGCGATCCAATGAAATTACAGAAGAAATCACACAGTGCAGAAGTGTAAATTCTAGTGGGTAAATACGCTGCAACTCTTTTAAAAATTCAAGTATCTTTTGTTGTAAATTTTTTAGGGTTTTATTCAAAATGCCTCCCCGAAAAGAATTCATCGAGCAAACAGATTATTTGAAATGTTCTATGCACAATGATTTTCTTGAAAAATTCCCCTTATTAGTACATGAAATAACTAAGGGGAAGGAACTCATTCCAAAACACTCGAGAGTGGTTGTAGTAGAAGGTTTCTATGGCAAAGGAAATTGGGTAAGAGATGCCCAGGTTTCCATGGAGGGTCTAGAGTTGTTTAAGAAGTGGTTTTCAAAGCAAAAATTGGATACTCCTATGAGCAATATATGGGAGTTTGATATCGATAAATTAACAGTCCCCATAGTTTTCTTTGATAGTGATTTATTGATGGATATGGAAAAGAAATATGATCTAATTACAGGGTGGGTAAAAAATCATTTTGGAGTCAATCTTTTTAGGGTTTTCCCTGAGCTGTTCAATGAAGTTTTCAACCTCAATCCTAACCATGTTGTACATAAAACTATTGGCATAGATGACCTTCAAGAAAGGTATGATGCACAATGAATTTACCTACGAATAGGGCCATTATAGGAACATGCTACTAAAATTGGAACCTTTCCTGTGATTACAGCCAGTACCCTAGAGCCATTGTTGAGAAGACATTTCAACCTAATAGCTCAAGCACTGTATTTTTCTCTTTGCAAGAATTTTGGGATAGATGAAGTTGATCAAATTCTAGGCTCTATTTTCCTTATCATGGCTCAAACTCTTCAATTTGGGATGAGCACTATTCTGGATTTTGCTACTTTTCTTGCGAAAGAAATTCACAATGGTCTGGTGGGAATAGCACAGGAAAAGGTGGACAAACCATTCTATTGGTATTCATTGCTTATGCATGTATCCTTATATAAGGGATTCACCTTTTTCTTCAAAGTTATGGAGTTGAAAATAACTAGGGATGCAGAGAGGAATCCAGTATAGCTGTGGAGTGTAGATATGACTTTAGAAGCTACAGATGCTACCTGTGTGAGATTTGATAGATACTTTGCTTCAAAGCTTAGGTTGCTCTTGAAAGGTGATAGCCCTAGAATTCCACAAGTATTTTTGGAATTGGTTAGACCTAAGGATCATGCACAAGGACTATTGGTTAGTCATAATTGGGGGGATATAATCCCTTATAGTGTTTCAACTATAATAAGAGTATATGGTTTTGTCTTTCATGTGCCCTTGAAGATAGGGATAGCTAAGCTCTTATGGCAGATAGGCACTATAGATGAGAGGGAATTGTCTAAGAAGGGTACCTTGTTTCTAATTGTTACTATAGTGCATGATTTTGTTTTTTGTTAGGAAAGGGTGGAAATACCTGAATTTATTTTTGGATAGATATAACATGGCAAAATCTCATGCCAAATTCATTAATCCTGAAGGATTCTATGACCTCTTAAGAGAGAGGGTGAAAGCTTCTCATATGGTACATCAAGTTTATTATCCAGAGTATATAATCAAAAATGTTTTCACATTGCAAGAACAAGAATTGAGGAAAGAGAAATAGATAGTATTTAGCAAGACCCTAGAATTTATTAATGCTTTTGACCCCTAGTATGACCCATTGAAAGACAAAAAATATTGGAGAGCCAAAATGCAAGAATTGATGAATAATTTTGTTGTGATCATCCAGACTATGAATGAAAAGAAAGCCATGTATATTGAGACCTATCTAGACAAGGCTGCAGAAGTACAAAGAAAAATAAGCAGAAAAAATATAGTGGCTCCTGGCTAGTATACATTGTAGAGAAGGGTAGGTTATGTCATGATACAAAATGTGTAACAGGAACCCCTTCATCTGAAGCTAAGGTCAAGAAGTCCATCTGTAGCTAGCTCTCGAAAAAGGCAAAAATTAGGCTAGGGGCCTTCTTCTTCTCAAAAAGAACAATACTCCCCAAGCTAGTCCCAAATCCAAATAGATGATGAAGCATCTCTAAGGGAGTAGCTTAGAAAAATGGGTGGAGAAGGGGATGTGATTGTTACTTTTGCAAATTTGGATGTTGGAGAACCACAAGAACCTCGTACACCTTCCTTGGACCTAACCATTGCTGATTACCAAGGTAAGGAAATTGATCCGATAGTTGCCCAAGCTTTTGAAAGGTTTATTAATGATGAGAATTTTCTAAAGTCTAGGGCTTTTGCTCAATTTTTGTGGAGGTTAAACATGAGAAATTTTGAGAAAACTTGTGATAAGATAAAAGTAGAACAACCAGACAACCCTGATTTAGATATTAAGGAAGAGGTGAAATCTAAATTTTTGAATGATTTTGCCTAGTTTACTCTTGAAGCTAGGAGGCAAATAGTTAGATAGTCAGGAGTCCTCCTTCTGTCGAAATGGGATATAGAAAATGCCATTATTTTTTATTCAGTAAGGAAATAGAGGGATGTTCAACTGAGAACTGCTGAAGAAATACTACAAGCTCAAAGAAGAGTCAAATTTAGTGATGACCACCAAGCCCTTGTTATATGGTCCATGGAAAAAGGGGAAAATGCTAGAATGCATGAGATTCCCACTGCAGAGCAGACTGGTGCATTGACAGTATTCGGGGCTAGTGAGGTAGGTAGTAAAAAAATAATTGGGATGACATCAGAAATGCTAAAATTTGGTAGCATTGTGTCTAGCCAAGAGGAAGTTAAATTTTCCCAACTCAATGCTAGGTTTGAGGAAGTTTTGAAAGCATATTAGGAGAGGGGTATGCAAATACAATCCTTTGAAAATAAAGTAACTCAAATGGAGAAGATTCTTGGGAAAAGAAAATTAGGGGAGACTAGTAAACCCAGGATTGCATACCCCCCACGACCACCTATTGAGCCTTTTAAATAAACACCAATTATTGAGATACTTGATACTCCAAAAAGGCCTCAGTTCTATACTATAGATGATTTTGGAGAGGAGAAGAATAAGTTATATGCAATGCATGTAGAACTCAATAATCAATATGAGGAAAAACTGAGGCAAGGTATCATGTATTTAATAGATAAGATAGAATGGCCCACATTTTTTTATCAATTAGCAAGGATCTCAGCAAACATGGATGAATTGAAGCAAAATGAAGCTATATGCAAACCCATTGTACACAAGTGGATAGAGAAAAGTTCAAATATCATTGCTATGTGTATATCTATTATTCAGCTAACATACCATCAGATAGAAGGGATTTTTTATTTACTAAATAAGTTGCAAGGTTTTGATGATAAGCAAGATTCTTTCTATAGAAGATTAACTAATTGTTTTTCCAATTATTTTGCAGAAAAATTTGATTTATTCCCTTGTGCTCTAAAGACAGTTGATAAAATAAAGGAAAATGAAGAATGGAAGAGGGAGCTAGATGAAGCCTTCTTTGAGAGAATAAATAAGTTTATAAATGAAATGGGTCATTTATTGTGGGTAATGACAAATGAGGAGTTGGTAAAAGTACAAATATTCTATAACTCCATCAGAAAAGATTTTGTTGATATAGAGGCAAATGCAAATTCCTTAGTAACCATACAAAGAGAAGTTCTAAATTTTGACTGGCTAGAGGACACTATCTACAATAAGTGGAAGCCACCTCTACTATTGATGATAAAGACAAAGAGGATCCTCAAGTAGTAGGAGATGACTCATCACTATCACATTTGATGGCCACCTATCCTGAGGAACTAGAGCACTAATCTGATGAAAGTATTCTTGCCTTTCCAAAGGAAATAACAGAAGTGAGCTCACAAAGGAATGTTTGGTGTGCCAGTCTTTCTATTATTCATAGTTTTGTCTTGTTGTGATGGGTGTATGTAAAAATTTTGAAGGACACCTGCCAATCACATATGCCCTTTTCTTGTTGCAACTCATGCCTATATAAATGAGTTTTCAAGGCAACGTGAGGGTCCAAATTTTGTACAATTTTAAGTCTTTGAGAGAATACAATCAGTCCAATAGTGTGTAGTTGTTCTAAGTTTATTTTCTAGTTGTACTTTCTGAAGATATATTGAAATGATAGAACTAGCAAGTTGTTCTGGGCTATCCTTTGAATTCTATTGGTCATTGTATTAGTCATCTAAAAGGATAATACAAAGGGGTATTTACACTATATTTGTGTCATCAATTTGTGTCTCCTTTTTATGGGTTTGTTTACTTTGAAGTCATTTTAAATAAGGTTTAATTTGGTTGAATGCAATCTGGATGGGTTGTATGCTGATATCATTGTTGCTTTTAATTCAAGGAATTATAGAAATGCTTCAATGAATTAGTAGGGTTTACGAGTTTATAGAAATGATACTTCATAAGAATGGAAATGGGTGATTACAATTGATTAATTCATTTAAAAGTAAATTGAATAAGATCTCCCACGAATAGTCAATCTTCTACCCAAATGGATAAGGCACTGGTCATATAAGTCAGAAGTGAACAAGGATAAATTCTACTGTTGCATATCAAAAAAATTATAAAATCAAAATCATTTTTCATTCGATTTTGTTCAAAGTTATAAATGCTGGTCAATACTCATTTATATCTATTCTTTGAGTCTTAGATAGGTGCTATTATCAAGAATATTTGTAAATTCAAGGAGAATAATGACCATATCTGCTGATAAGGGATGCATTCAAGTTTGAGAACATTAAAAGAAGTGACATAAACTGCTCATGTGTTAGTGGGTGATAGATGATAATCATAATGAAACTAAAAAAATCTCTACATAGTAGTTTGCATTAGAATCATCCCTAGGTATACCTGCCTTGGTTTAGCAGAGTCAAAAGAGTAGGAAACCATCCTTTGGTTTTGTTGAAGTTGGGTCCAAATGGTTTACTTATATAATTGATAATAAGAATTGGTTGATCCTTAGGTTATATGAGTGTTATTATTTTGGTATTGAACATTTTGTTGTTCAATAGTTTTCAAACACCAATAAACCTCATGAAAGTACTAGGTGCATTAATCAAACCAAAAGGCATATCTAATCATTCATGGGTAAAAGCACAAACCTATGTCACCCTTTTACAAAGGAAAAGACTAACAAAATTTTAGTTGTTCACATTCCATGACATAAACTTGGTATTATTATTCAAAATTTTAAAATTAAGTAAACTAATAAAATGTGTACGAATGGATGAATTTTAGGATTATAATTTTTAATAATTATTGGAATAAGAAATTATATATTTTCCTATTTTTTAAAGATAAATTTTAGTTGCTGAAAAATGCTGGAAATTAGGGGTCTAGTTCCTACCACAAAACTATATGGATATAAACACTTTTTCCCTTTGATCTTAGATTATGTTATCTATAATATATGTAGCTAGAAAAATCAAAAATAAAAATGGGCTTTAGACCTATATTTTCTCTTTTATAACTATTCAAATTTTAACTTATTTAAATTGATAGTTTTCATCTCCCGCCACATTTTTCAAAATAAATCTATTCCAATAGAAAGAAAAATTATAGATTCTAGAAGAGGACTCTCTCCTCTAGAATGCCATCTAATTTTTAATTTTTTAATATTATTTAATTTTTTTCTTTCTCAATATCGACATCTTCTCAAGTGTTAAAATATGTAGTTGTAGAATTTTTTACTTACAATATACGATATCTAATTAAAACACTATGATCTCTATATGAGAATATTCTTGTCTTTGAGCTCTATAAAATGGTATCTATATGTTATTAAAAAAAAATCATAATAAATAGTAAGAGTTATTGAAATGTTAGTTTTTTGAAATAATTATATTTTTTTAGTAATTGGCTACTAACTAGTATAAAACATGCATTTAATACACATTTCCAATTGGAAAAGTATGAGACCATATATAGCTTACCTAGAATAATTTTATCAAGATCATATGTTTAAAATAAATATTTTTTAGATAGAAATATTCAAATTTAGTTGTTTTGATAATTCAGCCTGAAAGGTGATGCAGCTTTGTACTTTTACCCTCATACAAATCATCTTTTGCCTTGAAAACAGTTTTCCACTCATCACCTTCTCTAATTCTGATCTGATTATAGCCACTCTTTAAATCAATCTTGGTAAAATACTTTGTTCCACTCAAACAATATATTATGTCATCCATTGTTGGCCTAGGAAACCTATATTTCATTGTGATCTTGTTAATAGCTCTGGAATCAATACACATTCTCCATTCTTCTTAGGTGCCAATACAACAGCTACATCACATGGACTCAAACTTTCTCTGATCAAACCTTTGCACAACAATTAATGCACTTGTTTGTTAAGTTCTTCATTCTCTGTAGGTGGCAATCTATATGGTGCATTTTTTAGTGAACTAGCTCTACGAATCAAATCCATACAATGACATATGCTTCTTACTAAAGGTAAACCATCAGAAATATCTTCTGCAACAATCTCCTTAAATTCATTCAGCAAATTTTTTATCTCTACTAGTAGTTGGCTTCCACCTATTTCTACTATCACTTGGTCACTACCAGCAAAACTTAGTCCTCTAGTAATTATAATAAAACAAACTTGGTTCCTTATCATTTCTTTTTCAAATTGTTTCCCACTAACCATGCAAATTTTTATAGTAGTACAATTCACCTCATCTGGATTTTCAACCAAAGCCAGCAATATTTTCTTCTTCCCATCCACCCAAAGAGTATATTGATTCAATCTTCCATCATGTATAGCATATCTATAATATTAACAAGGCCTACCCAAAAAAATATGACAACAATCCATAGGCATAATATCACACAAAACTTCAACAAAGTAATGTCCAATCTTGAACATCACAATACATTGTTCACTTACCAATATCTCTATGCTCATTCTTGATCCATGAAACATGATAGGGTTTAGGATGCTTCAGTTTGTATAACTAAAACTTTGTAACCAACTCTTTTGATGCCAAATTTGTAGAACTTCCACTGTCAATGACCACTTTGCAACATTTTCTAGCCATCTTGCATCTAGTCTTGAAAATAATTCTTCTAAGGACGGGTTCCCCATCACTTCCCTTATTACATTGGGTTCTTCTCACCATCAAATTTTCACCAACCTCAGGTCCACTTGGTGAACCCTCATCATCTCCTTGAATCACAATATTTCTTTTACATTGTTTACTTTCAGAAGATCTACATTCAAAAGATCTATGTCCTTCTTTACCACATCATAAATAATTACCATGAAAACCACCTCTAGAATAAGAATTACCTCTTCCTCGGTAAGAACTAGTACCTCCTTGGTAGGGATAACCACCTTTCCGCTTAGTCTTTCCTTCATCATCATTCTTCCATTCAGATTTTTCCTTACCTTGCACAAAATTGGTAGATCTTCTACCTTCTCTATAAGATCTACCTTTGTCTCTCTAGAATCTACCACCTCTACCTCTTTGTCTTTGTTCATGCTTCTTTGTTAAGATCTCCTTAGCCTTCAAGGCATATTGGTGTGCTTCTTCCACATTTGCTAATTTCACAAAACTTATTTCATCTTGAATTCTAGATCTCAATCAATTTATGTACCTTGAAATTTTCTCAACATCATCATCCACATGTCTAGATTTGATATCCAATCTATTGAATTCCTCAGTATACTCCTTCACATTCATGTCTCTTTGTCTCAAATTTTGCATCTTTCTCAACAAGCTAACTTGGTGTTCAATTTCCCATCATAAGGAACAACTTCTATTGTAGGCTTTGAATTTTCCCTAGACAATACTCTTAACAACCTTGCTTCATCTTGGCCTTCTTTAGGTTCTAGATTAAGGTTTGGTGCTACTACTTCATCAAGATGTTCTCTTCTCCTCTAGGCTATTTCCACAACATTTAATCTAGCTGTAATTTGTCTCAATGTATCCAATATTGCATTATTAACATTTCCTCTACCTCAAACCATCTTTGCAAATCAAGTTCCTATAAGATCATAAGCCTCTACAAGTTATCTATCAAATCCATAGATCTGCAAACCCCCAACCCAATTCACTTAGGTTTCTACCCAATCCAATCACCACAAGGAAAAACCTCAAGATTTGATAACACCTTGTGTAGGGAGAATGAAAATAACTAAGGCCAAAGGCACACCCAACTATTGAAACCACCATGCAAGAGTTAACATAGTGGAAAACACAACACAAAGGAGAGAGAGAACAAGATGCTTATATATTTATCAGATAATCAGCATGCATGCCTAGCTATAAGGCCTTCTAGGTTATGACCAATTAAAAAAACTTCAACTTTCAAATTCATGATCCCACTTCAAGTTTGCACTTCCAGAAACATATCACTTCCTTCACATCCTCCTCCTTTAAACTCAATCCTAGACCTCCTTATATACTTGTGTAGCCATAGGTTAGCCTATCACAAAATTAAACCTTAAATTAAATGCATGCATAGCCTTAGGTTAGCTTACATCAACTATTAACTACCCATATATGGTGGAATTAAATATGAGCAAGGTCAGTCCAAACTGGAACTAGACAAAGACAACTTGGCAAATGGAGACTTCACAAAACCCAAGCACTGAGCAATAACAGGAGCTCAACATCCAAAGAGTCAGTTGGCATCAACTAAGAACTCAAAATCTTCCAATGCTCGAAAAAAAAGGAGGACTTGGAAACCAAAGGGTAATTGGACAACCAAAGGAATCACTTAGAAAGCAAAGGGATCACTTGGTAACAACTAAGAACTCAACAACAACTAAACACTCATCACCTACTAAGAACTTAGCAACAACTAAAAACTGGCACTTGACAATAACTAGAACTTGGGAGCAACTGGTAGAATGAACAAAGCTGTAGGATTATGAGGCAACCCCAATTCTCCTACATCATTTACCTTCTCATTAGAGGGTTTTTGGGTAGTCATATCTTGTGTCATATATGTGTTCAATGTTATTTTCTTTCATGCTATGGATGAATATGTTTAGCTGGTTATTTCAGTTTACATGCAAATTGTGAGATGGATGTATGGTGAATGAATTTAGGATTAAAGTTTTAAAGGACTAGTTCAATACTGCGCGCCCCCCCCCCCCCCTCTTAGAGTTTACTTCTCATACTATATTTCCAACATATGTGTGGGTTGTTTTGTGGAGATTAAAAATGTTATGTATTTCATGTAACATGGTTTGTAATGAAGGGAACATAACTGTAATATCTTACATGAATATTTTATATTATTCATTATACATTGGAAAAGCCACAAAGCTAGATCAATAACTTATTAGGACTCGGTATAAAGGAAATATATTTCCTTGGTTATAAATTATCATAGCTTATGTAATGTTATACTATGTGAGCTTTGGATGAAAAATTTTGAAGGTTCAAATATAGAATAATGTTCAAGATATGTTAAGGACTTCAAAAGAATTGTACTGGAAAGATAATTTATTGTTTTAGTTAGTAGATTATCTTGGATGCATGGTATACTTAATTGTTCGGGGAGAATAGTTTTGAATCAATTTGGATAGTGGGTTCAATTGACTACCTATTGAATCCTAATAGGGTCAGAACAATCCCTCACATGGTTGAAATTTCCTTATAGGGATCAAAGTCTCCTGATGTCAACTTATATGTACTAATTATATTAAATTTACTCCTAACAAGGTCATGTTCTTTTGTAATGAAATTTTATGTTAATACATCATTTGGTGGCCATCATTCCTATTGAATTTTTAACTCTTCCTCAAAGGTTTCCCTTGTTAGCATATCTTATGTCACTTTGCATGGTTATCATCTTGTGGTTGTTGCATCTTTTGGTTACATAATTCAATTGTCTTAGAGTTGGTAAAATTTATTTAAAGTATATAACTAATCCACCCCCTCCGCCCCCACTCCCAACCGCCCCCACACCCCCCCACTCCCAACACCCTTCTTTCCACCCCATCTTAGTTATATTAGTGGAACAATACACTTTAGAGCATCAAGCCCTTGAAGAAAAAGTTTAATAACTTAAGAAGATACATGAATACATTAAGGAAGGAAAGTCCAAAATTTGATGGTGTGAACTATGAAAAATGGAAGGATATGATAAAGACTCACTTGATATGCATGGTAGCATATTACTAGTTGGTTGCAAGGGAAAGATAGATATTAATAGAACAAAATTATTTTTAATCATGTCCTCAAGAAGACAAAGACATATTCATGTACAATATTGTATCCTAGAAAAGCATTGTTATTGGCTCTTCAAGAATCATATTATGTTGAGGTAAAAGGCTTATACCTTGCAAAGAAATCTAGACTTAAGAATTGGAAGAATATTTTGGATAATTTTATGAGAATGGAAGATGAATCTATTAGAGGACATTTCTGTAGAATATCTTATATAGTTGTAGGAATCGAGAGTTTTGAAGGAACCATGACAAAGAATCAAGTAGTATAGATGATACTAAAATCTTTTACCACTGATTATGCACACAAAGTTAGATATGATGTTATGTTGAAGTGAATGATTACAATTTTCAAATGAGGGTTTATGTGAAGATATCAAATATTTTTTATGTTTTAAGTATGAAATTTTTTATAGATCCTAATTCAACCCCACCCCCTCCCTAGTATCTTACTTTCCATATTAAATTTCTATCAATAGGTCACAAGATGGAGTATAAAAATATAAAAGCCAAATAATTGATGATAAATGTAATCTGATTGAAATTGGAGTGCAAACAAAAGGTAATCTAGATTTTATTTTGATCCTACTATTAATACATATTTGTTCACTAAAGTTGAGGATGAATGGTTGTGTCAAGATGTTGTTGATAGCATAAATGTCAATGATACTACATTGGGGGAGTATACCAAACATTAGAGAGTATTGACATGTTGCATTTTGTGAGTTCATGTTTATCAGAGTTGCCATTTTTATTCTTTATTTTTGGTTCACTCTCATTTTCAAAATTTTTTGGTTTGAACCATTGGTTCTATCAAGAGCCAAATGAAAAATGAGCTTTAATGGCATGTTCATCTCTATCCAACCTTGTTCTTTCAGATAATCCTTTTCCTCAACCTAATTTCCAACCAAGTCCTTCTTTAGGTAAACCTTGATCAAGAATGATCTATTTTGAAACACCATCTTATTAAAGTTCACAAGTTTTCTTTGTATAAGATGTAAGTTTCCTCATACTCCTTGAACCTTTTGTATCCCTTGTACAAAGGTCAAATAATGCTAAGCCACATTGAACCCTTTGTACCAAATGAACTAGTTGACGAGTTGAATGCTTTGTTCATTCCTCAAAGTAATATTCCTTGGTGGGCCTAATTAACATGTCATGTATGCATGTGGTGTATAGGACACACAAAAATTGGATGCCTCATCATGTATGGCACAATTATGGGTGATATCATAAACTAAAGGTAAGTACAAGTAATTAATGGTTGAAGTAAGGTCATCATCAATTATCACATTGAAACTTTGATGTCAAGGTGCAGAAATAAAGATTTGGTGCATGTAAAGAGGAGTAATTATTTTAAGTGCTTGTCTCTTGGCTTAATGACAGTACTTAATTTGTCTCATCATCTTTCCTTTAGAAACATGCCATGTCTCATCATCTTTCCTTTAGAAACATGCCAAAATTATTTCTAGTGTCTGCATAATTAATGATCATTTCCCTTTTTCAAGATACATCTAAAGAAAAAATTTTTCTTTAAAAAGAGGATATTAAGTTTCTTTTCTTGCCCAAGATAAGTAGTCATAGGAAAATTAGAGAAAGCAAGCCTTCTTCCATAGTTGTAACGATCATCACTCTTCAAGTAATCCTTATGTTTTTTGGTTATTTTTCTCCTGCCTACTAAGTGAAACATATTTGTGTTTGTTTCTTTGTTTTCAAATTCAAAGTAAGGCTCCTAAATCATGAAGTCTACACTACAACTATTTGGGAATACTCATGGCTTACAATGTAGGTCCCCTATAATAGCTGATATAGACTTGTTAGGAATTTATTTGGGAAGTGTTTCAAAAAGATTCTATGAGAGATTGGTGAAACCTTTTTCTACTAAAGTGTTGGACACTAACCTCCTCATGGCCTCCACTTTCCCACCATCTTATCCTTGTCCAAAACTGATTCAAGAGTGCATTCATATGTATAATGTGTCTAAAGGGAATATATTGAAGAAGGATGGAAGCATTTTTTTTAAAATGTCAATAGGGAGACTGTATCTAGATTATTTAACTTGGAAGAGAAACAATTTGCTAACCTTACCCCTTATCTATGGCTAGATTTTCTAAAAATGCAAGTGATTATAGGAACACCAAAGCAAAAAGATGGACCAAGTCTTTGTATAAAGGTGGTTCTAGGTTACCCAAAACCTTGAAGAAAAGCCTAATGACCACTCAAGTCCAAGATATAATGGTTTTATTACATAGAATTTGTGGGATTCCTAATGTCTATGTTTTTGAAGAATGAATGTACTTTTATATTCAAATTGTGTTAAAAGGTTCACAATTTCTAGACTTGGTAGAAGTAATAGCTAGCTATCCTAGAGATTAGTTGAAAGGCACCTTAAATCTAAAGGACTTTTTCATGTCATCTTATTTGATGTACATGCTAGCTACCACTTAGGATTTTCAACATTTTCCACATGAACCCTAGACCAAGAGTATCACTATATATAATTATTGTCCCTCATTGCATAAAGATAAAATCCTAAAAGATTTTAGAAAGGTCCATGATGTCTTTTTCTAGAATATTGTGTTTTGATATGAAAAGCTCCCTGCACGACAGATTATCACTTGAGTCTCAAAGGGTCATTCAATCTTTTGGTAGCATGTACATCCAATTTCCAAGGTTTACTTATTTAAGAGTAGGAGGTTTTAATGAAGAACCTATACGTCTTCCTAGATTTTTCGTTGATTGTTTTGTCCTGGCAAAATTAACTCAACAATTAGTCATTGTATTAAACAAATTCTCGGCTAAAGAGGCTTGTGATATCATTTTCCAACTTAAGCTAGGCAAATTGACATGCAGAAGCATGGAAGATGCATTGTGTATAAGTTCTAACTTGGTTAAATTTGGTTTTGGTTCATATCAAGCTAGGCTAGATTTTGATAGCAAAACAATTATCCATAGCTTATTTTACACTCATGCAAGGGTTGTACATGTCTCCACTATGCAGGGTTTTTGGAAAGATTGTAGAGATGAGTTATAGGTGAAAAGAAGGGGGTTATCTAGGTCCATCATTTCATAAATTCATCTTTTTCAACTAAATTTGGGTGTAGATATTACAAATAGAGAAGAAGACAAAATAGACATTCCAGCTCCCCAAGAAATTGAACAATTAAATTTTTCTATAGAATTGAATTCTAAAGAAGAAGATAATATTCCTAAAAGAATAAAAAATGTGATTGAAAAGAAAAAGTCTTGGTTGAGAATGAAAAAGGATACACCTTCTAATGACTAGGTTAACCCTATTTCTAATGTTGGTCTTACAGTTGCATGTAGAAAAAGGTCACTAAAAGGATCTCTAAGAAGAAGATCTATAATCCCCCCCTTGTGTAGAAAGCTAGGTCTAAAAAGAAAACAAAGATGTCTGTACCAGCAAGGCTTAACAAAGTGAATCAGGTAGATGATAAAGTGTGCAAAGACCTTGGTAGTGAACCCATTGATAATAGCCAAAGTATTTGAAGGACTATGGGTTCATCCCCTCTGAGGATGCCAACTATCTAGAAACTCTAAAAAAGGGTAATAAATTGCAATGGGATGCTACCACTCCTAAATGGCTTGTGGCTTTGTTGAATAGGAAGAGGAGTCTAGTTCAATTTTCTCTCCCAGTTGATGACATCATGAGAAAATATACCAACAAGGCTCCCAAGCCTAAAAGGACTAAAAGCACAACTAGGATAACCTTTGATAGTATGATAGGGAGAAGTATAACTAAGATAGCCACCAAAAACCAAAAAGAAGGAGCTAACAAGTTGGATGTAAGAAACTTCAAAATTACACACTCAAATTTGGGGGAAATGAATTGTGAAACAAAAGAACATAGGGTAGATGTTGGAGTTTGAAACTACTGAGAAACAAAATCCTCAATACCAGAATGAAAATACTCACATAATCTAAAGATTAGCCAATTCCTATAATCAATGACACAAGTAGATCATCTGGACCAAACTGTAATGAAACCAAGGATGGTTTCCTACTCTTTAGGCCCTACTCAACCAAGGTGGGTATACCTAGGGATGATTCTATTTGCAAACTATGGTATGAAATTATTTTAGTTTCATTCTGATTCTCATCTTTTACCCTCAAGCACATACATAGTTTTCCAATTTTCTTTAAAGCTCTCAAATATATATGCATCCGATATAAGCAGATATGGTCATAATTCTTCTTGAGTTCACAAGTGTTCCTAGAAATAACGGCTATTTAGGACCAAAAAAATTGAATATAAACAAGTGGTGACCAACATTACAACCTTGAACAAAATAGAAAAAAATGACTCTAAATTTATAATTGTTTTGGCATGTTGAAGAAGAATCTACTTTCAATCATCTCTGATTTATATGACCAATACCTTATCCATTGGGTAGAGAATAGGCTATTGGCGGGAGATCTAATTCAAATAACTTGTAAATGAATTAATCAATTGTAATCACCCATTTCCATTCTTAAGTAAATCCCTTTTACAAACTCACAAACTCCAGTGGTTTACTAAAGCATTTCTATAATTCCTTGAATTAAAAGCAACAATGAAACTAGGATACAAACCATATAGGTTGCGTTTAGCCAATTTAAACCTTATTTAAATGACTTCAAAGTAAACAAACTCATAAAATGAAAACAAAAATTAGTGACACAAATATATTGTAAATGCCCCTTTGTATTATCCTTTTGAATTTGACTAATACAATAACCAATAGAACTCAAAGAAAAACCCCCGAACATCTTGTTGATTCTGTCATTCCAGTATATCCTCAGGGAGTACAATTGGAAGAAAACTCAAAACCAAACAACTACATGCTATTAGACTGACTATCTGTACTTTTCTTGAGAAAAAAAAAATTATACAATTTTTTTGGACCATGATATTGCCTTGAAAACTCATTTATATAGGCATGAGTTGCAACAAGCAAAGGGAAAATGTGATTGATAGGTGTCCTTAAAAAAAAATTACATACACCTATCACAACAAGACAAAACTGTGAATAATAGAGAGACTGGTACATTGAAAATCCTTTTGTGGGTCCGCTTTTGTTATTCCCTTTGGAAAGACAAAAATACTATGATCAGATTCCTTTTAGCATTCTATTTCCTCAGGGTAGGTGGCCATCAAATATGATAGTGATGAGTCATCTCTTGCTACTTGAAGATTCTCTTTGTCTTGATCATCAACGATAGAGGTGGCTTCTACTTTTATACCTTCTTCTTCATCATCATCCTCCACCTCATCATCTCCTACTATCTATTCTATAGACATAAACTTTTCATTCCACTCATTGTAGGCAGTGTCCTCTAGCCAATCAAAACTTAGAACTTCTCTTTAAACAGCTACTAAAGAAATTGTAATTTCCTCTAAATCAACAAAATCTTTCTTGAGAGTATTATAGAACAACTATATTTTACCCAACTCCTCATTTGTCATTGCCCACAACAAGTGGCCTGTTTCATTTGTAACTTTATTTATTCTTTCACAAAAGACTTCATCTAGCTCCTTCTTCCATTCTTCCTTTTCCTTTATTTTATCAATTATTTTTAAAGCACATTGGAATAAATAATTTTTTTCGGCAAAATACTCGGAAAAACAAATAGTTAATCTTTATTGGAAAGAATCTTTCTTATCATCAAAACCCTATAAATTATTTAATAAATCAAAGATTTTTTCTATCTGATGATATGTTAGCTGAATAATAGATATACACATAGCAGTGATATCTTCATTTCTCTCTATCCATTTCTATATAATGGGTCTCAATATAGCCTCTTTTCGTTTCAATTCATCCCCGATAGCTGAAATCCTTGCTAATTGATCAAAAAATGTGGGCCATTCTATCCTGTCCATTAAATATATGATACCCTGCCTCAATTTTTCTTCATATTGATTATTAAGTTCTACATGTAATGTATATAAATTATTTTTCTCCTCTTCAAAATCCTCTGTAGTATAGAAATGATGCCTTTCTGGGGTATCAGGTATCTCAATAAAGGCTCAACAGGTGGCCGTGGTGGGTATGCAATCCTGGGTTTACTGGACTCTCCTAATTTTATTTTCCCAAGAATCTTCTCCATTTGAGTTACTTTATTTTCTAATGATTGTATTTGCATACCCCTCTCCTCATATTCTTTCAAAAATTCTTCAAACCTAGCATTTGGTTGGGAAAATTTATCTTCCTCTTGGCCAAACACCATGCTACCAAATTTTAACATCTTTGATGCCATTCCAATTATTTGTTTACTACCTATTTCACCAACCTTGAACACTATCAATGCACCAGTATGCTCTGCAGTTCAAATATCATGCATTCTGGTATTGTTCTTGTTTTCCATGGACCATATAACAAGGGCTTGGTGGTCATCACTAAACTTGACTCCTTTATCAGCTTGTAATATTTCTTCCACAGTCCTTAGTTGAACATCCCTCTGTTTCCTTACTAAATAAAAAACAATTGCATTTGCTATATCCCATTCCGGCAAAAGGAGGACTCCTAACTATTTAACTATTTGCCTACCAGCTTCATGAGTAAATTGAGCAAAGTCATTCAAAAATTTAGACTTCACCTCTTCCTTAATATCTAAATCAGGTTTGTCTGGTTGTTCTACCTTTATCTTCTTACAAGTTTTTTCAAAATTTCCCATGTTTAATCTCCACAAAAATTGAGCAAAAGCCCTAGATTTTACAAAATTCTCATCATTAATAAACCTTTCAAAGGCTTGGGCAACTACTGGATCAATTTCCTTACCTTGGTAATCAACAATAGTTAAATCCAAGGAGGGTATAGGAGGTTTTTGTGGTTCTCCAATCTCCAAATCTATGGAGGTAACAATTACATCCCCTTCTCCACAAATTTTTCTAAGATGCTCCCTTAAAGATGCTTCATAATCTATGTAGATTGGGGACTGGCTTGGGGAGTATTGTTCTACATGAGAAGAAGAAGACCCCTGCTCTAATTTTTTTCTTTTTGGAACATTGGCTGTAGATGGACTTTCTAGTCTTGGCCTCTGATGAAGGGGTGCCTATTGCACACTTTGAACCAGCACATAACCTGCCCTTCTCTACAAGGTATACTCGCCAAGAGCCACTATATTTTTGCTGCTTATCTTCCTTTGCACTTCTGCAGCCTTGTCTGGATATGTCTCAACATATGTGGCTTTCTTTTCATTCATAGTTTGGAAGATCATAGCAAAATTATTCATTAATGCTTGCATTTTGGCTCAGCAATATTTTTTTATCTTTCAATGGGTCATACTGGGGGTCAAAAGCAGTAATAAATTCTAGGGTCTTGCAGAATACTATCCATTTTTCTTTTCTCAATTCTTGTTCTTGCAAAGTGAAAATATTTTTGATTATATCCTCTAGCTAATAAACTTGTTGTACCATGTGAGAAGCTTTCACCCTCTCTCTTAAGAGGTCTTAGAATCCTTCAGGATCAAAAAATCCGACATGAGATTCTACCATGTTATATCTATCTAGAAACAAATTTAGGTGCTTTCACCCTTTCCTCACAAAGACAAAATCGTGTACCATAGTAACAATTAGAAAAAAGGTACCCTTCTTAGGCAACTCCCTCTCATCTATAGTGCCTATTTTCCATAGGAACTCAACTATTCCTATCTTCAAGGGCACATGCAAAGGCAACACATGAGGCTTCCCAAAAAAACCATATACTCTTATTAACGTTGAAACATTAGAAGGGATTATATCTCCCCAATTATGACTAACCAATAGTCCTTGTGTATGGTCCTTGGGTCTGACCAATTCAAACAATGTTTATGGAATTCTGGGGCTGTCCCCTTTAAAAAGAAATCTAAGCTTTGATGCAAAGTATCTATCAAACTTCACATAACTAGCATCTGTAGCTTCTGAAGTCATATCTACACTCCATAGCTACACTAGATTCCTCTCTCCATCCCTGGTCATTTCCAGCTCCATACCCTTGGAGAAGAAAGTAAATCCCTTGTACAAGCATACATGCATAAGCAATGAATACAAACAAAATGGTCGGTCCACTTTTCCCCATGCTATCCCCACCAGACCATTGTGAATTTCTTTCGTAGGAAAAGTAGAAAAATCCAGAATAGTGCTCATCCCAAATTGAAGATTTTGAGCCATGACAAGGACAATACAGCTTGGGATTTGATCAGCTTCATTCTTCCCAAAAATTTTGCAACAAGAAAAATATAATGCTTGAGCTCTAAGTTTTAAATGCCTTCTTAGCACTAGCTCTGGGGTACTGGCTATAATCATAGGCAAAGTGCCAATTTTAGTAGCATGCTCTTATAGTGGCCTTGTTCTTAGGTAAATACTTTACGTGTCATACCTTGCTTGAATGCCATCCATGTCAATAGTTTCATGCATAGCATGGTTAGCATTGAGGTTGAAAACCTCACTAATTAATTTAGGGCAAACCGTAAAAAGATTTGCTCCAGCATGGTTCTTCACCCACCCTATAATCGAATCATATTTCTTGGCCAAATCACTATCAAAGAAAACTATGGGGACTATTAATTTACCAATGTCAAACTCCCATACATTGCTCATAGGAATGTCTAGTTTTTTCTTTGAAAACCATTTCTAAAACAACTCTAAAACCCCATGGAAACCTAAGCATCTCTTACCCAATTTGCTTTGTCATAAAAAGCTTCTGCTATAGCTACTCTAGGGTGTTTTGGAATGAGTTCTCTCCCCTTAGTTATTTCATGTACCAAAAAAGGGAATTGTTCAAAAAAAACATCGTGCACAGAATGTTTCAAATAATCCATTTGTCCAGTGAACTCTTTTCGAAGAGGCATTTTGAATAAAACCCTAGAAATTTTATAACAGTAGATACTTGAATTTCTTAAAGAGTCACAAAGTACTTACCTGCTAGAATTTGCACTTCTACACTATGTGATTTCTTCTATAATTTTACTGGATCACTAGATAAAATTCTCCTACCTTGGCTCTAAAATTTTTGTATGCCCTAATGTTCTTTCTGCGCTTTGATGATTCATTAATGGTGAGATTGTGAGTTCTTTTCATGCGTTGAAATCACATGAATGAAATCTGAACCATATTTACTCTCAGTAAGCGTTACCTCCAAATTGCAACCAAATTTGAATCCTATCCATAGATTTTCACCAGATTAGATGACTTTTATTTAAAAGGCAACAAGCTTTATGGCTTTAAAAACAAGGCTACATGTTGCAATACTGCTTACTCGCATGTCTTAAATTTATTGCACCTTAGAATTCTGGGGAAGCACCACTCATTCATTAAGAAAAGATCAATGATCAGATCAGTTTATATTTAAACAAAGTCCATTCAACTATACTAACTAATACGAAGCCTTTATATGAGTTTGTGCCTCTTGACAACTTCCATGTGAGTGGGTCCCATATCTTCTTCTAAATGAGTAGGTTCTTGGCATCATTCTTCCCACGTGTCAAGCTGGCACATTTTTGCTTTCCTTACTTGATGAGCATCTTCAAATTGCACGCTTGCACCAGTTGTCAATGTTTGAAAGATCAATGGTGGAAATGCTGGAATTTTGTAAACCTTACAAAATGGGAAAAGTGACATGACCATGGACACATGTCTGCATGGCACATACCTACTTTGTTTAAACTTCACTCAAGTATTTTATGTAGGAGAGTGCCCTTCGTTGATCAAGACAGGATCAACAGTGTGAAAAAATTATGCACTTTATGATTGCATCATCCACTTAGACCAATGAAATGACTCTTCTCAACCCTCATTCTCTGACCCACCTGACTATTGCATTAATTTCTGAACTTTTTGCGCCCATAGCATAAGTACTTCCAACTAAGCACAAGTGGTAGACCACATGGCATGACTCAGCATTCTTCCATAATTTGGCCCCACTGTGACACGTGTCGCAAAGGTGCATACCCACATTCCTTACTGAACTAGTAGCTTCATAATGGAAGATTGTACTAACCCTCAATCTTTGAAATATCTATGGCTGATAAGGCTTCACTTCCATTTGGTAGACAAACTTCTTCAGTGGCACATCTAGCATTACATATCAGCGACCATTTTAAAGTGTCACATACTACAACATACACTTAGAGATTCTTGACCCCACCTTTCTATATGTCAAAAAAATCACTTGTTCACATTATTTATCTCTTGTGCAACTTCAAAATGTGGGCATGCAATCACCTTTTATCTTTGACAAATCAACGATTATAAAATTAGCTGTCTTAAATACCACATTGGCTAAAGTGATGAATAAAATATTTCCATCTATTCCAACTCATCTAACATTTGCCATGGAAGACATCTCAACATCACCCTTGAGAATGGTAGGCCCATGTTGTCAAACTATGCCACTTGTCCCATTGATGCTTCCTCACATTATTTAATTCACAAGCATCTCCTTCTTTTGCGAAAGCACTAGCCCTTGATTTAAATGAAATTAATGGTTGATGCTTCTTGTTGATAAAGGCATATTCTATTAGTAACTCAACCAATGACATTGTAGGAAATCTAGAATGTGCACGAAAAGTACTGACAAACCTCCAAAAGTTTCTAACAACTTATGACTCCTCACAAACTTTATAGTTCACTAAAACTTAAAAAAGGAAAGGGCTACATGTCCCCAAGTCGCATGCCTACATTATTTAAAAACCTTGCATCTTGAATTTGTGGGAATGTGATACTCATTGATCTGAACAAGGTCAAGAATTATAAAGACTTTGTATCATCAGAGGTATTTCTTAATAGAATGATCAAGCAATTTGTAAGCCAAGCATGACCACATAAGGTTTAGACAAAATTATAATGAACTCATGCTTGCACAAGCCCTTTCTTGGGGTAAAAGTAATATACCTTAAGAGCAGTTTTTTAAAAGAATATTTTTGAGGGTTTTCAAGGCTAAGGTAAAATTTTAATAAGGCATTTAGGGTTTTTCAACTGATTGCTCTGATGACCAACTTTGAGAAACTGATAAAATTTCAACAACACAAAGATCATGACATCAACTAGGGCAATCTAAGAAATTTATAAAATACAACAAGAAAACCCAAATTTGCATAATATAATGCCCACAAATGAATTTTCGCTATTTTTTCAAAATTTTCTCTATACTGTGAAAAATTAGACCAACAGTGGCTCTGTTTGGGGATGATAGACAACTTGATTCTATGCAAGAGTTCAAAATCTTTGGGAGAGGAAACCACATATCTGCCTTTGAATGAAAACTTCTTCAGGGAGCACAGAACAACACATAGAAACAAGAAACCAGACTGTACAGGGATATTTACAAGAATTTACAACAAAAACAAAAACACAAGGGAACCTAAACTACTGTTCATGGAAAATAGATACAAGAACACAAGGGAACCTAAACTACTATTCATGGAAAATAGATACTTTAGGAAAAGTATCTCTTGAAGAATTGTCCATGAACTAGAAATTCAAGAGTATTTCCAATTAATTCCTTCAGAAAATATGAATCTTCTCCATTTGTATCACAAATGTTATATGGGCCAAACCAAATTAGGTCAAATTTACCATGATTTCCTTTATCTTTCACTCTAGCATTCCACATCAATACCATATCACTTATTTCAAATTTCCTCTTAGTGGCCCTTTTGTCATATAAGTGCTTCATTTGTGATTGTAATTTATCATTCTAAATAGAAGACTCTCTCCTTGTTTCTTCTAATTGCAAGATATCATTCATTCTAAGTTGCATCTCATCAATGATATCATCTTCATATAGTTGAACAAATTTATACATCTCCTTTAGGTTATTTTGTGGGAGTCTAGCCTATATACCATAGACCAAATCAAATGGGGTACATCCAATAGCCTTTTTCATAGTAACCCTGTCAACCCATAGGGCTAATGGCAACCTTGAGTCCCAAGCCTTCTTGTTTTCCTCCAAAATTCTCTTGATGATTTTAAATATACTCTTATTACTAGATTCTGGCTAACCATTACCTTGAGGGTGATAGGATGATGATGTGTATTCTATAATGCCATACCTTTTACAAAAATCTTTATATTCCTCTGATCTGAAACACATGGCATTATCAGTTAAAATCTTTTGAGGACATCCAAACCTAATTATAATATTATTCAAGATGAAATTAATCACCACCTTACTTTTTGCATTCCTAGTAGGGATTGCCTCAACTGACTTGGTGAAATAATCAGTAGCCACCAAGATCCAAGAATGACCTCCACTAGACTTGTTTGTGATTTCACCTATAAAATCAATTCCCCATTGTTGGAAGGGTACTTGCACCTCAACAGGTCTTAAGGGTAGATTTCTAGAAAACTTCAACTTCCCACTGAATCTTTGACAAGTATCACATAATTTCACAAAGTTATGAGCACCTTTAAAAAGTGTTGGCAACCAAAATCTAGCCCTTGGAATCTTATGAGCAATAGTTTTAGCCATATAGTGACCACCACATACACCTTCATGCATATCTTTCAAAATTCTTTTAGACTTAGTTTCATCCATACATTTTAAGAGGACTCCTTCCATGTTTCTCCACCACAACTGTCCTTGGACTATAACATATCTTATAGCATGCAACTTAAGAGATCTTTGTTGATTATCAGTTAACTCTAATGGAGATTTCATAGTTTGAAAATAATAGATTACATCCTTGTACCAATCAGAGGTGTCCATATCACAAAGATTTACTTTTGTCATCAACTTGGCCTAACCTTGACCTCTAACCAATTTAGTAATCTGGATGTCAATATTGAATTCTTGTATTCTATTGATCCACCTACACCTCCTGCCAAATACCTCTTGTTGTGAGAAAATGTCTTTCATAGCAGCAGTAGGGACAAAAGCAATAACTGTAGCCCCCATTAAGTAACATTTGAAGGCCTTCACTCCTTTGACCAATGCATATGCCTATTTTTCATTAATATCATACTTTAGCTCAGCTGTTTGCAATGACTTGCTAAAGAATGCAATCGGTTGCTCATAACCCCCCTCATTTCTTTATAACAATACTACAACAACAGTGTGAAAAGAGGCAAAATAAAAAATATGCATTGGTTTGTCATAATCTGGTGCTCTGAGAATAGGAGCATCCTTGATAGCTTGCCTAATTTTATTGAATGCAGTACTAGGCTCACCATCCCATTTTATCTCAGACCCTTTCTTCAACTTCCTTGAAATAGGCCAGCTAACTTTTGAAAAATTAGTTACAATTCTTCTAAGAAAATTTATTTGGCCAAAGACTGACTGGATACCTTTAACACTCTTGGGTTTTTGTATCTTATCTATGGCTTCTACCCTTTCAAGGTCAATCTTAACTCCATGTTTACCAATTAAGTGTCCCAATAATCTTCCTTCAGTTACACCAAAATGACGCTTTCTAGGGTTTCAAGAAATACCATATTTGAGATCCCTAATGAATACCTTCTCCAAATGTGTACAATGCTCATTCTCATCTTTTGAGTAGGTAGTTAAATCATCCTGATACACAGCCAAAAATTTGTCAACAATGTCAGAAAATGCCACATCCATTGCACATTGAAAAGTATACCCAGCATTAGTAAGCCCAAAAGGCATCCTAACATATACATAAGTCCCCCATGGAGTAGTGAAAGCAGTCTTATATTGTTCTGATTCTTTAACAACCACCTGATTGTAACCTGAGAATCCATCCATCATAGACATGAGTTATGAACCAGTAACCTTTTGCAACATAGCCTGCATGTCTGGAAAACCATAATTATCTTTTAATGAAGATATATTTAAATTCCTAAAATCAACACATAACCTTATATCTCCATTTTTCTTTCTAGCAGGGACCAAGTTGGACACCCAAGAAGAATGTCTAATAGGTTTTATAATCTTAGCATCCCTTAATTTGAATAATTCTTCTTGCATCTTAGGGGCCAAGGTTGGATTTATTGGTCTTTGTTTTTTCCTAAAAGTCTTTGCATCTAGCTTTAAAGGAATCATGCTAGAATAGATCCTCTCTGTAAGCCTTTAGGTCATCATATGACCATGCAAATACATGCCTATATTTCCTTAGCAAATCTATCAAATTTTGCCTAATTTTAGGAGACAATTTTCTACCAATATACACTCTCCTAGGTGTTTCCTTAGTTCCTAGATTCACTTCCTCTAAATCTTTGGCATCATATTTATCAACATCAATTTGTGATCTATCCTGATTGTCAAAAATAGTGTCTAAGGATACCAAACCCTTTGGGATCTTATAAGTCTTTAATTGCACAACTTCTTTCCCAAAAATAGTGTCTTTTCCATTTATATTCTCCACATAAGCTGCACAATCAATTTCTTGTCCTGACAACATATTTTCACAGTTTAGAAATCTAAAAATGTCCTTGTCATCTTCAAATACTTGCCAATTTTGGACATTCTCAGGAATAGAAGGCCTGATTTGAGTTTCAATTTTAGATATACTAGCAAATGTAATATCATCAGGCTTTACTGTTATATTTTCCAGCAAATCCACCATCTTATTGTTAGATATGTCCTTCCAAATTATCCCAAATGTGTCAAAGCACTCAATCATGTCCCATACCACATTTCTATACTGTTTCAACCTTTTATTCTTTGACACATAAACATTTCTCACCTAGGATACAACTAACTCAGAATCCCCTATTACATGTATACATTTTATCCCATGCTTATGAGCTAGTCTAAGTCCTAACAATAAAGCCTCATATTCTACTATGTTATTAGTATAAGGGAAATTTAATGTGAAAGAAAAATTTTAAGTTACCCTAGTAGGAGAAATTAATAAAATACATGCACCTGCTCCTTCTTTGCAATAAGCACCATCAAAGAAGATGGCCCATAAGTCACCTTTATCTATCTTTGTATCAGCTTCCATTTCTATCTAAGAATTTTACTTGCATTTCTTCAAAGTTAGGACCTCAGCTCTGAATGCATTGACATCTATATCCACAAAATTTGTCATATCATCCTTAGCTTCTTCTACTATCATATATATGCTTTTTGGCTCTCTATTGATCTTTACAAAATTTCCATCAATATTAAAAGTAGCAAATGATAAGTCACACTGTAAACTTCCTCCCATGGTAGCACTCCATTTTATAGATAATAACATACCATATTGAGGTGGTATGTCAACAACCATATGCTCATAGTGAGTTCTTTATTTGGATAGGCTGTTAATCTATAGGGTAGGGCACTAATAGTGCCTATGACTATAACATCCCTTTTATCCATAGCACAACATCTTAGTTGAGTAGTGTCAACCTTCAGAGCTAATTCTTTCATTATCTCAAAAGGCATAGGGTAAGTGCACCAAGTTGTGGTGCGAAAAGGGGGGTATAAGTGGACACCTTTTTCCTAAAATCTACAAATTTTTAACTTCAACAAGAATTTGAAGATAGTTATGCTCAAAATTTTAAGATATGACAAAAACAAAAGTCGTGGTCCTTTGAATCTAGTTTCTAAATTACTAATTTTTTTTCAAATTGGTTTAGTTTTAGGTCCTCAAAAAAGGGGGCCACAAAAAGTGGTACTATTTATTTGAAAAAAACATAACACAGTACAAAGTGTGGCCCCCCTAAAATTTTAACTTTTTTTTTGAAATTCTTTGATTGCTCTGGTCAAAAGTTACTTAACACTATTTAATTTATCCTAGATTTTTTGGGTAATTTTATAATGTGTATTTTTTTTTAATGAATTTTTTAACTAGACACATCCCAAAAATGTGAAATATCTGTGTGTTCTCCCTAGAAATAATTTAAAACTAATTTAAAATAAAAACTTCTTTTTTTTCAAAGTGTGTAGAATGGAGTCTAGTTTCTAAAAACCTAAGTTGTTGCAAAATTCAATGAACGAGCTAAAATCTATAGCCCAATTAGTACATGGTGATTTTTGACAAAAAATGAACATACATTCAAAAGAAATTATTGATGAAAGGCTTGAAATAGTTCAAATTAAAAATAAATTGTATGATTAGATAGCTAACACAAAGACCTATAATGCTATGTAACCTGATCTTATCGATACCCAAGCACGAGGAATCTTGAAGGGGAGCACATAAGAAAAATCAATCATTTTTGGTATGTTTGCTGGAAACCATGTCTCAGACCTATTTATAAACTCCAAACCTTTGGGTTGGATCTCCAAGGCAAAACCAAGCGTTAGTCTTGGGTTTAATGCAAAGCTTTCAATAGCGTGTGCGCCTTATAGTGCGCACGTGCTATTGGAAGAATTGAATTCTCAATAGCGCGTGCACGCTATAGGGCACACACACTATTGAAGCCTAAATTTCAAACCAATACCAAAAGAGAGATGGGTGGGGGTGGGGGCAAGGGAATGGCTATCTGTCTGTGTGAGAGAGACAAAGAGATAGAGAGAGTAGGTAGTGGGAGACAAAGTGGGAGAGGAAGAGTGAGAGAGAGGAGGATGGGAGTGCATGTGTGTGAAAGAGAGAGAGTATGGAATGGGAGAGGGGGAAAATAGAGTAGCTCAAGAGAGAGTAGGGGATGGAAGAGAGAGTATGTGATGGGAGAGGGAGAGAGAGTGGGGATAGAAATGTGTGTAAGAGAGAAAGAGAGAGAGAGAGAGTAGGGAATAGGAGAGAGTGTGAAAATGTAAGAGAGAGTAGGGGGTAGCATAGAGAGAGAGAGAGAGAGAGAGAGAGAGTAGGTGGTGGGAGAGGGAGAGGGAGAGGGAGAGAAAGTGATACAAAAAGTAGGGGATTGGAGAGGTGATAGGGGGGATGGGTGTGTGTGTGTGTGTGAAAGAGAGAGAGAGTAGGGAATGAGAAAGGGGAGAGAGAGATAGAGAGAGTAGGCAATGGAAGAGGGATGGGAAAGAGAGGGAGAGAGTGAGAGAGAGAGAGAGAGAGAGAGAGAGAGAGAGAGAGAGTGTGTGTGTGTGTGTGTTTGTGTGTGTGTGTGTGTGTGTGTGTGTGTGTGAGAGAGAGAGAGAGAGAGAGAGAGAGAGAGAGAGAGAAGGTGGTGGGAGAGGGAGTGGGAGGGACAGATAGGTGGAATGGAAGTGTGTAAGAGAGATAGAGTAGGGGATGGGAGAGAGTAGGCAATGGGAGAGGGACTACGAGAGAGAGAGAGAGAGAGAGAGAGAGAGAGAGAGAGAGAGAGAGAGAGAGAGAGAGAGAGAGAGAGGGATGGAATGGGAATGTGTATTTATTTATAAGAGAGATAAAGTAGGGGATGGGAGATTGTGTGAGAGTAGGAGGTGGCAGAGAGAGCTCATATGGGATGGGGGCGAGAGAGAGAGAGTAGGGGATGGGAGAGAGAAAGTAGAGAGGGAGAGAGAGTGGGGATGGGAGTGTGTGTGTAAGAGAGAAAAATTAGGGGATGGGAGAGAGTGTGAGAGTGAGTTGGTGGTGGTAGAGAGAGATTGTAAAGGATGGGAGAGAGAGAGTAGAGAGGGAGAGAGAACTTAAGAGAGAGAGAGATATAGTAGCCAGTAGGAGAGGGAGTGGGAGAGGGAGAGGGAGAGAGATAGGAGATGGGAGAGAAGAGAGAGAGAGGGGGGATAAGAGTGTGTGTGTCTGTGAAAGAGAGAGAGAGTAGGGGATGGGAGTGAGTGTGAGAGTGTGAGAGAGTATGAGGTGGCAGAGAGAGAGAGTACGGCGATGGGGGAGAGAAAGTAGGCGGTGGGAGAGGGAGAGAGAGAGGGGGAATGGGAATGTGTGTAAGAGAGACAAAGTAGGAGATGGGAGAGAGTACGAGAGTGTGAGAGTAGGGGATGGGAGAGGAGAGAGAGTAAGGGATGGGGGAGAGAAAGTAGGTGGTGGGAGAGGGAGTGGGAGAGGGACAAAGGGGGGGATGGGAGTGTGTGTGTAAGAGAGACAGAGTAGGGGATGGGAGAGAGAGTGAGAGTGAGTAGGTGGTGGTAGAGAGAGGTCATACGGGATGGGAGAGAGAGAGAGAGAGAGTGAGATTAGGGGATGGGAGAGTGTGAGAGAGAGTTGGGGATGGGAGAGAGAGAGTAGAGAGGGAGAGAGAGAGAACTCAAGATAGAGAGATAGTAGTTAGTAGGAGAGGGAGAGGGAAAGAGATGGGGGGATGGGAGTGTGTGATAGATGTAGAGAGTAGGGGATCAGAGAGCAGAGAGTGGGGGGATAAGAGTGTGTGAGAGATCTAAAGAGGAGGGGATGGGAGAGGAGAGAGGGTGAGAGAGGTAGAGAGAGTAGGCGGTGGGAGAGGGAGAGTGAGAGAGAGAGTAAAGGATGGGTGAGGGGAGAGAGAGAGTGTAAGGGATGGGAGAGGAGAGAGAGAGTAGGAAGAGAGAGGGGGTAGGGGATGGGAGAGAAAGTAGGGAGGATAGAGAGTGGGGAAGATTGAGAGTGATGTGTTTCCACATAGTGCATACACACTATAGTGCATATGCGCTTTATAGTGCATATGCACTCTGTGAAATCACCTAAAAATAGACAAAAAGAAACTTTGAGGCCCATTTCATCCATTATCTAATTTTAGTTTGTTATGCACTCTATTATTTCGATAGAAATCATGGGTTTCAACATTAAAAATACTATTTCAACACTTTTGGAAGCTAGCAAACACCAAATTCAATCATTGGATACATGATTTGAAGACTTTTCAAATATACCTTGTATAGAAAAGGTTAGGCAATCTATTTTAAATATTGTTTGTTGATATATAGATGCAAATTTGATTATGATTTGACATGTTGTTTAATATATAGTGAATTCATTGAAATTTGTATGTTTGAATGAAATGTTATTTTGAAATGGTTAAAAATTTGACAAGTCGTTTGATATATATTGTATATTAATTCAAATAATTATAATTTTTATATGTATTTGAATAATTTGTAATTTACACATTTTAAGTAATTCTGATGTTTGAATAATTTGACATGTAGAAATCATCATCATGCCAAGGAAGAAACCAAAAACTCAAATAAATGAAGATAGAGAGAGAGAGAGAGAGAGAGAGAGATTTGGCAATTAAAAGAGATAAAATGAAATTACTACATGAGCAAAGAAAATTACAAAAAAATAATGAAGAATTGACTTTCAAAGAAGATCAAGAACCACCGGTACAAAGAAACAAAGAGGAAGAATTAGCAAGACAAAGAGAATGAATGAGATTGTTACACTCAAGAAGACAATTGAATTGTGAAGCTACACCATCTTCCAATGTTGGAGTCATATCGTCCACTACACCATCTTCCAATGTTGAAGTCATATTGTCGGCTACACCATCTTCCAATGTTGGAGTCATATCATTCGCTACACCATCTTCCAATGTTGAAGTCATATTGTCCTCTCATATTGAAGAGACATTGATTTGTAGATCCGATGATATACACACTCCATCATGTCATATTGAAGGCACAATATCAACATATCAAGTAGGTGATATTCCATCTTTTTTATCTTATTGTCAAGGCACATCATCTTCAGTTCAAGGTACATAATACACTCGACCTCATGTTGATGTTCAAAATATTGAGGGAATGGAAGAGATTATAACACCTTCTAGAATTTATTTTAGAAGACCAAAATATTTGATTGATATTGATACTAACATTTTGAAATCAATGCCTGATAAGATTAGCAAGCGTACTTGTCAAAGAAAAGTTAATCATATGTGGAGATTTTTTTTTGAAGAATTAAATATTACAAGTCAATGTCAATTATTTGTTGAATTGATGAGCAATTTGAAATCCAGGCCTATCATAAAGATTCTTGGGCTAAGAACGATGGATGATTCAAATGAAAATAATATTGTAAAGTATCTAATGAGTGCTTATGACAAAGTGGGTTCTAAATCACGCACCAAAGATAGTAATATCACAAGAGGAGTACTTACATCGACAATAGTAAGTAGCCAAATGAAGAAAGTTTTACTCATGAGAAAGACAAGAAAAATATTAAAATTTGGTAAAGGTACTCTAAGGAGAACCATGTTAACACATGAGAGATTGGAAGATCCAACAAAAAAAGAGTTATGGACATTTAGCGATAGACTACTGAGAAAGGATAAAAAAGTTAGTGAAGCCTTGAAATCATTGATCAAATTTTTTTGGAAAATAACACACGTATTTCCCCTAATCAAAGAGATGCTGTAAGAAGGAGGATTGGTAGCCAAAATTGTGACCCACATGTGAAACACTTTTTGGACTCAACTCAGACACAATTTTTTGCAAACTTTATTGGTATGTATCCTCAAATTTGAATAAGTCAAAGATTTTTTGAGATGGGTAAACCTTTTTATGTGAAGATAAATCACACATGCACAACTTGTTGTTGTAGGATACATATTGAATTTTCTAACCGTTTTGATGTTTTTAGGCATATATGCGTAATTTTGCATTCTCAGTTTGTTTTGTAGGATTGTGACATGAATGAGCCACCAAGATCTTCAAGGGAATTCATATCCAACATTTTATGTGAAATAGGGAATGGCCAACAATTTTACAAGACATCATGATTGGATGATATGTGCTTATTTTGTGGTTCTTTGCAACTTTTATCAAATTGTCAACATATGGATAGTACACATGCAATTGGAAATGAAATAGTAGATTACAAAATATTTAAGATAGTGACATATGCCCTAAAAGATGGGAAACATGGTAAAAGATGTGATTTAGTCATTGAAAAGATTCCAGTGTATGAGTTCATGAAGATTTTTCATGAAAAGATTATTTACAAGTATGCAAGGCATACCCATAGAGCTCGATGGTTGGATTTGCAATTCAAGTTGTGCAAGGATATGTTTCCACTAGATACCATTGTTTCGATTGTAGATTTTGTACAAGACTACAAACTACAACCACAAAAAGAGGTGCAAGAAAAGTATTATACTTCTCAACAAGTTTCCATATTTGTTCACATAACATTCATGCATTCACCTACAAGTACAGAGGATGATAGAAAGATTTTGAGGGAGTACCATTTTTACATCAGCGATGATCGATCACATTCTACGGAGTTTGCACATGGTTATTTTCAACTATTTTATGGAGATTTGGCTAACAGGGGCATAACATATCATCAGCACATTATTTGCTTAGGCAATTGCGCATCTCAATTCAAGAATGCACGGATGTTCTATTGGTTGAGCAGGATGCACAAGTTGTGTAGAATTCAATATATCTGGAATTTCACATAGGCTGGTCATGGTAAGCGAGAGCACGATGGTGCAAGTGCATGCATTAAAAGAGCTTTGGCTCATGAAGAACTAAAGTACAAAGATGGAGCAATATTGGTAGATGCAAAATCCATCATCCAATAGTGTAACTCTACAATGGGTGTAGGTAAGGAAAGTGAGTCTATGGTTTATAAATTTTTTTGGTTGATAGATAATACTAACATTGCACCATATCAGGATTGTTGCACACTAACAGGATCTAGTGAGTTACACTCTTTTAGAATCTCTGATGCAAGTTCATGGAGTATCCACACGAAAAATGGCATGCTATTGTCCATCATGTGTAGAGAAAAATTGGGATGACTATGAGTCAACTGAATGGGTGGACAAATGGGATATATGAGCTTTGGACTCAATTGACACCTATCATCCCCCACAAGCACTAGAAATGGTAGAGATGGATTTTTCTATTGACTTTGACTGCTTGTCAAATCTAGTGTACCCTAGTAATATATATATTTATATATCTTTGTAAATTCAATATGTAGCTTTATAACTTTTACCCAAGTATTTTCTGAATTAATGATCGCATTTTGTACATTTGTCACTGCAGGCCATGTTTTTGCTATTATTGCACCTGAAGACAATGAAGAAGGAATAGATTATTATTTGTGTCATTGTGTTGAAGCCAAAAAGAAATTGGATTACTTGGTTATAGATGGTGAAGGTTTAGAGTACCATGTTGGTGCAGTGGTTGTAACAGGCACATGGCTTAGACGATATTCTATGAAGAACCCTAACTTGTGGTTATTTGAGGATTGGAAAACAGAGAGGAAGATTCTTCATTATTCAAACCTTGTTGTCACATCGAATATCCACTTGATAAAATATGGTGAAAAACCACATAATAAGATTCTTTGAAAAGTTCGCGAGTCAGACCATGAGGCAATACTTGAGACATTAAAATGTTGAGCAGATCCAGTTGGCTCATTAGATTGAATAGGGAGAGAGGGAGAGAGAGAAAGAGTGATCAATTGGATCCAAATAAAATGTTAAAACCTCTTCCCCAAGACTATCCACATGACTAAGGTGGACTATATTGTTATGATGTGTAAGTGATGAGATTTAGTTTTGATTTGTTTAGAATCTAGATACATTATTTGAATTTATATTAGATTCTTTAATAGGACCCATTTTTAGATTAGTCATTTGAATAAGTGAAAGTTTAGAATTTTTTGTTTAGATCAAAATGTAATGAAAGAACATGAATAATGTTAGAATTTGAATGCTTTGTGATGTAAAGTCATGATTGTGTGCATGTAACCAAAAACTTCAAACTGGCAAAAGAAAGGATACAATGGGAGAAGTTTTCAATACTCATCAAGCAAGGGTTATCATATAACTTAGAAAGCAAGGATTTCTAAAAATGGATAATTCTTAATGACAAGCCAAATTCAATTCTTTTCATTCTCTAATTTTAGTGGATTTATCTTATCTTAGATTTTTTACTGGGCTAATTCTTCATTTGTAGGTCACCAAAGAAGAGGGCTAATAAAGTTGACGCACAAGTGATAAAGGGTGAGATGCCAAAATCATCTCTGAAATGGTATTATCAATTCACATCCTCAATATTTATTAGTGTTCTTTGTTCAAGTACCATTTTATGTTAAGCATAGATTATGCCTGGAATTGCAGAGGATCACAATCATCAAAAAGTAAGAAGGAAAATAGGTCTAAATCTAATGATAATGGGGTAGTGGTAGATATAGTTCTCTCTAAGGATAATCTTGATAGCCTTATTACATTATTCAATACCTTTATAGGTATTTTCTATCCACCCCTAACCTAAGATCAATCCGAATCCATTCCTAGTGACCCCTAGGTACCTTGTAGGCTCAATAATGCCATTAATGCTTTGATTATAAAATGATCAATCTATGATCAAAACAAGATCACATGTCCATGATTAAACTCATTACAAGTTTTAATGACCTTAGAAGGCCATTTGTCTTCCAATCCACCTAAGGATTGCTCATCTTGCCTCTTTGTTGTGACCTTGGTGCTCTTGCACCAGTGTTGGTCAACAATTGGAAAATTTGTGTTATCGATTGAGCTTCTAGATCTTGTCATTTTTATTTTTTTCCTTGAGAAAATTCGTACACTTAGCATAGCTACTATCTTTCAAAAGTTCTTCCTTATCCTTATAAATATTGGATTTGAGTGTAGTTTCAATATTTGGTAGCTTATTACCAAGAATAGTCATCTCATAGAAAAAAATTCTTCTAGCCTGATGCAGAGGATAGGGTGATGGACCCAAGTAACAACCCAAAATGAACAAATTTATAACAATGTGCCAAGTGACTCTTCTAGGTCCTAATGGGAAAATGCCACAAACAGTCAACTCTAGGATGTTTTTAGGCTTTAATGGGTTTGTTCTAGCCTATCTAGCATTTTCCCATCAACACCTTTTAGTTTCCATACCCTGCAAGCCAAAATGCATAATTCACCCAAATGTTGTCAATGCATTTTAAGAAGTCTGTGATAGTAGCAAGACAAAAATATGGATAACTTTTGATTTTTTCAAATGAATCCTTGAATAAATGACCTTTCCAAATACCCTTTATCCTTGTCTAAAATATTTGTATGAATTAGATGCAACTCCTTTAGAAAATAGCTGATATTCTACACACTACCCTTGTTTTCATCAATGAAGCAATAGTGCATTTACAAAGAAACATATAGAAATACTCAATGTATGGACTTCAAAATTTTCATAGGCTCCTATAATGACTTCAATTAGACAAATCCACTCTCAATTTTAGTCTATGGGTCCCCTAACCCCAAAAGCCCCAATTCACCTTCTCAAAACCCTTATTCCTAGGGCATCACCAATCTCACACATGGTCAGGTAAACCCTATCCCCAAACTTTTCCTATCCCCTTTTGATTCAAATGAAAGTATGATGAGCCCTTTAAACAACCCAAAATGACCAAAAGTGTAGAAGTGTTCCAAGAGACTCTTCTAGGTCTTAATGGGCAAAATCTACAAATAGTCAACTCTAGGAGGTTTCAAGGCATCAATAGGTTTATTTTGGCATATCTAACTTGTTCCAATCAATACCTTTTAGTTTCAATACCTTTGAAGCCAAAACGCTCAATGTACCAAAATGTAGTCAATGCAAATTTTTCCAATTTTGTGACAGCAGCAAGACAAATTGATCAATAACTTTTGTTTTTCCGAAAAGACTCTTTGAAGAAATGGATGTTTTGAATACCCTTTATCCTTGCACAAAACATATATAAAACTTAGATACCCTTCCTTTGGAAAATATTAGAGATCCTTCATGCTGCTTCTATTTCCAACAATGTAAGAATGATGCAATTACAAAGCAACTGATAGGAAGACTTAAGATTTGGTATGTTGATATCAAAGGTAAATTTGGGGCCATTCTCTTATCTAAAGTTAACTAAAGGAATATTTTGATTGTATCACTTCATATGTACTTACGAAGAATATCATACGTATAAATTGATATAGTGGTATAATCCATTGAGCCAAGAGTTTGATTGAGGAATTGTTAGAAGCATTCCAAAGCTTGTGATGCCCTTTATTAAGCTATACCCCACTACACTAATTACAAACACTTTCGAGTTGTTTAGGAGTCTTTAAGACCTTCAAAATTTTATTACATTAAATCTAGGCATTATCTTTCAACAAAAAGTTATTAGCTTTCTTATTTAGCCCCATCCAAAGTTTTGAGAAAGGTCTAGGAATAATTTGTACTGAAATGTAAACTTAATTTAAATAGTAACCTTATGCAAATTCAAGGTTGACATTGTCCATGAACAAATCATTGCTCAATTAACCTTTTCCTCTCCAATTTGGAGTTCTCCCTTGTCTACCAAATTAGTCTACAAAAAAACTCAAAAAAGCCTAATCATTCTCAAATTGATTATGTTTGAGAAGGGTACATTGCACTCACCTTCAAGGTGTGAATCTCTTTGTAATGATAACATTGCTCTCACAAAAGCCATAATATTGAAACCCAATGAATGCATGAAAATACCACATTGTAGGTCATGTGTCTAATGGCTTCTTGTTTACTCTTTTTTTTTTAATATTCATTACACATCCAAATTGTCACCAACTCTGTAACTCTCTATCTTCCACTAAAAACATCAAATTGCTAGAGGCAACTCATTGTTTTGTGTTGTTTTTCATGACTAGGGATGATAAGTGTATGAGTAGATATAAAATATTTTCTACAAAATATAAATATATTCCTATGTGACAATGGATAATCAATATTGACTAACTTTAAAGATGTTAAGAAAAGGGGAAATTTAGTTAAAAACATTGATAAATTTTTAATGAAGATAAAGTATTGAATGGACTTATATCAAAGGTAGTGATGTAAAAATATAAGATATGAGTCAAAGGGGGAGAAATGAACTATTGGTGAATCCTACTCAGGGAGAGAAGTGTTATAGTTAAGATATGAGTCAAGCAGAGACATGAAGTAGAGAAGTGTTGCAAGGAGGAGATGAAGGGTTTATTAGTTCTATGAGTATTTTCATAAGGGGGAATATATAATAGAAAAAAGTGGAAACATTATTGTGTTTCATCATAATTTGAAGATGATAAATATTGGTGAGTAGAGGAGGTCTAAGGCCATGCACCAATTCATGCACCAATTATCTAGTAATTACTTTGAAAACCAAACCTAGTGTGACCTTATTAGGTCTATGTACTTTACATGGGTTATGTGCTACAGGAATGAAATTGGGAATCTAGGCTTTGGAGTCTTAAATAAATTTCAAAAGGGTGTCTAAATCTACCCATAGAATAGTTAGACTTCAACCTAAGAGGAATTTAAGTCCAAAAAATCAGAGTAGGAGACCTACAAGGAATTATATGATAGTCAACATTTTGTACTATATGACAATTGGAGGGTTAAACCAAGAGTTGATTCTCAATTAGTTCAACATAAGGAAGGTGTCCCAATAGAAACTTGGGGTTGGTGAAGCCATTAGTGAAGAGTTAGACTTATTGGCTTGGAATAGGGCTAGTATCCCTAAAACAAAAAGGTGCAAGATCTTGATTGGAGAAGTACTCACCTTGGAGGAGTTCACAAATGACCCTATCACTTTGGATAGACCACAAAAATTATATCCTAAAGGAGTAAGATATTAGGAAGGCCAAAAGTTTAGTCTGGTAGATTAGGAAGAAGAAAGTTCTAAACCTCACTTCTTGCTCAACATCTTTGCATTAGTGAGGGGGAGATGAAGAGGATAGATGGCTACATAGATATGGAAAAAATAGAAATATAAAGAGGGGGGGAATAAGAGAGAGTGGGATACAAGATAGAGTGAGATACAAGGATAACATGAGCCAAAACTACCAAATTCTAGTGCTTGAATCTTTCATTAGAAAATCAACACCCAAATTTGAATATGAGTCTAGAAAATAACATGTTCCTTCCACTTGTCATGCTCTTTTATTTCCTTTTAAAGATGCTCTATGATTTTCCATAACATGCATTGTAAATTTGTTAACAAGTATAGCTCCCTCTTACAAGTATCTTATGTGTCATCTTAGACTCATCCCCCTCTCATGTGAGACATCTCTCTTTCTTATACATCACAACTATTTATTGAGGCTCAACAAGCTAATTGTGTTTTTTCTTCTTGTCTATATTCTTTTTGTAACAATGATTTTTTCTTCTACACAAACTTTGTGACCACTTGTGATCAAATTTTTATCTTAGTTTCAACATAAATGTTTGGAGAACTTTTGATCTAATTTTGTTGGATAGATTAATTTCAAACTATTGATTTCTTTCATGGAGTTCCTAATAAATCTCAAGGTTCTCATTTAGGTGACCAATTGCCATGAGGTCCATGAATATTTCCCAATAAAGTTTATTGCTAGGAGGTCCTAATCGATCTTGACTAATAAAGTCTATTGCCAATCAATATTGTATCAAAAATTCAAACTAATTAGGTATTGAATTAAACTTGATAAACAAATGATAGAGAAGGAAAAATTTAAACATGAACAAGATCATAGATCATATGATGACATATTTAAAATGATTAACTTATGCTTAAACAGTGATAAAATTTATTTTTAATCAATATTCTATCAAATTTTCAAACAGATTAGGTATTGAATTTAATGTCATACATGAACTAACATATAATATAAAATGATAACCAATAATGTCATAAGTCGAATAATGTCATACATCAAATAAATGTCATACATCAAATATAGAATGTAATATACATCAAATGTGTATCGAATATGTCCACTGATGCCTATATATACATGTCTAGATCAACTATATCTTTTCCTTCCCATGAGGGGAAGGAAACAAATCTCTTGACATTTTCTGTCGTCATGTGGAGGGAGATGGTGGAGATGACAGGGTCCTCCTGACACGCTTGCTCGTCCTCTTGTTGAGGCTCTTCTCCAACTCAATCTGATACAAACAAAGTAGATATGAATCAATATTTTTTATATGTTGAAATCAAATATATGTACACACAAAATCAATTATTTTCTTATCGCCATCAAATAGACACTCTATAAGTCCACCTCAAAGGCTCGTGGATGATCAAGCATGATGAGACCCTACAAAAATTCAATAAATATAATCACTTATAAGTAACATTAGAAATTTTGAGACTAACTATTATAAACAACTAAAACGAAGAAAATTCTTTCATACCCTAGTCAATGGCTGTGAGCTAGCCATAGCTGCAGCCACTCCATGATCAACAGACTGTTGAAGATGAGGAGGTGTGTCTGACATCATGAGTTGCATGTCATAAAATAAACGTTACATGTAACATGAAACATGAAATAAATATAATAGAATGAATTAAATTAACATGAAACAACTATACCTGTATGAAGCTCGTATGATGTCTATGCTCTGAGTCTATAGTAAAGGTTGAGGGTCATGTGGAGAACCGATGCACATGCATAATTTTTTTTGTCAATCCTTAATATGATAATGTAATGTGTGTGTGTGTGTGTGTGTGTGTGTGTGTGTGTGTGTGTGTGTGTGTGTGTGTGTGTGTGTGTGTGTGTGTGTGTGTGTGTGTGTGTGTGTGTGTATGCATGTATTAATTAAAATGATTAAATCGATACATACCTCTCGACTTGTGGAGGGGACAAAAAATGGGCCTAGAGGATTGTTGCTAGGCCCATCAACACTCTGACCCTAAATTTTGAACAATATCGATAGATGCTAATTAATTAATCACTCACTATACATATGAAATATCATCATATTAGTAAATTATAATTGTAATTTACCTATGTGTCAATGCCAAATTTGTCATTCAGGAACTGATCAGTGACGAGCCCATCATCCTCACCATCTCCAATATGAGTGCCAAATGTGCATAGGGATCCACATGAAGTGCACATGTGACCATGATGCACAGAAGGCTCCCCCTCAACTAATGGTCGCATGGAATGGATGAGGGTCTATATCAAAGCATTAATGGTCACTAGAGCGCTAGCCTCTACATGTTCGTTCACAACTAAAGGAATAGTCACATGCTCATATTGTGGCTTGACCATAGGTGCCCTAACTACATTAGGGTCACAATGTGCTCCCAGCCTCTCAAATGATGACCCCCCACCTCTACCCTAGGAGTATAATATATAAAAATAATTGGGGAGCTCCCCAAGGACAAACTCACAATATAATTTCTTCAAAAACTACATGGGGACCTCGTGATTGTTGCAAGGAGGTGAATCAAAAACCATCCACCATCTATCCCAAGAATTATTTCTAATAGCATCGTGTATCCACCAATGGATGGGAAATCATTTAGTACCCTCTCTAACAGTATTTTTCTCACCGAGTTTTATAAATAATGCACATATACTACCTTTTGGTATTTCTTTTTTTTTTAGCATCTTCATATGACAATTTTATTTGCATAAAATCTTTTTTGTTCATCCCTCTTAACCCTCCAAATATCTAACTGACCACCAACTAAGGCTATTTGGGTCTTAATGGATTTGAGGGATGATGCCAATTGAGCCCTCATTGGATTGGTTTGTCTAGATTCTTTCAACTAAGGAATGAGACCTTTTAATTCAGTTTTTCCTCTCTCTATTTCATTTATTATATTTTCTTACGTGCCATGTGGAGGTCTTGCAATTGGTTCAAGTTGTGGAATTTTTTGTTCTTTTTAAGGAGGGTTTTGGTTTTAAGGTTGTTGAGGGTTTTGAGGTTCTTGTGGATTTTCCTGTTGATTATGGACATTTCCTAATAAAAAATCAATTGAAATCCAAATAAATAAACAAATCTATATGAAAATTGTAAAAACCCTATAAAACAATATGAAAAACATATCAAAAAATGTAAAATTAAGTTTAGATCACATATGGTGTTGGTGTGGGTGCACTTGTGATCTCATATTTTGTCGGCGAGGAGGCATATTGTCAATGGATGGTGCAAACATGTTGAAACTCCAACCTACGTATGCACTGCTCTACAGGAAAAGGAAAAAAACACTAATGGAAATGATGGGCTATGGGTGTGTAGCCCATCATATATTAAAAAATTATTATGCTAATAGCACATACGCACTATAGCGCATACATGCTATTGAAAATAGAGAAAAAAAATGTTGGCACCTTTTGCACACCACAACTTAGTGCATATGTCCCATAATAGTACTAGAAGCACCAGAATCAATCATACAATTCTTTAATGTCTTACCATTCACTAGGATACTTAAGAAAAATGGCTCAACATTTCCCAAGCATTCATTGAAAGAGTTATCCAAAAACATCTGAGGAATCTGAGACATGATGACTTCAGTCTCTTGTTCCTTCAACTTTTCCTTTTTCACTTCTTTAAAACATGATTTTCATCACATCCTTGATTTATCTATATATTAGTATTTCCCAAGCATGCTATGGCTTTATGTTGGTACTCTAGGATTCTCAATAACTTAGACAGAGGAACCTTAATATTAATCTAAGACAAAATAGTAAACATATCTATAGAAGAATCAGAAAGGTTATCATTATTCACATTCCCTTTCTCATCATGCTTACCCAAAGTGTTGAAGGAATTACGATGACTCTTATCTTTCTTAGTGACATTCTATGATATCTTCCCATTTCTTCTCTTAGAGACATTATTTGAGAGCTTTGTATCCTCAAGGTCACCCCCTTTCTTTGGTTCCCATTTTTTATTTGCAAATTTAACCTTCATAGCAGGGGACTCTTTAGGTCTTATAATTTCCCCTTTCTTATGGTCGGTTCCTTTTATGAAAATACTAGCTACCTTATTCTTCTCATTTCCTTGGACCATGCTTCTAGTCTGCACCTGAGCTATCATATTAGCAGTAATTTGGACAATTTCTTCTCTATACAGTTTTCTCAGGGTCACTTCTTCCTTTGAACCTACCATGTTACACATATTATCCTCAACATCACTTTCATTAGAAAATACTTGCTATTGATTGACATTCTAAAACCATCTCTGATCATTTACATCTCTATCATAACCTTCATTGTCAGAATAATGTGAATCAAACATGTTACATCCTAAATCGTCATTAGTTTCCTCCTATTCCAAATATTTTTCCACTATATTATGATTCCCTGGACATGACAGTGCTACTACACAAGATTCAGGAGAATGAGGTAACTAACATGCGAAACACCAAATAGGCTCAACAATAAACTTAGGGTCATCTACCGAATTCACAAAATTTTTTGATAAAGGATCATGGGTCACTTTGCTGATGTTGTTCTTAGGAGGGGGAATAATAGGCTGACCATCCTTTCAAGTAGTATTGTAGGGGAAATTCTGCAATCTATTTTGTTTATTGAAGTTAGATTGATAAGGGATCCTATTGTCAGTGGGATTCCTATCATTCTTTGCTTAAGGAAGACTTAAACTCTTTATGGGATTGAGAACTTAAGTTATCTCACTAGGCTCCTATTTCTTCCCACCTACAACTTTATGGTCCTCTCTCCTATTTCCCTTATTACCAAAAAATCTAAGTTCATCCCTTTTATTTTCTAGTCTACTTGAAATTCTCATATTATTTTCAATATTAACAAAAACCCTAAAGGCCTCCCTTAAAGTTCTAGCCTCCTTGTCCCTAAGTTGATATGCTACTTTACCATCAAAAGCATTCAAATAAGTTATCAGGCATACCTTGTCATGAACTCGCATGGCTTGCATTAGCTTATACATCCATTTTTGGAACCTATTTTTGAACTCAGTGACAGATTCATTTGGCAATCTCTTGATGTTATTAAATTTAGTCAGAATGTAACTCTGATTTAACTTGTCACCATATTGTTCCTTGAAACAATATTCAATATCCTTCCAATCCATAATAGACAATTCAAGAATTCATTTAAGCCATTCCCTGGCATCTTCAATAAGTGACTGAACAAAGAACTTCATTATAACATCTTCTGCTTCAACCTCATAGTCACTCATCCTATCTAGAAAACTTCTTAAGTGATCTTCATAGGTAATAGCATTATTTCCAAAAAATTTAGGAAATCTTTTTCTCATCTCTTGTGGGATAGGATTAGGGAAACTAGGAATTCCATCAAAACATATTTTCCTATAGCCTTCTAAATGGATAGGTCTTCTTTGCAAATCAATCCTAGGATGGTAGGAAACATTTCTTTTGACATTATCATTAGCATTGCTAGTACTAGCATCACCAAGAGGCTTATTTAGATCTACCTTTTGTGAAAAGGAAGATAAAAAAGGAAGAGGTACCTAAGTGGTATCTTGATGTACCTTATCATATCCACCATCTACATTACCCCTAGGCATAACTGTAGATTGCTTCTTAGCAATTTCTAGGAACTTGATCTTATTATTCATCTCAACTATAGCAGCCTCATTTTCTGCAATCTCCAATTTCTTAGCTAAAGAATCTCTCTCTTTTCTTTTCTTTTCTAGCTCAATATCTGAAGGTGACAGAGAATCATAAATTTGGACAACTTGGACTAGTTCATTGATCCTAATACCAACTTCCTTCTATTTTCCTTTATCTTGAAAATCAACAACATGTCCTATATCTCTCCTAGCTTTTAGAGCCTTATAACTCTTGATCTATTGTATTACAGGACCCTCTTGGTTCATGTCTTTATTCTATAATAATTTTTTCTCTTTTAATCTAAGTCGCTCAACTTGACCCACAACCTCAAGTTGCCCAGCACTAGCCGCTATCTCATTTTTCTTTTTTAAAGCAGCAATTTGCCTTACTAATTCTTGTTTTTCTTCATAGTTCTTTATAATCACTTCTTCCCTTACATTTTGAATCCCCCTATCAATAGCTTCTTTCTCAGCACACCTCTCTCTCAAGATTTGCATCTCATTATGATCAAGAATAGTAAATTCAGAACCAATCATTCTATCTTCATTAAAACTTTCAGGCTCCAAGTATTTGGGTCTCACCTTTTCAGGTGAATAATCTAACATGAAAGGGTTCATACTATGTTGGAATTTATTCGTAATATTTCTATCACCTAAACCAAGTGCACGGGGTTGTACAATCTTTTCCTGATGTATCATTTCAGGAGTATAATAGAATTCATCATTAGACAACCCTAGGTGAGATCTAGGACCTTTTGAGAAATGTTCCTTATCAGCAACAAGATGATAAGGGTTGTCTTTCCTTATTATTTTCTCTTGAGAATAACTGCCTTTTTGTATTTGATCTCCTTTCACAGCCCAATTCTGCCTTCTCCTAGGAGGGAGATCAATTTGTAACTTGATTCTAGGATTTTGCTTCATATTTGCCCATGTATTTTTCTTATTATTTTTCATCATTGAGAGAAAAAAACTTTCAAGTATTGACATTGGTTAAACCATTTGAGTCGCCACCCACTCTTATTTGAATGGGAAAATCATTGGATATAATGACAAATGCTTAACTAACTAGTTCTGGCAAAATGTGCACAATTTCTAAATCCACATGTAAATTCAACATGAAACACTTATCTTAGACTCTTCCCAAGGGAGACATAGATCCTAAATGACACACTTAGTGATGATAATACTAGTTCCCCAACAGAGTCACCATTTTGTTGGAGTTTAAAACTACTGAGGAACAAAATGCTCTATACCAGAATGAAAATACTCGCATAATCTAAAGATTAGCGAATTCCTATAATCAATGACACAAGTAGATCATCTAGACCCAACTGCAATGAAACCAAGGATGGTTTCCTACTCTTTAGGCTCTACTAAACTAAGGTGGGTATACCTAGGGATGATTCTATTTGCAAACTATGGTGTGAAATTATTTTAGTTTCATTATGATTCTCATCTTTTACCCTAAAGCACATACACAGTTTGCCAATTTTCATTAAAGCTCCCAAATATATATGCATACCATATAAGTAGATATGGTCATAATTCTTCTTGAGTTCACAAGCATTCCTAGAAATAGCGGCTATTTAGGACCCAAAAAATTGAATGTAAACAAGTGGTCACCAGCATTACAACCTTGAACAAAATAGAAAAAAAATGACTCTAATTTTATAACTTTTTTGGCATGTAGAAGTAGAATCTACTTTCAATCATCTCTGATTTATATGACTAGTACCTTATCCATTGGGCAGAGAATAGGCTCTTGGTGGAAGATCTAATTCAAATAACTTGTAAATTAATTAATCAATTTTAATCACCCATTTCTATTCTTAAGAAAATCCATTTTATAAACTCACAAACCCCACTAGTTTACTGAAGAATTTCTATAATTCCTTGGATTAAAAGTGACAATGAAACCAGCATACAATCCATACAGGTTGTGTTCAACCAATTTAAACCTTATTTAAATGACTTGAAAGTAAACAAACTCATAAAATGGAGACAGAAATTAGTGACACAAATATATTGCAAATGCCGCTTTGTATTATCCTTTTGAATTTAACTAGTACAATAACCAATGGAACTAAAAGAAAAACCCTCGAACATCTTGCTGATTCTATCATTCCAATATATCCTCAGGGAGTACAATTGGAAGAAAACTCAAAACAAAACAACTACATGATATTCGACCGACTATCTGTACTTTTCTTGAGAAAAAAAAAATTATAAAAGTTTTTTGGACCATCACATTGCCTTGAAAACTCATTTATATAGGCATGAGTTGCAACAAGAAAAGGGAAAATGTGATTGACAGGTGTCCTTCAAAATATTTTTGCATACACCTATCACAACAAGACAAAACTATGAATAACAGAGAGACTGGTACATTGAAAATCCTTTTGTGGGACCACTTCTATTATTCCCTTTGGAAAGACAAAAATACTATGATCGGATTCCTTTACCATTTTGGTTCCTCGAGGTAGGTGGCCATCAAATGTGACAGTGATAGTCATCTCCTACTAGCTAGGGATTCTCTTTACCTTTATCATCAATGTCAGAGGTGGCTTCTACTTTTGTACCTTCTTCTTCATCATCATCCTCCATGTCATCATCTCCTACTATCTTTTCTAAAGACATAAACTTTTCATTCCACTCATTGTAGGAAGTGTCCTGTGGCCAATATAAATTTAGAACTTCTCTTTGTACAGCTACTAAAGAAATTGCAATTTCCTCTAAATCAACAAAATCTTTCCTGATAGTATTATAGAACAACTATATTTTCACCAACTCCTAGTTTTTCATTGCCCACAACAAGTGGCCCGTTTCATTTATAACTTTATTAATTCTTTCAAAAAAGGCTTCATCTAGCTCCTTCTTCCATTCTTCCTTTTTGTAAGGTCCCTTCCCTAGTACAATATTACAAAACCTAAATGTTATGGGAATGATTAGGATTTAGGAAAAACAAGGACATTACATGATATGTTTTAGCCTCTTGTGAAGAGGACATGAATTTTATATATAGTTATCACTACATCTTATGAGAAAATGAGGGTAAGGATGTTTTAATTTATATATATCGTGAGAAAAAATTTACTTATCAATAATGAACTACAAGATGTTGCTTGAGTGGATATATATATTAGTTATTGCTAGGTTAAATAACCCATTTAGTTGCACTAGGTTGATTAGGGTAATGAATTATGTGAGGCCTCACCCGATCCGTCATAGTGTAGATGACATAATTGCATTATGATACTTTTAATTTGGTATTTTGATATACTCTCGAGACTATAGGGTTAAGTTATTTTAATATTTTCATTTTGATGATCTGCACTTATGTCTACACATTAAAGCCTAAATGATATAATTAATGATTTTGTTCATTAAATTGCTTTGTTAGAGGTTGAATTGTAGAAGTGCTTGTGGTTCAATGTTTATGAGGAAGTTTAGTATTTGGATATTTGACATTATTCAAGATCTGGTAAGACAATGACTTACTTTATCAGTTGATTCTGAGACTTACAGTAGAATTATGCTTCTACGATATGCACTATGAACTTGATATTTGTAAATGGAATGGTCGAGCACATATAGGTAAGATTAGATTATAATATGATGCTTATGATGATCTATGATTAATGAGATATGCAGATAGGTGTTAATTTGATTACAATGGCTTATGATCGAGATAAATGTTCATTTGTTAATAATGATTTAATGTGGTATGCAGATAAATGTTAGTTCGATTATGATGGTTTATGATTTAATAAAGTATGCAGATAAATGCTAACTTGATCATGATGATTTAATGTGATACGCAAAAAAATGTTGATTTGATTTTGATGGTTGGTGATATGCAGATCCTGATATTTTTTATATTTTGAATAATTGATTTGAAATTATTAGGAAAGGAAATTTATTTGAATTATGCTAATAAGATTTTGTAACGTTTGAAATAATATGCATTTATGATATTTATTTATATAACCTCCTTGGACTACTGATGCTCACCTTGAATGTGTAGGAAGTGGAACCATGGAAATGTTTGGGGGAAACAAGTTCCTAACCTATGTGAACACAGTCTAACCAAGGCGGATCTTTGGAAGATTCAAAGCCTTGTTTTGAAAGTATTTTTCTTTGTAAATGTAAGGTTTCTTTCTTGTAGAGATGTTTAATCATAAAGATGCATTAGGAGTATGTCATGGTAAGGTGAATGTTTTTTTATGTGTCATTTGACACTTGTGAATTTTGTGTGTGATTGACATGTCATTTTGGGTTGGAACATGGTGGTAACCCTAAGCCTAATTACCATATTAATAAGTAATTAAACCCACTTAACAAGGGAAGGATGGGTCTCAATCATAAGAAATTCGAATTTGGACTTGACTAAGGTTTTGAGGGGTCATTAGGTGGTCCCAAGGTGTCCTTTATGTTAAAATAAGTTAGCCATATGATAGTATATCAAGTTAGGAACCTAATTTTGATCATGTGAGTGCCTAGACAGCCTAGGGAGCCCCTTTACCCATGCATTCTTCCATCAATTCGAAAATGGACTTGTTACATGTGTTCTCTTCCATGTTCCCACTAAGTCAAATATAGAAAAATTAGAGGAGACAAGTTTGTAAGGGGGGATGGCTTAGTGTTTTTGCTAAAAGTAGTTAGTGTGAAGGCCTTATTAGAGGGTCTTGGACAAACTAGTAGGGTATTCACCCACTCTCTAAGTTTAGAGACAGCTAGAATTTGAAAGGAAAAAGGGAGCTCTACTAAAACAATCATTACCCTACCTTGGACCAAAGTTAGTGTTCCAAACCATGCTTCATTCTCATTCTTGAGTATTGTAAAGTAGATTTGCAAGTATGAGGAATGTGTCAATGGAGTATGCATTGAAGTGGGGGTCTTGCATTATGGATTTAGATATTGTGTTGTGGTATTGTGAGAATCTGTTGTATTCTTGTTGCATCCTGGATTTGGATATTATGTTGGGGTATTGTGAGAACATGTTTTAATCTTGTTGCATTATGGATTTTGATATTGTGTTGTGGCATTGTGAGAATGTGATGCGCTCTTGAAGATTTCTTGTTTTATTTCTTCATTTATTTTGGTGTTGATTCTTGTTTGAATGTAAGTGTTGAATGTGATTATGGGTGTGAAGGCTTCACTCACCCTTGGGAGGGAAGAGAAGCCTTGGGCAAAGGGCATAAGTTGGGCATGACATTGTAGTTGAGAAAATTACCTCATGATGAGGGTTTGTTAATATCATGGAGTATGGGCTCCATTAAGGCCATGAATCTTGTTGTTTTGGGAGGTATAGGGAGTTTTTTTGTTGTTTTGGGAGGTACAAGGAGGTTTTGGTGAATGAAGAGGAGATGATTTGTTATGATGGCCCTGAGAGGAAAATGCAATGGCAATATGTTGTTTATGATGGTCTTGAGAGGCAAAATGCATTGGCATTATATTATTTATGATGTTATAATATCTCCTCTTCAAAGAGCCCACCTTCACCCAACATTTTATGATTGCAATGGAGAATCATTGTGCTAGCCATGGGAGGGTGTTGATTGTATTTTGTGTTGTGTTTTCATGCAAAATTTGGTGAAGTATGTGTGTAACCTATTTGGTTCTTGTTTCCCCTACTCGGTGGGTGGCTTCATAGAAGCCTAGGTTGGGAGGTGAGCCTCCATGGTTCCTATTTGTGTGTGTTATGTGCAAGTTTTGTGAAGATGCATGCCATGAAGTATTAGGGTTTCACCCTTGTTTAAGTGGAGAAGAATCCAAGTGTGTAACGAAAACTCAATGTTCATATTTTCCTAAGTGGATATGATTTCGAAAGTCTCTTGAGTTGTCTCAATGCGATGTAAGGAGATTGTGTCATTGTTACCATCTGTATATGTAGAGTGGAGAAATTAAGAAGTTGTACATGTATGTTTACTTGTAAAGCAATGATCATTTGAAGTCTTATGTGTTATGAAGGAAATAGTTGAGTTGTAGAATATATTGGTATCATTGCTACCATTTGAAATTGTGGAAGGAAGGTTTGGAAGGTTGTATGCTTATATTTTTTATTAGTAATGAAATCTTCTATGTTAAATTTCATATGTTATGAAGTAAGATTATATGTGATTCTCCTCTTTTGATGTATTGGTAGATATCTATTTCATAAATGGCATGTAGAGGCAAAGCATGAATAGAGTTGGTAGGATTCAAAGCATATGAGTTGCATTGAAAGATTAAATGTTGTGTATTTCAAAATTTGGAATAAAATATTCATGTTTGAAGGCTCACTATACATGTATAAAACATTATGTACTTGGTCCCCAAGGTCAATTAGGTTTACTAAGAAGGCTTAACTATCCTACTAGCACATGTATTCATCAAATTATGAAGGAATGAAATGAGGGTTTTACATGAGTAGAGAGAGTGCATATTTCAAACTGGCTGAAGGTCCACATTTTCCTCTCTAGAAAATGTATTGGGAGGAAAATAAAATCCTCTCCTAGATTACAGAGTAATATTTTAATCAAAGAAAATCCCAAGAATCATAGGCTTGAGAGACTAGTAAGTATTATATGAGTACTACTTGTAGACCAAAGTATTATGATTGTAAGAAAACAAAAAGCTTAAATCCCATGACCCCAAGTCTGAATAAAATTTACTTACAAGAAAGATCTAGGACATGTCAAATCATTATCATATTAGCTTAGATACTTAACATTAATCTAGCATATACCTATTAAGAAAAGACTCCCATGTACTCCATTTCACCTTTTCTTGTATTTAAAAAAAAAATTATATGCAAAGGACCATTCATGACCATGTACCTTGGTGGCCATGTGATAGTCAAGCAACATTAAAAATAAATAAAATAAGCAAAACTCAAAAAAAAAGGTGACAAAGAAAGATACAACATACCATTGGTGAGTTGCTAATCCACATGGGAGAGGGGACAAGGCATTTATTTCACTAACATGATTAAGAATTTTTTTTCCACATACCCTCATGCCTAGCAAGAAAGTAAGATGCAAAATTTTCTAAGAACATTTCTCCCAATCCCATCTCAGCTTGGTAAGAGGTCCAAGCGCTTGGAAGAGGAGAAGAGTTGGAAGCTTGGGAAGTGTTCCTAGGAAGATATTAAAATTTTCAAATGTATGTGTCAGACCCTGTCAATGAACATAAGATATAATCAAGTCAACATCTTCAAAAGGAGTTGCATGAGCATGTGAGCCTATACTAGGGAGCTCAAAATTGGAAAAATGAGTTTTAAGAAAATAAAATAAAGCAATTAAATGATCTAGAAAGAAGAGCACATGTAGTTGGATTTAAGGTAAGTTTTTGGGTGCTAACAAAATTTGGATAGACTTGAATTAAATAAGATTTAAATTATGTTTGAGGATAGTTAAAATAAAATAAATAGATTATGATATTAAGTGAGCTTCTTTGTTAATTGTTGAAAGTTAGATTATTTTTGTCTTAGCAGCTAGGATTAAATAAGAGAAAGAAAATAAGTTTATGACTTTAGTAGTAATAAGTTAGAGGATTTAAGTTGTGTTTGGGAACTAATAGAATTAATTATCATATGGTATGTCTTTCACTTAATGGAAATGGGTAATATTGAGTTGGGTTATGAATATACATATATAGATTAAATAATTCATTAAATATCTATGTGATAGTGGGTCAATTTTGGTAAAGTAACATACATAGAGGAGTTATGTAAGTGGGTAGATACATGGGTAGTAGATAGACTTGAGGATTTGAATGGTATTGGTACAGTGGCGATAAAAATTTTGAGTATGGTGGGCATCCATCATTGTTAGAGATGAAATGTGAATGATTCTAAATGTTATAAGTATTATGTAGTCTAATTCAATTTAGATTTGATTAATTTTATGTGAGTTAGTTCTGTTATAAAATGCGTTAATATTAAAGTCTCATGATAATGGTTTTTAAAAAAAAAGTATAGTTAAGGAAATAATTGGAAAGAAGACTAATAATTATTCTAAAATTAAAATAAATAAAGTATTAAATGAAATAAAAATAATTGGATAATCGATAATAAAATTTATATCCAAACTAGATAATTTAATAAGTGGTAACAAATAAGAAAAACATAAGGACCTAGTAGAAGTATTTCCTATTGAACAAAATTGGAAGAAGGTTAGTGGGTATGCAGTCAAGGGGTATATGTATAAATTTATGCTCATGGATAGTTATGAAGGAATGATGTGTTATATCCAAAACTAGTGGAAATGAGTAAGTCACCGATCAATAAGAATGTTCATTATTAACCTAGGCCTATACACAGAATCCATAGTATACTTGTTTCTTTCTTTAAAATATAAAAATATAAAAATTATTATGTTTTGCCTTGGTAAAATTTGGGCATGACACTTTTCCTTTATTTTATTAATTGTTTTTAAAGCACAAGGGAATAAATCAAAAAAAATTGCAAAATAAATGGAAAAACAAATAGTTAATCTTTTTCGGAAAGAATATTGCTTATCATCAAAACCCTGCAACTTATTTAATAAATCAAAGATTTTTTCTATCTGACGATATGTTATCTGAATGACAAATATACACATAGCAGTGATATCTTCATTTCTCTCTATCCATTTCTATACAATGGGTTTGAGTATAGCTTCATTTCATTTCAATTCATCCCTAATAGCTGAAATCCTTACTAATTGATCAAAAAATGTGGGCCATTCTGTCCTGTCCACTAAATACATGATCCCCTACCTCAATTTTTCTTCATATTGATTATTAAGCTCTACATGCAATGTATATAACTTAGTTTTCTCCTCTTCAAAATCTTCTATAGTGTAAACTAAGGCCTTTCTATGGTATTAGGTATCTCAATAATTGGTGTTGATTTAAAAGGCTCAATAGGTGGCCGTGGGGGGTATACAATCATGGGTTTACTAGACTCTCATAATTTTCTTTTCTCAAGAATCTTCTCCATTTGAGTTACTTTATATTCTAATGATTGTATTTGCATACCCCTCTCTTAATATGCTTTCAAAACTTCTTCAAACCTAGCATTGAGTTGGGAAAATTTATCTTCCTCTTGGCCAGACACCATGCTACCAAATTTTAACATCTCTGATGCCATTCCAATTATTTGTTTACTACCTATTTCACTAGCCCTGAAAACTGTCAATGCACCAATATGCTCTGCAATAGAAATTTCATGCATTCTGGTATTGTTAAATTTTCCCGTGGACCATATAACAAGGGCTTGGTGGTCATCACTAAACTTGACTCCTCTATGAGCCTATAATATTTCTTTTGCAGTCCTTAGTTAAACATCCCTTTGTTTCCTTACCGAATAAAAAACAATGGAATTTTCTATATCCCATTCTGGTAGAAGCAAGACTTGACTGTTTAACTATCTGCCTCCCAGCTTCAAGAGTAAATTGAGCAAAGTCATTCAAAAATTTAGACTTCACCCCTTCCTTAATATATGAATTAGGTTTGTCTAGTTGTTCTACCTTTATCTTCTCACAAGTTTTCTCAAAATTTCCCATGTTTAATCTCCACAAAAATTGAGAAAAAGCCCTAGATTTTACAAAATTCTCATCATTAATAAACCATTCAAAGGCTTGGGCAACTACTGGTTCAATTTCCTTACCTTGGTAATCAGCAACAGTTAAATCCAAGGAGGGTATAGGAGGTTCTTGTGGTTCTCCAATCTTCAAATCTATGGAGGTAACAATTGCATCCCCTTCTCCACCAATTTTTGTAAGCTTCTCCCTTAAAGATATTTCATCATCTATCTAGATTGGGGACTGGCTTGGGGAATATTGTTCTACATGAGAAGAAGAAGACCCCTGCCCTAATTTTTGCCTTTTTGGAGTGCTGGCTACAGATGGACTTTCTGGTCTTGGTCTTTGATGAAGGGGTGCCTATTGCACACTTTGAACCATCACATAACCTACCATTCTCTGCAATCTATACTAGCCAAGAGCCACTATATTTTTGTTGCTTATCTTCCTTTGCACTTTTGCAGTTTGAATATGTCTCAACATATGTGACTTTGTTTTCATTCATAGTTTGGATGATCACAACAAAATTATTCATTAATGCTTGCATTTTGGCTCAACAATATTTTTTATCTTTCAATGGGTCATACTGGGGGTCAAAAACATTAATAAATTCTAGGGTCTTGCGAAATACTATCCATTTTTCTTTTCTAAGTTCTTGTTCTTGCAAAGTGAAAATATTTTCGATTATATCCTCCAGATAATAAACTTGTTGTACCATGTGAGAAGCTTTCACCATCTCTCTTAAGAGGTCATAGAATCCTTTAGGATCAACAAATTTGGCATGAGATTTTTCCATGTTATATCTATCTAGAAACAAATTCAAGTGCTTCCACCCTTTCCTCACAAAGACAAAATTGTGTACCATAGTAACAATTGGAAAAAAGGTACCCTTCTTAGGCAACTCCCTCTCATCTATAGTGCCTATTTTCCATAGGAACTCAGCTATTCCTATCTCCAAGGGCACATGAAAAGGAAACACATGTGGCTTCCCCAAAAAACCATATACTCTTATTACAGTTGAAACATTAGAAGGGATTATATCCCCTGAATTATGACTAACCAGTAGTCCTTTTGTATGGTCCTTGGGTCTGACCAATTCTAACAATCTTTGTGGAATTATGGGATTGTCCCCTTTCAAAAGAAATCTAAGCTTTGATGCAAAGTTTCTATGAAACCTAACATAATTGGCATCTATAGCTTTTAAAGTCATATCTAGACTCCACATCTACACTAGATTCCTCTCTCCATCCTTGGTTGTTTCCAGCTCCATACCCTAGGAGAAGAAAGTAAATCCCTTCTACAAGTATACATGATAAGCAATGAATACCAATAGAATGGTTTGTCCACTTTTCCCAATGCTATCCCCACCAGACCATTGTTAATTTCTTTCACAGGAAAAGTAGCAAAATCCAGAATAGTGCTCATCCCAAATTGAAGAGTTTGAGCCATGACAAGGACAATAGAGCCTAGGATTTGGTTAGCTTCATCCATCCAAAAAAAAATTCAAAGAGAAAAATATAATGCTTGAGCTCTAAGTTTGAAATGCCTTCTTAGCACTAGCTTTGGGGTACTGGCTGTAATCATAGGCAAAGTGCCAATTTTAGCAACATGCTCTTGTAGTGGCCCTGTTCTTAGGTAAATCCTTTAGGCATCATACCTTTCCTGAATGTCATCCATGTCAATAGTTTCATGCATAGCATGGTTAGAATTGAGGTTGAAAACCTCACTAATGAATTTAGGGAAAACCCTAAAAAGATTCACTCCAGCATGGTTCTTTACCCACCCTATAATCGAGTCATATTTCTTGGCCAAATCCATCAACAAATCACTATCAAAGAAGACTATGGGAACTGTTAATTTACCAATGTCAAACTCCCATTCATTGCTCATAGGAGTATCCAGTTTTCACTCTGAAACCCATTTCTTAAACAACTCCAAACCCCTAATGGAAACCTGGGCATCTCTTACCCAATTTTCTTTGTCATAAAAAGGTTCCGCTATAGCTATTCTAGGGTGTTTTGGAATGAGTTCTCTCCCCTTAGTTATTTCATGTACTGATAAAGGGAATTTTTTAAGAAAATCATCATGCGTAGAACATTTCAAATAATCCATTTATCTAGTGAACTCCTTTTGGGGAGGCATTTTGAATAAAACCCTAGAAAATTTATAATAGCAAATACTTGAATTTTTTAAAGAGTCACAGAGTACTTACCCGCTATAATTTGCACATCTACACTGTGTGATTTCTTCTACAATTTTATTGGATTGCTAGATGAAATTTCCATGCCCTAGTTTTGAAAATTTTGTATGCCCTAATGTTCTTTTTGTACTTTGGTGATTCATTAATGGTGAGATCGTGAGTTCTTTTCATGCATTGAAATTGCACAAATAAAATCTAAACCATATTTAATCTCAGTAACTGTTACCTCCAAATTGCAACTAAATTGAATCCTATCCATAGATTGTCACCAGATCAGATGACTTTGATTTAAAATGCAACAAGCTTTATGGCTTAGAAAACAAGGCCACATGTCACAATACTACGTACCTACATTTCTTAAATTTCTTGCACCTTAGAATTGCAGGGAAGTGCCACTCATTGATCAAGACAAGATCAACGATCAGATCAATTTATATTTGAACAAAGTCCAGTCAACTATACTGACCAATAGGAAGCCTTTATATGAGTTTGTGCCTCCTGAAAACTTCCAAGCCAGCAAGTCCCATATCTTCTTCTGAGCAAGCAAGTGCATGATGTCATTCTTCCCATGTGTCAAGCTGGTGCATTTTCGCTTTCCTTATTTGACGAGCATCTTCAAATTCTAATCTTACACCAATCATCGATCTTCGGAAGATCAACAGTGTCAATGCTAGAATTTTGTAAACCTTACAAGATGCAAAAAGTGATGTTACCATGGACACATGTCTACATGGCGCATACCTGCTTTGTTTAAACTTCACTCAAGTTCTTTATGCAAGAAAGCGCCCTTCGTTGATCAAAATAGGATCAATGGTGTGAAAGAATTTTGCACTTTATGATTCCATCATCCACTTGGACCAATGAAATGAATCTTCTTAGCCCTCATGCTCTGACCCACCTAAGTACTGCATTAATTTCTAAGGTTTTCACACCCATAGCATAAGCACTTCCAGCTACACACAAGTGGTAGACCACATGGTGTGACTTAGCATTCTTCCATAATTTGGCCCCACTATGACATGCATCGCAAAGATGCATACCCGCATTCCATATTGAGCTAGTAGCTTCATAATGCAGGATTGCACTAACCCTTGATCTTTGAAAGATCTATGGCTAATAAGGCTTCACTTCCATTTGGTAGACAAACTTCCTCAGTGGCACATCTGGCATTACATATCAGTGATCATTTTGCAGTGTGGCACACCGCATCATATAGTTAGAGATTCCCAACCCCACCTTGCTATATGTAAAAAAACCGGTTGCCCGCATTATTTATCTCTTGTGTAGCTTCAAAATACGGGCATGCACTAGCCTTTGATCTTTGATAGATCAACGGTTATAGAATCAGGAATCTTAAATACCATGTTGGCTGAAGTGATGAATAAAATATTTCCATCTATTCCAAATCATCTATCACTTGCCACGAAAGACATCTCAACATCACCCTTAGGAATGGCAGGCCCATGTTGTCAGACTGTGCCACTTGTCCCATTAACACTTCCCTGCATTATTTAATTCACGAGCATCTCCTTCTTGCAGGAAAGCACTAGCCCTTGATTTAAAAGAAATCAATGGTTGATGCTTCTTGGTGATAAAAGCATATCTCTATTAGTAACTCAACCAATGACATTGCAGGAAATCTAGAACGTGCATGAAAAGTACTAACAAACTTGCAAAGGTTTTCAACAAGTTATGACTCCTCACAAACTTTGCAGTTCACTAAAACTTAAAAAAGGCAAGGGCTACATGTCACCAAGCCACATGCCTGCATTATTTAAAAACCTTACATCTTGAAATTACGAGAATGCGATACCCATTGATCTAAACAAGATCAATAATTATAAAGACTTTGTATCATCATAGGTATTTCTTAATAGAGTGATCAAGCAATTATTAAGCCAAGCACTTCCACATTAGGTTTAGAAAAAAATATAATGAATTCATGCTTGTGCAAGCCCTTCCATGGGGTAAAAGTAATATACCTTAACAACATTTTAAAAAAAAAAAAAATTTGAGGGTTTTCAAGGCTAAGGTAAAATTTTAATAAGGCATTTAGGGTTTTTAAGCTGATTGCTCTGATGACCAACTTTGAGAAACTGATAAAATTTCAACAACATAGAGATCATGACATGAACTAGGGAAATCTAAGTAATTTAATAAATACAATGAGCAAACCCTAAATTGCATAATATAATGCCCACAAATGATTTTTCACTGATTTTATCAAAATTTTCTCTAAAAAATCAGACCAACAATAGAGATGTCTATAAAGAAAATATTGCTACAATCACAAAAAGATGTGATTGAAAAGAAAAAGTAAAAGCTGAGAAAAATGTAATGGTTGAGTATATAAATTCATTGAAAGGTCAGAGTTCAGTCCCTAGTAATCAATCACAACTTGCCTTTGATTCTAGTGCTCTTAAAAATCAACTATTAGAGGATTTAAAGAAAGGGAAAATAATGACATCTGTAGTGTCCAGTTGGATTAAGCTAGTAACAAATCAAGTTGCTAAACTCATGTAGAATTTGGATGAAATTGTTTCTTTAGCTAGAATTGCACTTGATGAATCCCATGTTCAATTTGAAACTTGGAAAATAGAAGTAAAGAAACTCTCAGCCATGCTAACCCAATTAGTGAAAGTGGAAGATTTTGGACCAGAAAAGTTCCTCAAGGAGAACTCATTCCAACATGTGGATGTAGGATTGATTCAAGTTCTAAGGAAAAATATATCCTAGAGGGTATCCAATTACACTTCTATGATCCCAAGGATGCAATCGTGTGAAAAAGAATTTAAAGCATTACTTGAACATGTAAATAGGGACTTTCAATCCATCGGCTCTGCCTTTCTCAACCCTCTTAAAGAAGGAGGTTTTGATGTAGAGATCATGATCAAACAACATGAAGAATGCATGAAGTCTATAAGAGACAAAATTGATCTCACATCAGGGTAAAAGCACAGATCTGTGTCACCATTTGTGATACCAAAACCTGTTTTGATCAAATCTCATTTCTCTATCAAAACTCAATTTTTTCAAAAACTAAAAATACCCTTTTATAGATCTTAGATTCAATAGCATCATTATATAAATTTTTGAGTGTTTTGATTAGTTATAATATGTTATAATCTCAAAGTATTATAAGTCGATATTTCAACATTTCAAAAAATGCTCCCTCAAAAAAGGAAAAAAATAGAAAATCATATCAAAAAAATTAAAAAATTAAATTTATCTCTAGAGGCGAGAATCCTCTTCACGAATATGTAATTTTTTTTCAAGAAGGTATAGATTTGATAGGAAAGTTTTGACGGGAGGAAAAAATTGTTGGATTTTGATAAGGTCGAACTTGAGTACTTATAACAAAGATAATATACATCAAAAATAATTATTTCTTTATTTGTGCACTAGCTATACATGTCATCTATAAGATATTTTCAAATCAGAATAAAAAAAGATGATTTGCATATACTTGTTTGACAGAAACTACACCTTATATTTTTTATAGTTAAAAAAGGGGTTCCAAAATAAAATAAAATGAATAAATTCCTACTCAAAAAAATTATAAAAATTATAGGCATAAAATTCATCCAATTCTTCACATTTCATCAGTTTACATCATCTTCATGTTTTAAACACAAATACCATTTTTTTTGTCACTAATGTTGAACTGTCACATTCTAATATCACGTTTCTTTATAAAAGGTGACACAAGTTTGTGCTTTTACCCATCATTTGACTTCTCCAAGGTGGCCAAAAGAGAAGTGATGTTAGGAATGTGCACTTTGGGACTCCCCAGTTACCTGGATACTATGAAGAAGATGAAGTGGGACAAGGACATCTCGAAGAATCATCTGTAGAGCATCAAGAGCCCAAATACAACTACCATGACCAAATTATTAAACGCGTTCAGGATGTGGAAGCTAGCATGTGGACAAGGTGATGTTGAAGACGAGGAGAAAGAAGAACTACTTGACCAATTAGTGGATAATTAGTGTTTTCTTTAAGTTTCACTTAGGACTTTTAGTTTATAGTTTTTAAAAGTTAAATTCTGGGTCTGAATGCCCTTTATGTTGGTTTTCATAACTACTTTTAACTATTTGAGAATCAAGTTTTTGGGGAGATTCTTGGGTAGCTCTCTATTTAAGTTTGAAACTTAGTAGTAGGTATGTGTAGGATCATGGTCAACCAAACTATGCCCTTAAGTGGCAATAAAAAATCAAAAAATCAGGGTTATGTAAACTTGACGTGAAATTTCCTACTTATTATTAACTTTATATCAAAAAGTTGAGAGAAAAGAATCTCTAGAAAATTGAATCTAGTTTCTAAACTACTAGGACTTATCTCAAAAAAATAAAAATTGATTGGTCAAAATTTTAAATTTTCATGCAATATTACAAAAATAAGAAGTAGACATATGTCTACCCACCTTAATGAAAATCAAATGATACTATTTTTTAATAATATTCTAGATATAAGGAGTAAACTAATGCTTGAATGTGACACATATTTTTGAGTATTTTTATTCTAAATAAATAATAATTAATTCATTTTTTACTTTAGTATTTTTGGAATAAAAAAACCCTCATGTTTGACCACCTTAACTAATTCAAAACTCTGTAAATTTCAATTTTTCATTTTTTTTCCTTATAGTAGAAGAAACATAGAATGTGATGCATCTTTTAGATTTAAAAAATGTTTTACCATTTGAAAGTTATAGTTGTTTTTCAACTAGTGTGTCATTTAGCACTTTATACGTAACTCTATTAGAAAATAAGTAATAATTACTTACCAAAATCATAATTCGACAAACCTTACATTTATGGAAAGATAAGAACATTCTTCAGAAACCCTTTTCATTTCATCAAATTTTCGTGAAAAAAAATTCATTAGCTACATGTTTGAAGTAAAAATCACATAAAAACTAGCCAAAAGCACATTTTTAGGATGTTTTTAAAGTTGACCATATAGGCTTGCTATCAAAAAATATAGTAGACCTTATAAAGATATTAATTGTTTTCATTTAGTATCAGGGTGGGTAGGAAAAAAGTTGGAATAGATTTTGAAATGGTTTGAGATATTTTAGAACTACAAATTTTTTAGATCGCCACTTTTTGACACACCATGATCCTACATATACCCTAGTGTTAAGGGTTGGCAGTTTTTTATGGTTATGATACTATGACCACTTTATCTAAATTTTATAGCTATGCAACTTTTCTAATTTTCCATTATTGTATCTAAATAGTGTTGTTATTTTTTAAAGGAAATAGTTGAATGTTCAAAGATGTTGTTCTTTGAATTTAGTCATTATTGGTTTAATATTGAATCAATATTGAATTGTTGAAATTTCGTTGATGTTGGATAATTATTTTTATGGTAAATGTGTATCAATTTTGATTTTTTTTGAAGAGTAATTGATAGAGAAACTGTGTTATCTCCTTTTTGTGTATTCATGTTTATTTAATTGTTGTTTATCAACATATCCCCCTATCCAAGAATAGATGGGAACCCTTAATACTTTCAGATTAAAATTAATTCTTATTTGAAAGGAATTTTTGATTGAAGATCTAATAAGGAAGATGAACCTTACCAAAATTTAGAGAGGAATTGAAGAAGTTGAAATTCCTCAACTATTGGAAAATTGTATTTTCTCTTGTGGACTTGGGTATAGAACCTTTTGTTCATTTCTTTTTATTTAAAGAAAAATTTGTTCACCAACACATTCATGACTGTGTTTGTCATTGATGTCAACATAGCAATAAGTCTTTCAAGAATGATAGATTAATAGAGAGATCTTAGTTGCATCCTTGGACATGTTTAGTACATATTCTTGATGATGAGGTTTGATGTGCAACACATAAGTCAAAGACGTATAGAAGTTGTACTTGATTTACTAAGAACAAAATAGAGATAGAATGCTTCGAAAGTAGTTTTTGATGTTTGTATTATATCTCTCATCTAAGATGTAATAAGAAGATGCATAGTTAGCTAGTGATAGAGGAAAGTCTAATGGTGATGTCAGTGGATGTGCAAGCCCTATGATCATGCATGTGAAGTTTTGTATACACTGTGAGCTAACAATGCCATTATAATTGTAATTAATTAATTATCTTATTATAATTAATTAGGAAAGCCTCAAGGCTGACTCAAAGAATTATTTTGAAGATATAATATAAAGAAAAGATGGTTTCCTTTTTGCAAAGGAGTTTGGGTGTAGTGATTATTGTATGAAGTGCAAAGCACAAAAAGGAGTAGAGTCTTTACTAAATGTGAGTAAATGATCCAAGAGATTATTGCATGTGAGTTTTTTGATCTGGTTACAAATTTAGGAGTAGAAGTCTAGTTGACATGACAGAGATAGAGGAAGGGAGTACAATTCATTTTTATTATTTTACAAGGAATAATACAGAGATCATTTGGATAGTAGGTTCATTAGTCTTGCCCGTGAAGTTGTTTGGGTAGTGGGTCTAATTGTCTTTCACAACTCCTAATAGGGTTAGAATCTCCTAATAGGCATTCAAAGTCTCCTAATAGGGATTGATTGGTATTGAATGTTGTCATAGACTCATAATAGGCTCTTTCCTCTAACAAGGAATATTTATATTAGTACATCATTTTGTGGGTACCATCTCCACTGGGTTTTTCCCTCTAATTAAGGGTTTTCCTAGTTAACATATATGGTGTTATTGTGCATGAGTATCTTGCTATGGTTTTTTATTATATTTCTCATATGGTTAAATTTTAATAAGGTTGACAATTGTGATAATAGTTGTATAACTAATTTACCCCTAACCCCCCACCCCCCTACACTCTCATTTATATTGGTAGAATATATATTCTAATAATTGGTATTAGAGCATCATGTCCTCAATGAGAAAGGTTGATAGCTTTGGAAAATTAGTGGCAAGTCATATCAGAAAAGATAGTCGTAAGTCAGATGGAAGAAATTTTGACACCCAAATGATGGAGCTTCTTGGTGAGATATCAAAAATTTATTCAGAAGTGAGCATTGAGTTTCTAGGTCTAGAGTCCTTTTGTTGTATAGACATATTTAGATTCAAAGAAGACATGAAGATCAAAGAAGGTGCCGATCAGCTTATGAAAGGAGAGATAGAAGGTATGGATTTATTTTTTTGTTGGACATGTAAAGAGTTTGATCATTTTTCATCTAGATGTCCTAAGATAGTAACAAAATTTAGAAAGAGTTCATTTTTTGATGATGATGAAGAATTTAAAGCGAGTATGGAAAGATTCTTCAATGACTCTAATGGTAAAGATAAAGAGCCTACATTGGTTAGGATAGAGGAACTAGTAGAAGAGATAGCTTTGGTAACTATTGTTGATCAAAGGGATAACCATGAAAATATAGAAGTTATCATTAAGACTAGAAATGATTTTCAGAATGGGAATTAGATTGAAGAAAAGAGATCTGAGCCTAGAGAAAATGAAAGAGTTGAGTTGGAAACTCCTAGAATAGGTATATCAAAGAATCACCCTCCTAAACAGATCATTAGGAGAAGAAATAAAAAAAGATAAGTAAAGAAGTATGTGAATTATGTTTTATTTATCTGTGTCACCATTTAGGATACCAAAAGCATTTTTCAAGTCAAATCTCATTTCTCTATAAAAACTCATTTTTTTCAAAAACTAAAAATACCCTTTTATAGATCTAAGATTCAATATCATCATTATATAAATTTTTGAGGTTTTTCAATAGTTATAATATGTTATAATTTCAAAATATTATAAGTCAATATTTTAACATTTCAAAAGATGCTCCTTCAAAAAAGGAAAAAATATAGTAAATCATATTAAAAAAATTAAAAATATATTTATCTCTGGAGGAGAGAGTCCTCTTCACAAATACGTAATTTATTTTCAAGAAGGTGTAGATTTTACAGGGAAATTTTGATGGGAGGAAAAAATTGTTGGATTCTAATAAGGTCTAGCAGGAGTACTTATAAAAAAGAGAATATACATAAAAAATAATTTATTTATTTATTGTTCCCTACCTATACATGTCAACTATAAGATATTTTCAAATCAAAACAAAAAAAGCTTATTTGCACAAACTTGTTTGATGGGAACTACACCCTACATTTTTTTATAGTTAAAAAAGGGACTTTAACATATAATAAAATGAATAAATTATTACTCAAAAAATTTATAAAAATTATAGCCATAAAATTCATCCAATTCTACACATTTCATCAGTTTACATCATCTTAAAATTCTAAATACAAATACCATTTTGCTTATCATTAATGTTAAATTGCCACATTCTAATATCCCTTTTCTATATGGTGACACAAGTTTGTGCTTTTACCCTCAAGTTGAACCTAAGAGCACAAATGAAGCATATAAAGATTATCATTGGATTCACGCAATGAAGGAAGAAGTGTTGATTTCAATTTGGTTTTGACATATGAGTGAAAATACACTTAAGTCATTACTTAATAGTACTTAGTGCATGTGAAGCAAGTGGTGTATGTCGAGAATAAGTTGTTAGATAATGCATGCCGAACAAGATATATAGTATGTGTCAAGTAGGCAATTAATGTGGAGTCACTCCATTGCCAAGGAAGTTAATACATGTTGAGTGATTTAGATGCCAAGTGAATAGTGGATGTCAAGTCATTTAGAGGACATGTTACAACATTGAAGATATAGTGCATATGGAGCATCAGAGGCTTCAAGTGCCAAGTAAATAGTTTTGGACATGATTGTTTATTATGGCACAAACTCCTATATAAACCATTTTTGGGGCGACTTAAGGATTATTTTGTGATTCTAGATGATAAGAACAAATCTATATTGGAAATCCCTATGCATTACATGCAACCAATCAAATTAAGGGATGTTCTAACAGAAAAAGTGGGTGAATCACAATCATTGATTCCTACCTAACCTTATGTCACCTAACTCTTCATAAAGAGGGAAAACCCTAAAGAGTTTATTTATGAAAAGAATATTTTGCATACATAGACAGGGTATTCATGATGATTAAGGAGTTGTGACAAAATATTAAATTGTAGAATCAACTATAGAGAATAGAGGAAAGAAGAAGAGGATAAAAGTGATAAATCTTATAAGAAAGGTTCAAATATGCATCAGAAAAGAGGTGATTTGATATCTAGTAGAGAGGTGCTAACTGAGGGATCAAGGCTAAAACATTCTAATAGGTCAATCAGTAAAATCACTTAACTAAGTAGTCCTAGGAGGCTTTTGTAAATCTTTTAACAAGTTTCTTACTTCATTTTAACTTGAATTCCCTCAACCAAACACAATTCTAATAGGGCAAGACCTAATAGTCTTTGTAAGCCTTTACCAGGGCAGAACATTCACAAGGTAGATCATAGTTTATGATCAAACATTTGTAGCCTTCATTGGATACACTTTATAACTGCAGTAGTGAAGATTTGTGGGTTTCATTTCCACCCCAATTTTACCTTCTCATTGGAGGATTTTTGGATATCCAAATATCTTGTGTCATATGCGTTAATTCATTTTCGTGCCATGGATGAATATGTTTAGTTTGGTATTTTAGTTTATATGCAAATTATGAGATAGATGTGTCATAAATTTTTTAATGGTTAAAGTTTTGAAGTACTAATTCACCCCCCAACCCCCTTCTCAAAGTTTACTTTTCCTATTATTATTTTAAACAATTGGTATCAAAGCCAAGGTCTCTAGAAAGGAAATAGTTTCAACTTTGAGGAAAGCTCTTGAAGATGGAAGTCTACAAGTTGGGAAAGACTATTGAGAACCATAAAATTGAAATCTAGCTTGCCCTACATTAATTGAAGCAAGAGTTGAGTTGAAGCGCCGATTAAAGAGAAGGGAAGAGATATAAATTGAGCAGAATGACACACATTATCAAGAGGAAGACACTATTGAATTGTCTACATATGGAAATTCAAGTGAGTTTGATGCAACAATTGTAAATCTGATGGAAAGGAATGGTGCCCTAACTAAAGAGGTCTAAAATCTCAAGATAGAACAAGAAGTCCAATCAATATTTCTATGTGAAGTGATCAAGTAGAAAAAAAAATTGAGGAAGATAAAGTCATGGTTGAAGATGCCAAAAGGATACTGACAAACACATTGGAATAAAAGACATCAGAGATACAAAGGATTGCTAACATGCAACTAGAAATAATGAATCAAGTGATGATAGATAATTATGAATTGAATGGTAAGGACTTCAAGATCACAACCTTGAACTCATAGAATAAAAAACTAAGGGATGAACTAAAAAAGAAAAAGAATTTTCTAAAAGTTAAAAAAAACCTAGTAAAGCCACCAAATACTTTGAGAAATTGATGAGATCTCCCATATCTAACAATGATATTACTGGATTGCGATACACTAGTACTAAAGAATGAGAATCGTCTAAAAATGTTGAACAAAGAAACAGAAAAGGTAAGAACTACAAACCCACTTGTCATGATTGTGCAAAGTCAGGTCATATAGCAAATATTTGCAGGAGCAACAATGCAAACTAAAACCTTAAGAAGAAATTTGTAGGTTACTATCATAAGTGCAACAAGAAAGGACATTAAGTACATGAATGTAGGACTAATACATCAAGAACACAAATATTTGGAGGATATTGTCATAATTTTTAGAAGTATGGACATAAAGCACATGAATATAGATCTAATGCCAAGTGGACATCAAAAAAGTAGAAAAAGATACAACACAATGGAAAATCCTACAATTAGGATTACAATACAAGGTATAGTTGTCACTATTGTCAAGAGTATAAAGATGTTTTTGAGAATTGTGTAAGAACACATTTTAGAAGTGATTACAGTAGATGATACAGTCAAACTACATGCTTTAGTTGTTTGATGACTGGTCACTTTAGCAAAGACTATCCAACAAGGTCAAAAGCAACTAGTAGTGAATTCAACAAAGGCAAGTAGATGGTTGATGTTGAGAAAGTCAAAGTGAAGATGAACAAGAGATGAAATAAAAAGGAAGATTATAGTAAGTCAAGTTAGATGATGTCACTTCATCTAATGGATCAGGTGATTCCATCACCTATTAGTTTGTGGTGACTAATCAGGAAAGTACTGTACATACTTCATAAATTCTTTGGGGCCCAAGGCATCGCCTCAAAAAAAAAAATTTGGTACTATTCGTAGATTCACCACTAAAGTAATGGCTAATATTTGCCAATTTATGGCCAACATATAGCAACCCTAAAGTGGTTTAATACTTGTATAAAAGGGCTTAGGGTAAGGGTTGTTTTATATTGGTGATGTGAAATAGGTTCTTGTGGTGGTATTGAGTTGTAAGGGATTACATATTGTAATCAAGCTGTAGCCACTAGATTGTAACAATATCGAACTTGTTGTTTGGTGGACGTAGCCGAGGGATTTGGTGAACCATGTTAAATCTTGGTGCCTTATGTTCTTTTCTATGTGATCTATTATTTTTTTGTTATTGGTTATATTTGTATGTAATTGTTATTTTCTGTTTGTGGTTTAATCCTAACAAGTGGTATTAGAGCAAGGTTATTTTTTTAGCTATCCTCTGTAGGAAAGTCTCATGGTTGAGTAGGAGTCTCATGGTCAAGTCAAAGCGATGGAAGATGAGGGTAAGTTAAGGGTTGAGAAGTTTAATGGGTAGAACTTCCAATTATGGAAGATGCAAATGGAAGACTATCTTTATCAGAAGGATTTATGGAAGCTGTTAGAAGGAAAAGCCAAGAATCAGGGATCTATGTCAAATAATTAATGGGATATTTTAGATGGAAAGGTACTCAAAAGCATTCAGTTGTGCCTAGCACCATCAGTGGCATTTAATATTGCAAAAGCAAAGAAAACAGAAGAATTGATGCAAACCCTAGTGAAACTATATGACAAGCCCTCCACTTCAAACAAGGTATTTATCATGAAGCATTTATTTAATATGAAAATGACATAAGGTGGATCTATTATAGATCATTTAAATGAGTTTAATACTATTACTAGTCAGTTGTCCTTTGTGGGTGTCAATTTTGTTGAAGAAAGTAGGGCTCTCATGATTTTGTGTTCTTTGCCTATCTAGTACTTTCTTCAATCATGATTTTGTTTTGTGTTCTATCTCATAATTTGCATATAAACTAAAATACCAAACTAAACATATTCATCCATGGCACGAAAATGAATTAACGCATATGACACAAGATATTTGGATATCCAAAAATCCTCCAATGAGAAGGTAAAATTGGGGTGGAAATGAAACCCACAAATCTTCACTACTGCAGTTATAAAGTGTATCCAATGAAGGCTACAAATGTTTGATCATAAACTATGATCTACCTTGTGAATGTTCTGCCCTGGTAAAGGCTTACAAAGACTATTAGGTCTTGCCCTATTAGAATTGTGTTTGGTTGAGGGAATTCAAGTTAAAATGAAGTAAGAAACTTGTTAAAAGATTTACAAAAGCCTCCTAGGGCTACTTAGTTAAGTGATTTTACTGATTGACCTATTAGAATGTTTTAGCCTTGATCCCTCAGTTAGCACCTCTCTACTAGATATCAAATCACCTCTTTTCTGATGCATATTTGAACCTTTCTTATAAGATTTATCACTTTTATCCTCTTCTTCTTTCCTCTATTCTCTATAATTGATTCTACAATTTAATATTTTGTCACAACTCCTTAATCATCATGAATACCCTGTCTATGTATGCAAAATATTCTTTTCATAAATAAACTCTTTAGGGTTTTCCCTCTTTATGAAGAGTTAGGTGACATAAGGTTAGGTAGGAATCAATGATTGTGATTCACCCACTTTTTCTGTTAGAACATCCCTTAATTTGATTGGTTGCATGTAATGCATAGGGATTTCCAATATAGATTTGTTCTTATCATCTAGAATCACAAAATAATCCTTAAGTCGCCCCAAAAATGGTTTATATAGGAGTTTGTGCCATAATAAACAATCATGTCCAAAACTATTTACTTGGCACTTGAAGCCTCTGATGCTACATATGCACTATATCTTCAATGTTGTAACATGTCCTCTAAATGACTTGACATCCACTATTCACTTGGCATCTAAATCACTCAACATGTATTAACTTCCTTGGCAATGGAGTGACTCCACATTAATTGCCTACTTGACACATACTATATATCTTGTTCGGCATGCATTATCTAACAACTTATTCTCGACATACACCACTTGATTCACATGCACTAAGTACTATTAAGTAATGACTTAAGTGTATTTTCACTCATATGTCAAAACCAAATTGAAATCAACACTTCTTCCTTCATTGCATGAATCCAATGATAATCTTTATATGCTTCATTTGTGCTCTTAGGTTCAACTTGAGGGTAAAAGCACAAACTTGTGTCACCATATAGAAAAGGGATATTAGAATGTGGCAATTTAACATTAATGATAAGGAAAATGGTATTTGTATTTAGAATTTTAAGATGATGTAAACTGATGAAATGTGTAGAATTGGATGAATTTTATGGCTATAATTTTTATAAATTTTTTGAGTAATAATTTATTCATTTTATTATATGTTAAAGTCCCTTTTTTAACTATAAAAAAATGTAGGGTGTAGTTCCCATCAAACAAGTTTGTGCAAATAAGCTTTTTTTGTTTTGATTTGAAAATATCTTATAGTTGACATGTATAGGTAGGGAACAATAAATAAATAAATTATTTTTTATGTATATTCTCTTTTTTATAAGTACTCCTGCTAGACTTTATTAGAATCCAACAATTTTTTCCTCCCATCAAAATTTCCCTGTAAAATCTACACCTTCTTGAAAACAAATTACGTATTTGTGAAGAGGACTCTCTCCTCCAGAGATAAATATATTTTTAATTTTTTTTATATGATTTACTATATTTTTTCCTTTTTTGAAGGAGCATCTTTTGAAATGTTAAAATATTGACTTATAATATTTTGAAATTATAACATATTATAACTATTGAAAAACCTCAAAAATTTATATAATGATGATATTGAATCTTAGATCTATAAAAGGGTATTTTTAGATGTGTCATAAATTTTGAGTGAGAAAACTCGTATGAAAACTTCAGGTGAATCTATATCAAGAAGTTCTTTGAATGCACAAAGTAGGGGAAAAACAACTGAGAGAGGAAGTAACTCTAGAAATCATGGGAGATCAAGAGGAAAGTGAAAGGGGAGGAGGTCTCAATTGAGAGGATCCAATGATGGCTGGTACTATGGGAAATTGGGTCATAAAAAGAAAGATTGCTAGAATTGAAAGAAAAATGAACTAGATAAATTAGATGGAGAAAAGGAAGCAAATGTGGTAAGCAACAAATCCAAAGAAGATGCTTTGCTTCTATCTTTAGAAAGTGTTGATGATTCATGAGTTTTAGATTTTAGTGCTTCTTTTCATGCTACACCTGATAGAGGTTATTTCATTGATTATGTCCAAGGGGATTTTGGACTTGTTTATTTGGGGGATAATAAACCCTACTAGATTGTTGGAAAGGTAAAAATAATGATTAAGTTGTAGAATGAGAATCATTGGCTACATGTTACAAGGCTAAGTAGAAATTTAATCTGAGCAGGGCAACTCGGTGATGAGGGTTGTGTAGTTATTTTTAATGATAAAAATTGGAAGGTTTCAAAAGGTTCCCTTGTAGTAGCAAAAGGTGTGAAAGTAGACACCTTGTATCTTTGTACAAGTCATATTGTTCCTTCTACTTTAATTGTTTCAGAGAAAAATGAATGTTCAAGAACAATTACTGCAATTGACTAGGGATAACAAATAGCTGCTATAAATTCTGATACAGTGTTGTGGCACAATATACTTGGGCACATGAGTGAGAAAAGTATGAAAGCACTTCATTCAAAGAAAGTTTTATTAGGTCTGCAATGTGTCAATATAGATTTTTTTGAAAGTTGTGTTTATGGAAAAAAAAAAAGAGCGAGTTTTGTGAAGACTAGGAAGGAAAACAAAAAGGAGAAATTAGAGCTTGTACATATTGATGTATGGTGATTGGCTCAGGTATCTTCCCTTGGTGGCTCTCATTATTATGTTACATTTATTGATGATGCAACTAGAAAAGTATGGGTTTATTTCCTTTGACAGAAATTTGATGTATTTCAAACTTTTAAGAAATGGAAATGCTTGGTTGAAAATGAGATTGGTAAGAAATTAAAATGTCTTAGATCTGATAATGGTGGTGAGTATTGCAATCATGAATTTGAAGTTTATTGCTCCACTAATGGTATTCATAGAAAAAAAATTATTCCAAGGAGTCCATAGGAAAATGGAGTGTCTAAACGTATGTATAGGACTATAATGGAGCATGCAAGGAGCATGCGGTTGCATGCTGGGTTGCCCTTACACATGTGGGTGAAGGCTATCAATACAGTTGTATATTTGATTAATAGAGGTCTCTCTACTCCTTTGGGCTATGGTATTCTAGAGGAAGCATGGATTGGTAAGAAGGTGAGTTATTCTTTTCTCAAAACTTTCGACTGTGAAGCATTTGCTCACATAGATTCTAAAAATAGAACCAAGCTAGAAGCTATGTCAAAGAAATGTGTATTTATTGGATATGGCATTAATGAGTTTGGTTATAGGCTTTGGGATTTTGAAAATCAAAAAATTGTAAGAAGTCAAGATGTCATATTCAATGAGAAAGTGTTGTACAAAGATATGTTGCAGCAACATCAGAAGAAAGAAGATGATTATGTAGTGTTGGATGATACTCCACAAGATGATGTTCCAACCATTCCTCATGATGTGCAACAACTGCAACCAAAAATACCACACACATTAGTGAATGTTAGATGGTCAACAAGGAAAATTAGACCTCCACAAAGATTTTCTCCCTCTTTGTATTCTATTTTACTTACTAATGCTAGTGAACTTGAAAGTTATGATGAAGCTGTGTAGGTGGATGCTAAGATTCAGTGGGAGTCTACAATGAAAGAAGAAATGGACTATTTATTGAAAAAAAAAACTTGGGATTAATGCAAGTTGCCTATAGGTAAAAGAGCTTTACTAAATAAGTGGTTTTATAGGTTGAAAGAAGAGGAAGGAGGTAAGAAAAGATTTAAAGCAGGTTAGTTGTGAAAGGATTTGCATAGAAAAAGGGCAATGATTTTGGTGAGATATTTTCTCTTGTTGTTAAGATGACTTCTATCGTACTGTTTTAAGTCTTGTGGCTACTGAAGATTTTCATTTGAATTAGCTTGATGTTAAATCAGCCTTCCTTCGTTGGGATTTGGATGAAGAGATATATATGGCTCAGCCACAGAGATTTTTAGTCAAAGGTAAGGAGAAGTTAGTGTGCAAATTGAAGAAAAGTTTATATGGCTTGAAGTAAGCACCTCGGCAAACACTAGTGAATGTTAGATGGTCAACAAGGAAAATTAGACTTCCACAAAGATTTTCTCACTCTTTGTATTCTATTTTACTTACTGATGTTGGTGAACTTGAAAGTTATGATGAAGCTATGCAGGTGGATACTAAGATTTAGTGGGAGTTTGCAATGAAAGAAGAAATGGATTGTTTGCTGAAAAATAAAACTTGGGATTTATGCAAGTTGCCTACAAGTAAAAGAGCTTTACAGAATAAGTGGGTTTATAGGTTGAAAGAAGAGGAAGGAGGTAAGAAAAGATTTAAAGCCAGGCTAGTTGTGAAAGGATTTGCATAGAAAAAGGGCATTGATTTTGATGAAATATTTTCTCTTGTTGTTTAGATGACTTCTATCATACTATTTTAAGTCTTGTGGCTACTAAAGATTTGCATTTGGAGTAGCTTGATGTCAAAATAGCCTTCCTTCATGGTGATTTGGATGAAAAGATATATATGGCTTAGCAATAGGGATTTGCAGTCAAAGGTAAGAAGAACTTAGTGTGCAAATTGAAGAAAAGTTTATATGGCTTGAAGTAAGCACCTCAGCAATGGTATCTGAAATTTGATAGTTTTATGCATGAGCATGGTTACAATAGGTGTCATTTAGATCATTATGTTTACTTTAAGAGGTTGGATGATGATAGCTACATTATTTTATGTTTATATGTTGATGATATGCTTGTAGGTGGGTCTAACATGGATCACATTAAGGGGTAAAAAAAATCCTTGGTATGATGATTTAAAAAGATAGGAAGAACAGAACATTGATACTATCTTAAGCTAATTATGTTGAGAAGGTGTTGCAACATTTCTCTATAGAGAATGCTAAAGCTATTAGCACACCTTTACCTATTCATTTGAAGTTGACTAAAGATATGTGTCCCAAGACATAAGAAGAAGAGGATAAGATGTCTAATGTACCCTATGCTTTAGCTGTAGGAAGCTTGATTTATGCTATGGTATTTACTAGGCCAGATATTGCACATGCAGTGGGAGTTGTTAGCAGGTATATGAGTCATCCAAGAATTGAGCATTGGAATGCAATCAAATGGATTCTCAGATATTTGAGAGGAACATCCAATAAGCTTTTACACTTTGGAGGCTCTACTACTAATTTATAGGGCTATGTAGACTTAGATTTGGCAAGGGATTTTGATACCATGCAGAGTACTATAGGTTATGTCTTTATTGTTGGTGGGACATCCGTGAGTTGGGTTTATAGGTTACAAAAGGTTAATGCTTTATCCACTACAGAGGCAAAGTATGTAACTATTACAGAGGTAGTAAAGGAGATGATATGGCTTCAGTTCTTCTTGGAAGAATTAGGACATCCTCAAAAGGATAATTATTTGTTCATAGATAGTTAGAGTACCATTCATCTTGCAAAGAATTCAGCTCTACATTCAAAGACCAAAGACATATAGTTGCAGTACCATTTCATTTGGTTAGTTTTGGAGGATGGATAGGTAAAGCTGGAGAAGATACATATAAATGATAATCTAGTAGATATGTTGACAAAGGTAGTAACAATTTAGAAGCTAAACTCCTCTTCAGCTTTGGTTGGTATTATAGACTGAACATGAATAACAGAACAACAGAGTCTAAGGTAGTTTGATCTAGTGGGAGCCTCATGATGTAGTGACATCGCTAGAGGATCAGTCTTCAAGTGGGAGATTTTTATTTAGTGTGGAGCTTGATCAGTCCCCAAGTGGGAGATTCTTAGTTTGTGGTGACTGATAATGAAAGTACTATACATATTTCATAAATTCTTTGGGGCTATCTATAGATTTTCCACTAAAGTAATGGCTAATATTTACCAATTTATGGCCAACATTTAGTAACCCTAATTATTTTAATACTTGTATAAAAGGGCTTAGGGTTAGGGTTCTTTTATAGTGGTGATGCAAAATAGGTTCTTGCAATGGTATTGAGCTGTAAGGGATTATAGATTGTAATCAGGTTGTAATCACTAGATTGTAATAATATCAGACTTGCTATTTGGTGAACATAGCCTAGGGATTAGGTGAACCATGTTAAATTGTGGTGCCCTGTGTTCTTTTCTGTGTGATCTATTATTATTCTATTATTGGTTATATTTGCATGTAATCTTTATTTTCTATCCATGGTTTAATCCTAACATCACCCCCAACTAGGCAATCAAAAAGTATGTGGGAATGATATTTTAGTGATATATTTTACATCATTTCCAAGAATCTAAGCTCTGAAAAGATTATATATGCATGAATTCAGATGTAATGTATTGGTCATCACCTAGAAGAAATTTATATTTTTTGTTAGTTATCATGTTGTTGCCAAGCATGAAAAGTTTCACAGTTGTTGCCTAGTGGAAATGATATTTTAGTTGATATTGAACTATTAAAGGTGATAATATTGTTTGAACTAACTATGGTTTTTTAGCATAGTAGAAATCATGTGTAAGCCAAGTTAGTTGAAATCTGTATGATAGCCAATCTTACAACTGTGTAAGAACTGATTATTTATTGTTGAGTTTAAGGGTTATATGGTCTATTTTTACTCATTTACATTCATTCAAGATTAAAGAGAGGACAAAGAGCATAAGGGAAATTGAAGAAAATGATTCAAGCATTTATGAACTAGATTCAGTTGCTACTTGTCACCAATCATCATATTCACAAGGTATTTATTTTGTGTCGTGCTATATTGTCTAAATTATTACAAAACCTAGTTATTTTAAATGGTGTCTAGCTCTTCTACTACTATTAGGGAGAAAGAAAAAGAGGTTTTGAATGTTCAATTAATAACCAATGAAATTAAACAACCATCCTTATGTGCTATTCTTGAGATAACATACAAGGGAGATATAACCAGTGTATTATCAATAATACCACCACAAGTTTTGATGATACAAGATGTAAGATGTTGCTACACTAGTAAGGTTGGAAGTATTGGAGACATGGAAATTAGAGAATTTTATGGAAAACTATGTAGATGGAGTGTTGTAGGAGGAAAACAAAATTGTGGAGAGAAAGAGATTAACACATGCCCTATATTTTCCAAATGTATTCAAAACAAAATGGATTAAGATTTTACTTAGCTGACTATAGGATCATTCTCTATGGTTGGAAAATGACCCTACCAAGATCACAAAATGGATTAAGATTGTACTTAGCTAACTATAGGATCATTCTCTATGGTTGGAAAATGGCCCTACCAAGATCACAAAAAGGATAATTCAATGAGTAATAGGGTATCCTTACCTTGACAAACCCAAGACCATGTAAAGTAATGCTAAGGAGGTAACTGGGAAGAATACATGTGTTATATGGAACAAAAGAGGAATGACAATAAACACAATTTCAGATCCCCTAATTGCATTTGCAGTGAGAATAATTTCTCGCAAGTTCTTTCCATCTAGTAGATTGAACAATGTGCCTTGTATGGCTCTAGAATTATGCTACAAGATAGTGAATAAGGATCACTCTTATGACCTTGCTGAGTTACAACTTTAGTAGTTATCAGAAAACTTGGGAGCCATAAGAAAGACAAAGAGTGCACATTGAAAATTTGGTTCACTACTTGTTTGCATATCCTTTTTTGTATAGAATGCATTTCCTTCTTTTGGAAAAGTTTCTTGGAAGACCAAAAAGTATATTGCAGTTTAGATTGGATAGTTCATACAACAACTTGGGGACAACTTTGAGTCAGTAATGACAAGCTATTTTGAAGACTTTAAGAAGTCTATGAAGCAGGGACTGAGGATACTAGTTTCACTAGTGGATAAATATTATAATGATGTTTATTTTCTAGTTGACATTGATCATACATATGTACACACAATTATTCTAAGGGTCAGATGGCCTAGGCCATTACACTATGAAATCAATTTGGATGAGGTATCAACAGTCATCGCTATACTACTAGAAGAGGAAGTAGACAAGAGTGCAACCTCATTTGGCACTTATAACAAACCAAATCAAGAATTATAATAGATTTGAAGACATCTTCTATGATGAGAAAGAAAAAAAAAATTGTGAAGAAGTCAAAGGAAAGATTTGGTGAAGGGAGTGAGGAAGAAGAAGATGATAATGATGATAAGGATGATGAAGAAGATTAACTAGCTAAAGCTCCTCTTACACTTACACAAGGTCAAGAAGAGAACCAAGAAGAAGAAGTAGAACATGATGAAGGTGTCGAGGTAGAGGAAGCCAATGACGCACCTAAGCCAGTTGAAAAGAAGAAAATAAAAGCTAAGGAGATAATAGTGAGAAAACCAAATAAGGTTGTGAAGCCAACAATATCTATCACCAGGGCAAGCACAAGGGCAACTGCAAAGAAGACTTAAGAAGTTGAGAAGCCTAAAGGAAAAAGAGTTACTCCAGCTACGAAGGAGGATGATCCTGAGAAGAAACAGAGGAGAAAATATGTAACTACAACTGAGTTAGATGAGGAGAAGACTTAATCAAATGAAAACAATTAATTCCAAGTGGTAAGCCATAGTCACTCTTTTGATTTAGATAACTTGTGTGATAATATCAAGAATCGTGTAGATTTATCGAGGTTTACACATGTTGAGTTTGATAAACGTGGGAAGTTAGACATGAATAAGGTGAAAGAATCTATATACAAGATAATGGCTACATTTATGAACACACCTATTGAGATTGCCAACTCATTACCCAAAAGTCTATATGATAGAATTGAGCAAAGGAAGCAATATAGTTTAACAACTGAAAGGAATATAAGGGAGACTATTCTAGCCAGAGTAATGCTAGATTTGGATAAGTCATCAATGACTAAGTCCATAAATAGATGCAAGGGGAGATTTTCTCCCAAATATAGAGCCTTTAACATTTTACAAAATAATATTGAAGAGGTTGGTGAAGAAAGAGATGAATAAGAGGTAGTAGATATTACTAAGGATAAATCTATCAGAGATGGACATGAGGGAGGCATAGAGAAGGAAGTAGATGAAAAGGCTATAGTTCAAGAAGAGCAGCATCAAGATCAAAATGTACCTAAGGTAAATATGTTGAGTGCTAGTCCCCCTCATGTGGACCAAGCAAGTCAACAAGATACAATTGGGTAAAAGAAAGAACCTGTGTCACCCTTTTGTAAAGGAAAAGGCTAGCAAAAGTATAACTATTTACCTTCAATGACATAAAATTGGCATGATTATTTTGAATTTGGAAATGAAGTAAACTAATGAAATGTGTAGAAATGGATGAATTTTAGGATTATAATTTTTAAAAATTATTTGGAGTAAGAATTGATATATTTTCCTAATTTTGAAGATATTTTTTTAGGTGTTGAAAAATATTGAAAATTAGGGGTCTAGTTCCCACCACAAAACTATATGGAAATATGGAAATAAACTTATTTCCCTTTAATCTCAGACTATTTCATAAACATATATATATATATATATATATATATATATATATAAAGAGAGAGAGAGAGAGAGAGCAATCAAAAAAAAAATTGGCTTTAAACCTATATTTTCTCTTTTATATGGATTAAAATTTCAACTCACCTGAAATCGATAGTTTTCATCTCCCATGACATTTTCCAAAACAAATCTATTCTAACCAGGACAAAAATTATACATTCATTAAGAGGACTCTCTCCTCTAGAATGTCATATAATTTTTAGATTTTTTGATATGATTTAATATTTTTTTCTTTCTCAAAATTGACATCTTTTTGTGTGTTAAAATACATGGTTGTACAATTTTTTAATTACAATATACTATATCTAATTAAAACACTAAACTCTACATGAGAATATTCTTGACTCTAAGCTTTATAAAATAGTTTTTTTATGTTATTAAAAAAATATCATAAAAAATAGTAAGAGTTATTGAAATGACACTTTTTTGAAATAATTTTATTTCTTGAGAAATATAGGTACAAACTAGTACAAAACATGCATTTAATAGACATCTCCAATTGGAAAAGTGTGAGACAATATCGAACTTAGCTAGAATAAATTTATCTAGATCATATATATATATAATAAAATAAATTTAGATAGAAATACTCAAATTCAGTGGTTCTAATAAGTCAACCTTAAAGGTGACACAACTTTGTACTTCTACCCAATTAAGATAAAGGATCTTTCTAACAACATAGTGCAGAATATCAATCCTTTGACAGAGGATGATTTGAAAAGAATAATACTGGATTGTACTTTAGCTATAAAATTATGCACTAATCATGTATTAGTCAACGCCAATGAGTTTGAAAAAGCATCAGCAGGGGAGAATCAAACAACTAACACATCTAGTGTACCCATTACATTTATAGAGACAAGAGGTCCAAAAGCACTACATGGTGTCACCACTGATATTCAAGTTTCAATGCCCACTTTGGTATATCAAGTGAAGGACATAGTGACATCAAATGTTAGTACATTAGTGCCAAATGCTTCAATGCAGGCAGTATTAATAATTGAGCAAGATGGGACAAAAGTACAAATAGTTTAGGAAGGCAGTCTTGCACCTATCTCATAGGCATAAGGTGAAGAAGACAAATCAAAGAAGGAAGCTAATAGGACAAAAGAGTTAGTTTTGACTACAAAACTAGAGGAACAAATAGCAATTCAGACATTGCTTACTCTACCAATCTCTACATCTCTTATTCCTAGTCAAACTCTTCATAGGCCAAGTGTAGATGCTACACCATTGTAATCATCAAGGTGTAGTCCTGATACATCTAAGGTTAGAGAAGGCACATTTTATGGAGATGTCAACTTAGATGAGGTGATTTAACTTCCAAATTTTGATCTAGCAACTATCACCATAGAAGAAATGAGCATATTGCAAGAATTTCTAGCAAGGAAGAAACACCAAGAGTTTCTTAGAAGGGAGCACAAGAAAATAAAAGTTATATATGACAACAATTAAATATTTCATTGTACATTTAGCCTCCTAGCACCTAATGAAGAAAAATCTATTATTGAACAATAGGTGAAAATGGTTCATAATATTAGTGATGTAGACCTAGATACAAACACTAAACTTTTAGAATGATCTAAGAAAAGGTTTCAAACAAAGGTTGATGAAAAGATTTCTAGTATCATTGCAATAAGACAAGTTGACTTAGCAACCAAGATGGAAAGTGTGAAGAAGGTATTAGAGAATATGTTTTCTCTACATACAAAGATTTGTGATGTTGTGAATTTAGTCACACAAGCAGCACATAGGGCTATTGACTGGATGTAGGGAGATTTAAAGAATACAAGTAATATTCTTAAGTTGTCTCTAGGTACAAGCTAGACTCATTTTCAAAGATTGCTATCTACTCAAGGTCAACTAGCTACATTACAAGCACAAGATGAAAATATTAGGGCTACCTTGATAAATATTCAAGCCATGTTGACCCCACACATGGAGGTGTTGCACAAGTAACTAGCCTTTGCTAAAACACTGATGAAGAAATATTCCCATCTTTCTACTCATGAGGGCCTAGTAGACCTTGCTACCAAGATAGATGCTCAAATTCATTCTCTAGAGGTGGCATGCAACAATTGGTATGCAACAGTCAAGATTATACTGGAGGTCCATCAAACATTTTTGGACAAACACACTATTCATGCACCACCCATGGCATAAGTGTCAAAAAAGGTGGATATTGAGTGATAAGGGGGATATTGGATAAAAGAAGGATATCAAGAAGAACAAGAGACATTACACAAAGGAGGCGTATATGTAGAAATAGAGTAAGACGTAGTTCAAGAAAAATTTACTTAAGGAGTATCAGATCTAGATTCAACACATAACAATCAACATAGGGGGCACATAAGAAATTTTAAAGCATGATTGATAAGTCATAAATTTCACAAAATTTTGATATTTTGATATTTTGTATGTGAGATAAGTAAAGATTATAGATTATTTGAGTTATGTTCATAAGTTAAGGTTATATATATGCATGACAAAGAGTTTTTGCCACTCATGTCAAAGGGGGAGATTGCTGATCTCATTTTGGTTTTGACATATGAGTAGCAATACACTTAACTCATTACTTAACACTACTTAGTGCATGTTGAGAAAGTGTTGTATGCCAAGCATAAGTTATTAGATAATGCATATCGAGCAAGATATATAGTATGTTCCAAACACCAATATGTGTCAAGTAGATAGTTAGTGTTGAGTCACTCTAGTGCCAAGAAAATTAATACATGCCGAGTGATTTGGATGCCGAGTGAATAGTGAATGCCAAATCACTTAGAGGTCATGTTATAGAATTAAAGATATAGTGGATGATGAGCATCAAAGGCTTTAAGTGATGAGTAAACAGTTTTGGACATAGTTGTTTTTTATGACACAAACTCCTATGTAAACCATTTTTGGAATAACTTAAGCATTGTTATGTGACTCTAGATGACAAGAATGACTCTATATTGAAAATCCCTATGCATTGCATGGAACAAATTAAATTAAGGGATGTTCTAAGTGGTAAAATGGGTGAATCACAATGGTTGACTCCTATCTAACCTTATGTCACCTAAGTCTTCTTAAGGAGGGAAAACCCTAAAGAGTTTATGTGTGAAGAGAGAATTTTGCATGCATAGACAAAGAATTCATGGTGACCAAGGAGTTGTGACAAAGGATAGAATTCCAAAATTAGTTAGAGAGAACAGAGGAAAGAAGAGAGAGGACATAAGTGAAAAAATTGATCAAAAAGGAATACATATATATCAAGAAAGAAGTGATTTGATATCTAGCATAGAGGTGCTAACTAAAGGATCAAAGCTGAAACATTTTAATAGGTGAATTAGTAAAATATCTTAACCAAGTAGTCGTAGCAGGCTTTTATAAATCCATTACAAGGGTGCGTACTTCATTGTATGTTGAAGTCCTTTAACTAGGCACACTTCTAATAGGGTGTTGAAATCCTTTAATAGGGTAAGACCTAACAGTCTTTGTAAACCTTTAACAGGGCACACCTTTTGTAGGGTAGATCATAGTTTATGATCAAACAAATGTAACCTTCATTGTATACACTTTACAACTGTAGTAGTGAAGATTTGTGGTTGTCATTTCAACCCCAATTTTACCTTCTCATTGGCCGGTTTCTAGGTAACCAAATATCTTGTGTCAAGGTAAGTGCAAGAAATTGGGTCTCACTTTTGGGTTAAAAGTGGAAGTGTTTTTCCTATTTTTCAAATTTCATGTTAATTGATGTCAAAATTTGAGGCATTTAGTAGTGGAATATTAAAATAAATTAGAACTAAAAATTGTAGTCTTCATAATCTACTTTTTGAATATATAATTTATTTGTGTACCCATATGATAGATTTTTTTTTTGGTATGGATCTTTAAAAACCACTTTTCAAAATGCCTATTTTGGGACCATACTATTAGAATTGCTTTAGAATAACTGAGAGTGGGGGGGATGGTGAATTAGTTATTCAAGGTAAAGATGTCCCTTTCAAACTTTTCACTAAGTGTGATAAATCCATTCATTCATGCAAACTTTAACATGTGTCTAATTAGCAAGTTACTATAAATCAACATGCAAGTATAACATGTAGTAAATCAACACATGAAACAATGATTTTAGTGGAAACCCAATTTGGGAAAAACCACCAATAACATGGTACTTAATTCTCACCCTTCTAAAGAGATGCCCTATGAAAGGCCTGCCCTATTAAAGGCTTACAACACACACTATTAAATGTGACCTCATTAGAGGATTTAACCACCCTGTTAGAAGTGGGCTTGGTAAAAGGACTTTAGAACATTCACTTGGAATGCCACCACTTATCTTGTAGATTTTAGATCACTTCGGTGCTCATATCCTTGACTGGTCTTCTATCTCTACAACTCTTAACTGCTTCCTTTTTCTTTCAAGATTTTTATTTTTGAGTCTCCATATTCAATTTACTAGTGCAATCATCTCTTCATAACCACTTGTAGAAGTAGAGCCTTTATTCTCTTCCTTCTCCTTCTTGACACTTTGTAATCACTTCATAGATTTGACACTTCTACAGCAAAAGTATCAATAGCTCGTTGCTTCTTGGTCTATGACTTCTTAAATAGAAGTGTTGGAGTTCCATTTCCCACTTGATTCTTCCATTTTTCAATTTCAATTCACATGGATTAGGTAGGATACATTGTATCTAACCCATATTTTATTTCCTCTAGAAACTTCTTGAATAATCCTTTAGAATTTGCCCAAAAATAATTTACATAAGATTCTGTGACAACAATCATCCTTATCTTCCAACTTGTTCACAAAATTCAATGCAACCACTATGTCAGCTTAGATTTAGCGAATCTTCAACATTTAAAATAATGTAGCAAAGCTTGACACTATTGAAATACTGGTGCTCGGCACATACTGTGTTACTCAGCATCAACTATGTTCTTCCTGATGCTCGACACCTAAAGATCACTCGACACTAACTAAAATTTTTCCTAATGCTCGACACCTAATCTTTTACTCAGCACTAACTAAAATGTCTATTACTTGGCTTCTATTAAGAATTTTCTCGGCTTCAACTAACTTTCTTGGCACTTTCTGATTATCAAAGTTAAAGCTTTGTAGTCAACCTTGTTACAACTTCTTTTTCCAATGTATCTAAGTGTGACCAACCTCTATATCTTTGAGTATGTCATCAATAGATTACTTAACCACTTTCTTAACTAATTGTTGCGCTTCATTACAATATCACAACTCAACCTTTCCTTTAGGTGCTCTTATTAAATCTTGTTGATCAAATCCTCTTCATCAATCAACTAGGTGATAGTGTGTGAATCTGATAAGAAAATATCATCCCTAGATATAGCAGGTTTGACATCAATAGCAAAACAATGATTGAAAACAATCTTATACAACAATGAGCTTTTCAATCAAATTTCCAACACATACCACACGTGTGTATGAACACCATAATTTGACACAAATAAATGAGTTTTTGTAAATCATTTTAAATGGAGTTACCTAATACAGCTAAGATTGATGATAATATTTTTCCTTAATTTTTTATTGAATAAATTTTTATTATTAATTATTAATTGGCTATAAAGGTAAATTTTAAAACCTCTCATGTACAAACACCATAATTTGATCAAAATTTCACTTTTATCAAAAAAAAAATTTAACCTCAAAACAATTTTATGTAGATTGATGATATATAAATTAATATTAAAAAAATTATAAAATAAAAAATTTATTAAAGATTTAGTGAACTTCACTATTTTACATTTAGGTACAACCTTTGATTAAAAATAATGCAAAAAAACTAAATAAAATCATAACACTATAATGTTTATATTTCTAAAATTAGGACAATGAGAGCTCTAATGGGATTTTTTTTCATAAAAAATTTTGATAAGGAAGACCCTCTAAAAATTATGGCAAGCCATGAATTTGTCAGTTCAATGCCTTAGCCAAATCTTGAGAGCTCAAGGCATAGGCTTGGTCACCAAGCCTATCCCCAACCAAAATTTGAGGTAGGAGAAAAATATCCTGCCCCATGTTGTAAAAAATGTGCACCTATTATTTGAAATTCAAAAATGGGTACCCATTTTGAAAAAGTAAAATCAGCATTTAAAATCCCCCTATTTTTTTTTTACTTTTCAAGAATGGGTACTCGTTTCTAAAAAAATACAAATTTCTAATGTTTTAAAAAATGGGTACCTGATTTTTAAAAAAAGTGTGTGACCATTTTTTTAATTTTGGAGTGAGTACCTGAGCCTAAAAAGGGTACCCATTTATAAAAGAGCACAATCTCAATCCATGAACTTTCATGGAATTTAGACCCAAATTCTTGCTTCAACCTGTTATATGAGTTTATTTGTTTTCCTGCTATGGATGAATATGTTTAGTTTGGTATTTTAGATTACATGCAAATTATGAGATGGATGTATGGTGAATGTTTTAATGGTTAAAGTTTTGAAGTCTTGATTCGCCCTCTCACACTGTCTTAGAGTTTACTTTCCCTATTGTTATTTCCAAAGAGAAGTATATCAAATGAATATTAAATCAACTTTCCTAAATGGAGAACTTGAAGAAGAGGTATATATTGAGCAACTTGAAGGATTTCCCCTGCCAGAAGACAACGATATGGTATGTAGACTAAATATAGCTCTATGTGGTATGATGTAAGCACCTAGAATATGATATGCAAGGTTCAACAACTATTTCGCAAAACTTGGATTTGCTAAACGTATGGAAAATATTAACTTCTATTTGAAACAAATTGAGAATGGTTTCTTGATAATAGTAATAATTTTTGATGACATCATATTTGGAGGAAATGATGGAGAAAGTGATAAGTTTTCTAAAGAGATGAAGAATGAGATTGAAATGAGCATGACAGGAGAAATGAAGTTTTTCCTAAGATTGGAAATTATTTAGAACGATGATATTATTTTCATTTTACAAGCTAAGTACTTGAAGGATTTCTTAAAAATATTTGGATTGGAATGTTTTAAGACTATTGATACACCTATGATAACTAGTCACAAGTTATATACCAAGGATGAGACACCTACAGTTAAGTAGAAGAAGTACAAATCCATGATTAGAGTTTTGCAATATCTAACTCACACTAGACCAAGTATATCAAATGTAGTTGGGATTGTAGCTAGATTTCAAGCTGATCCTATAAAGTATCATTATGGAGCAGTAAAGAGGATATTCATATATTTGAAAGGATCATTTGATTATGGAATATGGTATGATCAATCTTGTGATTTTACTCTATGTGCATATATTGATGCAGATTCGATAGGCAATTTGGATGATAGAAAGAGCATTAGTGGTACAACATTTTTTCTTGGAGGAAGATTGGTTTCTTGGCTGAGCCAGAAACTAGACTATATTTCTCAGAGTACATGTGAGGCAGAGTATGTTGTAGGAATAAATAAATACAATCAAGTGATGTGGATGAAACAAATGCTAAAGGATATCGTAATTGAGTTTGTAGAACCTATTATCATTTACTATGATAGCATAAGTAGAGTAAGTATGTCTAAGAATCCTATATTTCATTCTAAGAATAAACTTATAGCTATTAAGTATCATGTCTTGAGAGAGAAAGTAGCAAAAAAAAGATCAGATAGGAGTATGTGATTACTAAAGATTAGATTGCATATATTTTTATGAAGCCCTTACCTAATATACATTTGAGTACTTGATACGTATGTCTGGGGTTATGTCCCTACCTACTTGTGAGTAGATGATGTTGTAAGTGCATCAGTCTAGTGGTATAGAGCACTATTGTTGGACTAGACTAAATGTTGATTCTTCCTAAATGGGGGAGTATCTGTGATTAGCTGAGTCATTAAGGACTCTTGGTATTTGGTCTTGTACAATGTCTTTGGACACTTGAGCTAGTTGAAGAGTTGGAGCAGTAAATTGACATAATGGGACCTTTGTCATTGATTTCAATGGGTGGGAATATGCATGAAAAATGTCTCCTAAGTATGTATGGGGAGAGTGAATGGAAGTATCTACTTTATTAGGGAGATTTAGAAAGATTCGTGCAAAGAAGAAGGAGGAATATCTCTATGGGGGAGATAGGCAACTATGGAATTCTGATGTTTGGTGAGTTGTTTATTGTAAACAAATGTTGCCAATCCTAAGGAAGAAGAAGACACCTAAGATTTCCAGAAGATTTCAGAATTGATTGATGAAGAGGATTTGAGAAGATGAGAACAACAGCAGCAACAATAGAGTATGATTTTGGTATTCATAGAACTTAGATATATTTTTATCTATGGTGTCATCAATGCCAAAGGGGGATATTGTTAGCATGAATGTTGATGATACTACATTGGGGGATTATTCACATGTTCCATTCATGATTATGTTTGTCATTGATGTCAATATAGTAGTAAGTCTGTGAAGACTAGTAGTAGCAGAGAGAGTTCTTAGTTATACAAATGATATTTTGTTTTTGTGGTGATGTGCATTCAGGGACATGTTTAGTACATTGTCGTAATGATGAGGTCTAATGTGCAACACAAAATTCGAAGACATACAGAAGTTGTACTTGATTTACTAAGAGTAATACAAAGACAAAGTGCTTTGAAATTAGTTTCTAATGTTTGCATTATATCTTTCATCTAAGATGTAATAAGAATATGTGTGGCCAACTAGTGATAAAGGATAGTCTAATGGTGAAATTAGTGGATGCACAAGCCCTAGTATCACACGTGTGAAGTTTTGTATACATTATGAGCTGATAGTGCTATTGTAATTGTAATTAATTAATGATCTCATTATAACTAATTGGGAAAGCCTCAAGGTTGACTCAAGGAATTATTTTGAAGATATGATATAAAGGAAAGATGCTTTCCTTATTTGTAAAGGAGTATGAGGGCAGTGATTATTGTATGAAGTATGAAGTGTAAAAAGGATTAGAGTGTTTACTTGTTGTGTGTAAATGATCCAAGGGATTATTAGATGTGAGTTTTGTGGTCTAGTTACAATATCAGAAGGAGAAGAAGTTCGGTTGACATGAAAAAAAGAGAGGAAGGAAGTGCAATTCATTTATATTATTCTATAAGGAATAATATAGAGATCATTTGGACACTGGGTTAATTGGTCTTGCCCTTGAAACTATTTGGTTAGTGGGTCTAGTTGTCTTCCACAACTCCTAAAAGGGTTGGGATAGCTCCTAATAGGGTTAGAATCTCCTAACAAGGATTCTAAGTCTCCTAATAGGGACTTATATGTACTAAATGTTGTCATAGACTCCTAATAGTGTCCATCCTCTAACAAGGAATATATATATTAGTACATCATCTTGTGGGTACCATGTCTACTGGGGATTTCCCTCTGATAAAGGTTTTCCCTAATCAATGTATCTAGTGTTATTGTGCATGAGTATCTTGTTGTGGTTTCTTATTATATTTCTCTTATGGTTGAAGTTTGATAAGGTTGATAAATGTAATAATAGTTGTACTCACTAAATTCTATATTCAATAAATGTGACTTTATGTCTATTGAATTCACTAACTTTTGTTCTAAGAATAATGTTAAAAGAATTATCTATATCGAGGACACTATGATAAAATGGAATTATTAAGATAAGAAATAGATAAGTTGTAGAATAATTAATAACATTGTTGATGGAAATATATGTTAAAAAAATATTCTTGAGAGATTTCATCAACATGATAATCTATACTCTCAACTAAGTTTAGATGAAAAAGGAACAAACAAGACACCCTATGAACTCTAGTATGGTAATACACCTATGTGAGTTATTTTAAGAAAAATTGGAAGTATGTGTTACACTCATAAGGATGCAAGAAATGATAAATTTGATTAGAAAGAAGATGGATGTTTTTTCCTTGGCTATTCATGTAACAAAAAATCATATAAATACTTGAACAAAGCTACAAACACAATGAGTGAAAGTTCAAATGTAAGAATTGATGAGTTTATAGAAAAGAATAATGTTGAAAGAAATAAAGAAGTAAAAGACTACAAAAGATTTGTATATGTGTAAGAAAATCTTAACACATTACATGAGTTTCAATAGAGAGCTATGGAGTAATAGCTTGCTTTATGTGAGAAGCAAACAATGCAACCCAAGCAGGAAGCTGAACCCAACCAAATGAGAATAATATTGAGTATCATAGACCTAAACTTGTATTAGAATAATATGTTAGAAAATAAATTTCACTTGAGAAATTGTTTCTAGACAAAAGTGTTGTAGTAATAATAAAAAGTAAGTTGATAGATAATAGTTGTTTAATAGCTAATTTTGTGCCTAGAATGGTTATGGTATCACTTGATAGTGAGGATTTGATAAATGTTGTAAATGAAGAGATGGATTGGAAGAAGGAGAAAAATACATAGACACTACTATCGAGACTTAGAAACAAGATTTTGATAGAAACAAAGTGGATTTTTAGGAATAAAATGAATGAAAATGGAGAATTTGTGAGAAGCAAAGGAAGATTGGTTTGTAAAGGATATGCATAAGAAGAAGGAATAAAGTATGGTAAGATTTGTGAACTTGTGGCAAGATTGGAAGGAACCAGAACATTTTTTACCTATCCTACTTACAAAATGTTCGAAGCTTATCAAATGAATGAAAAATCTACATTTTATAATAGAATAGTTGAAGACAAATTCTACATAGAACAACCAAAAGGCTTTTTTGAACTTGATCATGAGAACATAGTACGCAAGTTGAACAAGGAACTATATGGACTAAAGAAATCACTGAGAGTATGGTATGAAAGGTTACATTATTATTTAATTAAAATTAAATTTTCTAGAACAAGGGAGAAAAGAAATTTGTATTTGAAGAATGAATTTGAGAATATGGTGGTGATTGCAAAATATTTTGTGGATGATATTATAAGTGGTAGAAATGATTTTCATGGGCTTAAAATTTCATCAAAGAAAAAGTGTTATGTACGTGAATCAGCTAAGTATGTAAAGGAAATCTTGAAAACATTTGGGATGGATGAGTCAAGACCATTCAGTACACCTATAGTCACTAGAGTGATATTGTTAAAAGGAGATACTCTTGCTGAGGTAAATGAAATTCAATGCAAATCAATGATTAGTAAACTTCAACATGTTGTGCATTGTAGGCAAAATATTGCACATGTTATCATAATTGTTGCAAGGATTTCATCTAATTCAAAGTGAACATGCATGAATTTTGTCAAGAGGATATTTACATATCTTAAAGGGACTAAAGATTTTTAGTTATGGCATTACCAATAGGGTGACTCTACTCTTAAGGTCTATACTAATGCTAATTGGTATGGCAATGTTGATGATAGAAAATGTACGAGTGCTGGAGCTTTATTTGTAGTAGAAAGATTGATAATAGGGTTGACCAAGAAACAAAGTTGTATTTCATAATCTACAGCTAAAGTTGAATATGTTGTAGCTACAATTAATTATTCTCATACTATTAAGAATAAGAAATTGTCAGAAGCAATGCAATGGGTGATAACCACACCTGTTAGTATTTATTGTGATATCACAAGTGTAATAAATATATCAGTTTTTTTGGTGATGCATGTAAAGGAAAAATATTTATGAATCAAGTATCACTACCTGAGGGAGAAAGTATAATATAAAAAAGCAAATATTGAATATGTAAAGTCTAAGGAGAAAAGTGTAAATATATTTACTAAGCCATTGCCTGAGGATTATTTTGAGTATCTAAGATGTAAAATGGAGGCTCTTCCCCTATAAAATAATCACTAAGAGAAGATTTATGTTGCATTAATTCATTGATGAACAAAAAAATCTTTGTGGAGATGATACAAGGGTTCAATCTTTAGGGATTGTTTCCTAAAGTTGTGAGAAAGATCTTATAATGAAATTGGTGTAAACGATGCATGCAAGGTACAAGACATAACTACAAGTTTCTATAAGTTTCACATTAGAACTTATAGTTAACTTTTGCATTATTGTCAAATGGGGAGAGAATAATGAAAAGGAAATATATTATGTTAAAAAGGAGTGAATAATTAAAAGGAAATAATATGTTGAGAGAATACAATAAAGGAAAGAAAAGAACAAAGGAAGAGAATATGATAATGAGTGATACATCATGGATAGAGTCAGAAATGAGGAAGAAATATCAAAGGAGGAGCTGATATAGAAGAATGGAGATACTGCAGAATAAAAAGTGAACATATTCTAAGAGTGAGAAATGTTGATGATTGGTGACAATAAAGATACATATTGAGCATATGGGATGACAAAATTTCTCTCAAAGAACCTAAATGAAGTCCAAGAGCTAAAATTTTGTATTGTCATCAATGCATAAATTTGATTATCTGGTGTAATGTTTTATAATGTAAAATAATATGTTTATGATTTTTCATCAATGCTAAAGGGGGAAATTGTTAGCTCCAGTTGATGATGTAATTGAGAATATTATGAATGTATGTGAAAGTTTCATATCAATTGTTATGTTGTCATTAATGTAAAATTCTTAGTTGGCTATAGATTATCCTAATTTAATAGAATGCCATATTATTTGATTGATGAAGAGGATTTGAAGGAAGTATGAGGATGACAGAGTTGTTAAGTTTGGTATTTGATGAGCACCTCAATGAGCTAGATAGTTATAATGTAATGGTGGTTTGATTATTTTACAATAATATAATCATGTAAATTAATAACATAGGTTTATGTATTTATTGACCTATACAAGCTACAATGAGCAACAAGGTGAAATAAGGAGTTCAATTTTTCCTAAGCCACAAATGTATAAACCAAGTGTTTGGTGAAGAGAAAGTTAAAAGTTAAAATTTAATGTTAAGTAAGTAATTCATGTGTGAATGGAGTGATGTATTACCCTAATAAAATGTAATGTTCACCAAGATTGAAGAATAAGTTAATAGTTAAATTATTTGGGTTCTTGGTCTGAGGTGGCATTTCCCTTTTTAGGGTTTTCACGTTAAATCATGGTGTCAAATGTGTGAATGTTTTTATGTTGCAAGTTGAAAACTAAATTGATTACAAGATTGAATTGTGAAGTTGAATGAGATCACCATGTTATTTTGAATGAACTTTATAAAATTTTAATTGTACTAAATTATTTGAAAGGCATGTATGATAGATGGGCATAAGTGATTCAACCTCCCCTGCTTAGTTAGCTAACAATTGGTATTAGAGAATAGTGCTTGGAGAAAAAAGTTTGAAGGAACTTGAGCTAAAAATTAAAAGGTATCTATGAGATAGGTACCAAAGTTGAGAAAAGAGAGATTATCCTTATGGAAAAATAGAATGAAACTATATCTTTATAGAACTAGTGACAATGCTACATTTTGGCTAGATAATGAAAACCCCACACCACCCATTCATATGACCCTAGAAAAGATTGTTGAGGAGAAAGATCCTAATAGTCTGATAATTGAAATTGCATGTACCCTAAAATAACCTTCAGTTTGATGATGTCGAGAACTATACTGAAATAAATATTATTTTATCTCATCATTAGGTGTCTTTTGCAACTTTTCTTTCTTTTTAGACACTTCTTGAGAATATAAAACATGCACATTTTTGCTTTATCCAAATATAGTTTGTATGTTTCTATTTTGTTATTTATTTATTTATTTATTTTTATTCCCCAAGTTAACCCTCTCATTCAAAAAAATAACCTACCTTTAGGCTCAACTCTTTACCTCATAAAATTAGCTTCCCCAGATAGTCTTACCTCAAACACATTGTGAACCATCAAATATTGTTTGTGATCTTGATCAATTATTTTTTTCTATCACTACATAATCCCCTTCTCAATATAGGTTTCCTATATTGTCTAAGATACAAAATGACTTGTAAAACATTATTTAGAAGGCTAGACTTCCTAAGAATGAAATAGATTCTTTTTCCTTAAGTGCTCATTTGGTTGCTTGAATAGGATTGGAATAGGAAGAGAAAATTAGAATATGTTTTATTTTAGTGGTTTGGTACACTCAATTAGAATTGGGAATAGGAAGACATATTCCAATTTTGCCCCTAAAATGAGGATATGTTTATGCCAAAAATTATCTATTATTGGAATACGTCATTCTGATTCCCAATTTGTTTTTTATTTTTTTAATATTTAAAAAATTTTAAGTTATTTTTTGAACTTTTTTTTTCTAAATTTTTTTTTAACATTTGTTTCTTATAACATTTTTTATTATATCTCTTTTTAAAAAAAATCAAATAAATTATGTTTCTTAAGAACTTCAATGAATAAAATGAAAATGAAAATAAATTAACCTTTTTACCATTATTGAAAAGATTAACCAAAAAACAATAAATTTTAAAAAAAAATTTAAGGGAAATATTTTTAAAAATACAAAACTTAACCTTATTCCTATTCCATTTTTGTACAACCAAAATAGATTCCTAACCGAATTCTGAGAGAACCAAACATGATTGGAATTGTCCTTTTCTGTTCTCATTCCCCATTTCCATTTTCATTCCATTTTTCTATTCTAATTTTCAGTTCCTATACCAGCAACCAAACGAGCCCTAAGCTAACCAAATGAATGACATGTTGTCATGTTACTTACTGAAAGACAGATTTAATTTTTAGTTTCATCGTATCATAACTTAAATGAGTTGATAAGCTTCATAGTTCTAATAAATTTCATAAACTCTTAATGTGAACCACTAATTTACATTTAATATTTGTAAAAATGACTCCTCAAAGAAGATATATCACAACTCATCTAATATTTAATGTGTGATACATCATGGACAGAGTCACAAATGAGGATGAAATATCAAAGGAGGAGCTGATATAGAGGAATGAAGATATTGCTAAATAGAAAGAGAACCATATTCTAAGAGGGAGATATACTAATGATTGATGATGTTAAAGATATATACTAAGCATACCGGATGACAAAATTTGTCCTAAAGATCCTAAAGGAAGTTCAAGAGATAAAATGTTGTATTGTCATCAATGCATAAATTTTATTATCTTGTGTAATGTTTTATAATATAAAATCATATTTTTATGAGTTTTCGTCAATGCCAAAGGGGGAAATTATTAGCTCCAATTGATGATGTAATTGAGAATATTATGAATCTATGCAAAAGATTCATATCAATTGTTATGTTGTAATTAATGTAAAATTCTTAGTTGGATAGACATTATCCTAATTTAATAGAGTGCCATATTATTTGATTTATAAAGAGGATTTGAAGGAAGTATGAGAATGACAGAGTTGTTAAGTTTGCATTTGATGGGCACCTTAATGAGCTAGATAGTTATAATGTAATGTTGGTTTGATTATTTTACAATAATATAATCATGTAATTTAATAACATAGGTTTATGTATTTATTGATCTATACAAGCTACATCGAGCAATAAGGTGAAATAAGGAGTATAGTATTACCTAAGCTACAAATGTATAAATTGAGCACTTGGTGAAGCAAAAGTTAACATTTAGTGTTAAGTGAGTAATTCATATGTTAATAGAGTGATATATTATCCTAATAAAATTTAATGTTCACCGAGCTGGAAGAATAAGTTAATAGTTGAATTATTTGGGTTCCTAGTTTTAGGTGGTGTTTCCCTTTATAGGGTTTCCATGTTAAATCATAATATCAAATATGTGAATGTTTTTATGTTGCAAGTTGAAAACTAAATTGGTTACAAGATTGAATTGTGAAGTTGAATGAGATCACCATGTTATTTTGAATGAAATTTATAATGTTTGAATTGTACTAAATTATTTGAAAGGAATGTACGATAGATGGGCATAATTGATTCACCCTCCGCTGCTCAGCTTTCTAACAATTGGTATCAGAGAATAGTGCTTAGAGGAAAAAGTTTGAAGGAACTTGAGCTAAACATTTGAAGGTGTATAAGAGATAGGTACCAAAGCTTAAAAAAGGAGACATTATCCTTATGGAAGAATAGAATGAGGTTATCTCTTTATGGAATTGGTGACAATACTACATATTGCCTAGATAATGAATACCACACACCACCCATTCCTATGACCCTAGAAAAAATGGTTGAGGAGAAAGATCATAATAGTCTGATAATTGAAATTGCATCTACCCTAATTAACTTTGAGTTTTATGATGTCAAGAACTATAATGAAATAAATATTATTTTATCTCATCATCAGGTGTCTTTTGCAACTTTTCTTTCTTTTTAGACACAAGTAGAATATAAAACATGCACATTTTTCCATTTTTCAAATATAGTTTGTATGTTTCATTTTTTCTATTTATTTATTTATTTTTATTCTCCTCCGGTTGCCTCTCTTATTAAAAAAAAAATAACCTACCTTTAGGCTCAACCCTTGACCTCATAAAATTAGCTTCCCTAAATATTCTTACCTCAAACACATTGTGAACCACCAAATATTGTTTGTAATCTTGATCAATTATATTTTCTATCACTACATAATCCTCTTCTCAATATAGGTTTCCTATATTTTCTAAGATAAAAAAAAATGACTTGTAAAATATAATTTGGAAGGCTAGACTTCCTAAGAAGGAAATAGATTCTTTTTCCTTAAGCTAGCCAAATGAATGACATGTTGTCATGTTACTTACTAAAAGATAGATTTAATTTTTACTTTCATCATATCATAACTTGAATGAATTGATAAGACTCATAGTTCTAATCAATCTCATAAACTCTTAATATGAACCACTAATTTACATTTAATATTTGTAAAAATGACCCCTCAAAGAAGATATATCACGACTCATCTAATATTTAACAAGCCAAACAAGTGCCTTAACGTGGAGATGGCCTTACCATCCCTCAAGCTCATGTATTATATTTCCTAAACTTCTTGTGTTATGGAATACTCAACTACTTTAATTCATTGTTAAAAAACTATACTCAATAATTCAACTTCCCCTTCTAAACCACCAATTTACTAATCTCCTTAATCCATAAATTCCATGCGATTTACGAAACATTGGGCCATAGTGGTGGTGTTACCCTTAATATATGTAAGCTATCTAGGTGTAACGACGAGGACGAAACACTCTTTTAGTTCAGCATTTGGAATCCTTTTCCACTTTTCACCTTATTAGGCTTCTTGAGAATATGAAAAGTACACATTTAAATCCTTTCTTCTCTTTGTTTATTAAAAGGGATGTCATTTCCTAAGCTCAGTTTTTCTTAGATCCTTCCGGGGCAAAAACATGAGGCTCTGATCAATTGAACAAGTCAATAAGCTCTGTTTTTAACCAACAAAGAATAGCTGCTTCAAAAAAAACATCTTCAATAGTATCCCAGTTGCAAAACATAGATACCATTACCTTCCCATTGACTTAAAAATTATATAATGAAAATTGAAAATGATATACAATATCAAGACACGCAATCTAAGTAGATTTGTCACGAAAAGTAGTAATTTGTTAGATCTGTAATCCATCCATATCCATACTTCTCTACGAGTGGACATATTTACAATCAATCTACAGCCTTTCCTCTTGGAATCGGACGGCTCAAGTGTCAGTCAGTTTCCCGCTGATTCAGGCATGGAAAACATCGACGTAAAGTAGAAATTGTTTAGTCTTTCTGGCCTCAAAGGCAACTTCTGGTTTGGAAAGGCGTGGTAGTGATACATAACAATAGTTTATCGATAATGCTACCTGTACAGTGAAGAAAAAAAGTTAAAATGCAAGATTATCAGTTTGTTGTTGGAGATAAGAGATAGGAACGTTGGTGTGGGGCCAGAGGGATGCATGCACATATGTGATCGTATGCCCATCAAAAGAAACTTGTAAATTTCACAGAGGGAAAAGCAACGACGCTGGTTGAAATAAAGGGAAGAAAAGAACAAGGGCAGAAACAAGAAGAAGAAGGAGAAGAAGCAGTAGAAGTAGATTCGAATGAGGCCGTTGCTCTTTACATGATTATTGTTGTTGGTGGGAAGGTGACATGAATAAATTCCAGCAGGCCCAGCCGCCAAAGAGTTGATATAAGCCAAAACAAGCCGACGACAAGGGGCGGAAAGCAGCATGACTGCTTGCCCACTGTTTCACTACTGAGATCTCCTTGGCAACTTATCTGTGAAGCGGTTATATGTGGTTTATGCATAGCAAGAAACGGGGCCGGGGGAGAGCAGGAGAAGAACAAGGCATAAGAAGGAGTAGAGAGATTGAAATTTGATTAGGGTAGTGTAAGCTGAGAGTGATTATAAATGCGTGCGGGAGGCTGCACTGTGACGCAGACTCTGACGGCGGAGGCCGCAGGAGTGGTGAGACATGCGGTGGCGTTGGCAAGGCAGAGAGGCCATGCACAGGTAACTCCCTTGCATGTGGCCGCCACTCTGCTTGCACCGGGAGCCATGACTCTCCTGCGAAGAGCGTGCCTTAAATCTCACCCCCACTCAGCCTCCCACCCTCTTCAATGCAAGGCCCTTGAATTGTGCTTCAAGGTTGCCCTAAACCGCCTCCCCACCACCGCCGGGCCGCTCATGCAGCCCGGGCACCCCTCACTCTCGAATGCCCTTGTGGCTGCCCTAAAGCGCGCTCAGGCTCATCAGCGAAGGGGCTGCTTGGAGCAGCAGCAGCAGCCTCTCTTGGCCGTTAAAGTTGAGATGGACCAGCTCATCATCTCCATTCTTGATGACCCTTCTGTTAGCCGGGTCATGCGAGAGGCCGGGTTTTCTAGTACTTTTATCAAGAACAATCTCGAGGATGAAACTTCCCTCCTTAATGCAAGCTTTTCTTCTTCGTTTGGTAGCAACAATGAGATTTGTGTCCCTAGATCTGCTGCTAAGATAAAAGGACTCGTGGCTGAGGCTGTTGAAATGGGTTCTGGCGTGCTTTTTGATAGTGGTTCCAGGATGGGATTTTTTGATAGTCCTGTGTTTAGGGCTCATAGAATTGGAGGTTTTTCGAAGAGCGAGGATGTGGATAGCGTGATTGAGGTTCTTGTGGGGAAGAAGACGAGGAGGAGTAATAGTGTTATTGTAGGAGACTGCTTTCTCACTACGGAGAATGTTGTGAGAGAAGTTGTGATTAGGTTAGAACGAGGCGATGTTCCGGATCGGCTCAAGGGAGTTCAAGTGATTAGTCCTCAGTTTAGTAGTCTCGGTGTTAGTAGAGATCATGTTGAACAGAGGATTGCTGAGCTCAGAAGAACAGTTAACAATTGTCTAATTAGCGGCTCGGTTATTATTTATGCTGGGGATCTGAGATGGGCTGTTGATAGAAGAGATAATCAATTTCGGAATGGGAATTATTGTGGAGTTGAGCATATGTGCATGGAGTTAGGGCGCATGCTTGGGAGTCATTTGGAGACTCGAAAGGTGTGGTTAATGGCGACTGCAACTTATGAGACGTTTATGAGATGCCAGAAGAGACAACCGTCACTAGAAGCTTTGTGGGGACTTCAGGCGGTTCCAGTTCCATCCGGGGGCCTCTCCTTGACCCTTCAGCCCAGGTTAATTCCATTTTCTGTGCTTTTGTTTCTTTGTTTTTACAGATCTGTTGGCATTTCGGTAGGATTATTAAATCTGTTTGCTGATTAGAGTATGGGATGATTAATTAAATGGGGGAAGCTGAGTGTGAATATAGAATTGATTATCTGGTGGGTGGTTCAAGAGTAGTGACTCAGAACTCCACTATGTGCAATAGTTTTCAAGGTTGTTTTTTTAATTCAGTCTCTGTATCCTCGACCAGTAGCTTTCAATGAGACGATTCCACGCAAACCTAGTTCCGTGTCACAAGTAGTTTTCACGTGGGTGAACAAATCCTTAATTTCCGTTCACACTACTGCTCACTTTAAAAACCATCGAATTAGATAATTACTTGCCTAAGAAGAAAATTGAATTCTATTACATCTCCGCGTATTAAGGCCAATGTCATTTAAGAGAAGACATTCAGAATTGCTGGTATTTAATGTCAATATAAAGATTTGTCTGTTTATGAAAACTCAATCGGCCACCATGTTTCCCCTGGGATGAAATATATTAGTCCAAGAGCTGTGTTGAATTTTACAGTTCTTGTAGCACTAGTTTATTTAAAATCTCTCGTTTACCACCACTGACTGGAGATATTTTACTGATTTGCAGTGCGAGTGGTCAAGATGAATCGAAGAAAAATGTCTGTGATGTCATTGTTCCGAACACAAACAATCTCGTGTGGCCGATGTTGATGCCACCGCTGAAAGCCGTCAACAGTATCACAGACGACGAACCGGCCGACAAACTAAACTGCTGCTCCGAATGCTCCGCGCAGTTCGAATCAGAAGCACAAGTTGTTCGCCAGCAAGAACAAAGAGTACCGTCAACCGACGGCAAGTTACCACTGTGGCTTTTGCAATGCAAAACAGAAAGAGAAACTCATCCAATGGCCCAGGTAAACATCCCGTGTTTTCATGCACTTACTTCGATTCAACCACGTAGAACAGAGGTGATAGTTCAAAGCTATCCAGTTTCTAATTTGTTACATAATTTGATTGTATAAATGATCAATATTTGAGACCACACCCATGATCCATCACTAGTATGATATGACGATTATTTCATCGCATCAGAAATATCGTACCGGTGGTGGAGAGGGATCTTATCGGAGATATAGTTGCTACGTTAACAGTTCCAACACCATAGAACTAGATACAACTATTTACATACCATATTGATAATCTAAACCTCACTCTGAAACCATTAAGTCGCTATGCCAACATGATAAATGCAAGAGAACAAAAATTATCAAATCTGGGTGTCTCATAATCTATGTTTTGTTGCAGGTGGAAGAAAAGTTGAGACAGCTGCGGAAGAAATGGAACGATGGGTGTCGTAGCAAGCATTCCTATTATTCTGATACGTCGAAGTTGCAACGATCCACTCTGGAACTCCCAAGAGCAAACCCTAGTCCTCCCTGGTGCTGCTCGCAGTCTAATTCCTACGGACAACAGGCGTGGCCAGTAGTGTCAACGTCATTCCCTGGAAGCAATGCAGCTCCTCCTCCTGCTGCTGCTGCTCCAGCTATGTCATATCAATTCTCATGGAGTACACCTGAGAACGTTAGGGATTCGAGCACGGATGATTCCCCAAGATGCGACCAAGTAAAGACCACGCTCGCTCTGGGCTTAGCCGACACCCATTTCAAAGCCACCAATCATAGTGCCGATAGCTGTACTGCATCCATACCCTCCTCCCAGCTGCTGGATCCAGAAAGCGTAAAAGAGGTGACCAAAATGCTGATAGAGAAGGTCCCATGGCAAAGCGAGGACGATGTCCGTGCCATGGCAAGCGCAGTTGTAGAGTCCAGATCTGGGACGGTGACAAGACAGAAGAGTATCAATGGAAACACCTGGTTGATGGTCTTGGGCCCAGATGAAATGGGTAAGCGGAAAATAGCTCAGGCTCTGGCCCAACTCATCTTTGGTTCCCATGAGAAGCTCATTTGCCTTGGTGATCGAATCAAAGACACCATTGTTGATCACATTTCTAGAGGCAAATCCTACTTAGACAAGCTTGCGGAGGCTATAGAAATGAATCCTCGCTGTGTTGTTCTTCTCGAGGATATGGAACATGCGGACGTCCATTTCATGGGTGAGATCATGAGAGCAATGGAGAGAGGAACACTCGTGGATTCAAATGGAAGGGAAGCGAGCCTGTGGAACACCATCATATTCATGACGTCCTCTCTCGGAGCAAAGTATTTTAGCTGTTCCAGTGTGCAATTCAACGAGGAAAAGCTCTGCAAAGCATCTGAGGAACCCTGTTGGGGTTTCAAACTTGAGGTGCAAAACGAACCACAAGTGTTAATGTTTGGAAAAAATCTCTTTAAGCGGAAGACCGAGTGGGATATGATGGAGGAGAAAGAAAATGATAAGAGGAAGCGAATGTCCCCTGGGTTAGATCTGAATGTGCACGCGGAGGATAGTGAAGTGGAACACAACGAAGAAGCAGTGAGCGACATAACACAGGAGACTGTGCTACAAACAGATGCCCTCACTGACCAAGTGATTTCTTGTGCCCGGGCCTGCTTTTCACAAAAGTTTTTACAGTCCCTGGATAAATGTTTAGTATTTCATGCCTCTGATTTCTCTGGGCTTTCACAGTCCATTTTGACTAAACTTCACAATGTCTTTGGCCGATTTACCAATGGAAGAGGTTCCCTTGAAGTGGAAGCCAAGGTTCTTGAACGAATGGTTTTGTGTTGTTGGGAGTTGTCTCCATCTGGCTGCCAAACTTTTGAAAATTGGGTGCAAGATGTATTCAAATTGGAAATGGTCCGAATGCTTTCCATGCATACGCTTACACCAAATTCTGTTGTAAACCTCTCAACCAACAGTTACATTGGGGATTGTCTATATGCCAATACAAAGCTTCCTGCTAGATTTGAGATTGATACCGCTAATATCTCATGAATGATTATTGTTTCGGAGCCTTGATCAATGCTGAAACAGAATTCTTCAAGGGAAGCAGTCATGGCTATTTGGTGTATATAGAGGACGAAACTTGTGGTTACAAGAACCAGCTAGCAGATTGAAAAAAAAAACTTCATGCCATTGTTTTACTACATGAGAACATTTTAAAGGGAGTGCTTCTTCCGTGCACATGCATTGACCGACGGCTGTGTTAGCCACCATGAGGTTTTGTCCTTCATCTGTGGTATCAGTGAACGCTTATATTTAATAATAATAAATGTTTACTAAGAAAAAAAATTGTAGAAGAGAAGCATTTGGGTTTTCCCTTGAAATTCAACGGCCATAGGATTTATCATTGGTTGGAGAATATGTTATAGATGAAGCAGTTAAATGCTTTTTCGGGTACATTCTAAATATATATGTATGCAGAAGCTTACTATAAATCTGTCTCGATTAAACTTCTGATCCGTTCAACTTAAGTTTTTCCTACTGTTCATGTCTTTGAAGCTGGTAGCCACTTCCAATCTAATATCTGAATAATAGCTTATGATGTAAATAGAATTTGGTTTGTGTTTTCTTTCACTGTCAAAACACCTTTTATTCATGTTCGAGATATACTTCATATTATTGATACCTGCAGTCTTTCTGATTTTTATGCTATGACATTACAACTATATGGGTCTATATGTTGTTGGCACCTTCTATCTGTATGTGGTTCACCTTCTATCTATATATGGCTATTTAGCAATCTAAAAATTCATTGTAAACTTTTTGAGGTATTGTTTGGAAAATATGTGGATTATAAATAATTATTTTTAAGATATAAAATGTTTTGTATGTCTTTTAAGGTAATTTGACTTTAGAATAGATATATTTCTATTATTTAAAGTTTTATTTTGGGTACAATATGACAATGCTAGTTTAAGTTGAACTCTATTATTCAGAATCATAGACAAAGAATTGTTCATTTCACTAACTTTTTGAGTATATTATACTTTAAAATATTGGGAATCTTGTGGATGGTGTATTTAAGAAATATACAAACAAATGACTTTGGTCTTGTCTATAATATCATACCTCCTATGATTTTGAATGTATACCAATGATAAAATCAAGAAAAATACAATCACCTTCTTCAATTTTATTTTAAATTAAATTTTTATCTTTCCAATATATAATATATTCAAATCTTTTCCCTCTTATATATTCCAAATATTGTTTCATAAATTTAAAATAAATTTATGTTCGAGTTTACCTACGAATATATAAATTAACAGATTTATAAATAAATTGCACTCATAACGAAATATATCAATAACCTTAATTAAGATTATACAGAATCTTAACATTAATAATCATCGTTGAGAACCCAGTAATTTACCACTTAACTCATATTATTTACACAATATTTCTTGGCAACTATTTCTTGCAAAAATTGAAATGGGCCACATGTTTGATCGTATAAAGCAAGTAATTGAAACTAAGAAACTATCATTAGCATTTCGAACTCGATCTTGGTTTGTCATTCGTCCGAAAAATGCACTTATTTCCTTCAGATTAAAGCTTCAAATAATGTGTCAATGGCGTCATCTTGGCACCAAATTTAAGAAAGAGAAATGTAATTGAGTGGAGCATAATTTATGACCATTAATACCAAACTATTCGCATAACTTATGACCATTAATAACAAACTATTCCTTGCTCAAATCAAATTCATGCATGTGTATATAGTGTTATAAAGATATTAGTGCTTCCGCCATCATTGTATTCAATCTATGACTCCATTCGTTACCCCACACAGGTCTTCAATGGAAGAACGGGAGCATCTGGTACGTTGCGTTTTTGACTCGTACCATTAAAACTCGATTAGTTTATAGCAGATGAAGATAGAGCAGTCAATTAAAACACTGGCTTATACAATAATGATCTCGGAGCCAATATCTTGACAGCTCATGATTTCCCCTTGCCTCTTTATGCTTTACATCAAATACTGTCCATCCAATGTTCTCTGATCTTTTTCACGCGGTCCAGACAAATGTACTTCAGACAAATAAATTGTGAATTTCCTCCAACAAGTATTAATATACAAGGCTTTGGTTTGATGACTTTGTGTCAGAATGGTGTCAACGATTGTGAAGACATTTGGTTTTGTTCTAACTTCTGCAGACAGCAAAAGTTATTATGTTAAACTTTCTACAATTCATTTAACATTTCCAAATTCAGCTATATATATTTTACAAAGTATAAATCTTGGAAAATCTAACATAATAACTGGTCAGGCATAAGATCTAGTAATCAAACCTGTTAGATCTTTTCTTACCATGAACAACTGCTTTTAATGGGTGTGCTATTCGTAATAGGGACAAGTCTACAAGTATCAAATCCCTTACATATGTCCTCTTCTATTATTTTTATTTATATACCTTTTACCTCCGCTATGAAGTCTGAATATTGGCTTTTAATTCAAAATTTAAAAGAAAACTAGCATCTAAATTGCAGAAAAAATTAATAAATAATTGTGTCCTTTTCACTGACAGAAAAAGATTTGTTTGCCTGTTATTAACTGATATATAAGATCTAATTCTTTCACCAAAATTTGAAGGACACCATAATCAGTAGTATGGTTATTCATTATCATTGGAATTCCAAATAAATAAAATACTGGGATATTGTTTGGATATTTATTTTCTAAACTTATATATAATTTGTGAAAGTCATTGTAAATGTTGGAGGCTAAATATATAAAGAAGAATATAAATATTAAATAATATTTTTTTAAGTTTGTATTATTTTAATAAAATTTAATATGACTTTTTTGTAATGAGTAGTTAAAAGTAACATCTAATAGTTTGGTTCAAATGAAAAGTGGTTTTTACTACAATATGTACTGGACCCTACTCAACTTTTAATTTTCTTTCTTTACTAAAATTTTATAACATATATCATTTTCTATATTAATATCTATGTTTCGTAAATTGACAAATCAAATTAGATTGAAAAAGATGTAATTCAAAAAGGAGTTCATCATAAATTAACAATTAAAGAAGTAGCATTTAGAAGAAAAAAAAAGTAGGTTTATTTTCACAAATCATTAAGATAATCAGCAATTTGATTTAATTAAAATGATGACCTCTTAATTTATGAAAATTTATCAAATTTATTTTAGCAAAATCATTGATATAAACAAGAATCTAATTGAGTGAGTTCTAATGCTATCCAATTCATAAAAGACATTCTTGACTTCTTAGAAGGGGCAATTCAAAAGAATTTTAAATTTTCTAGATTATTATTTTTCTTTTATGATATTTTTAATTTTTTTGAAATTTTACTTCATAAGATATTATCAATTTCTTTTAATAAAAAAATTATTTTCAAATTTTGGTATTTTAATACTGCTATGTTTGTGTACACAGACACATACATACTTACCTACAAAAAATTGTATATATGTGTATCTATGTATATACACATAGAATTATGTATGCATAAATATATGTACATACATATATATATATAGATATATATATATATATATATATATATATATATATATATATATATATATATATATATATATATATATATATATATAGATATATATATATATATATATATATATATATATATATATATATATATATATATATATATATATATGCAAAACTTGTTCTCTCTCTTTACTCAGTTAAAATGCCTAAACTTATAATAGCCTAGGGTAGTGAGGGAATTTTTATTAAAATTCTACTTGTCTTTCTAGGAAATGATAGACTCAACTAACTTGTATATATACATACATATGTTGATATATAAACATGTATATGCATATGCATATGGATATGTGTATATATATGTATGTATGTATGTATGTATGTATATGCATATTTATGTGTGTGTGTGTGTGTGTGTGTGTGTGTGTGTGTGTGTGTACATGTATGTATGTGTACACAAATAAGTACATTCTTATGTATGTATGTATGTATACACATATATAATTACATATATACCTATATATGTATATATATTTTTGTGTGTGTGTGTGTGTATACACACACGCACACACATATATACACACACACGTGCATATATTAGAAATATTTTATTATATTTTTATTTTAAAAAATGATAACAAATCTTTTTCTATCTCTCCCTATATAAATATATATATATGTATATATTAGTATATATATGTGTGTGTGCGTGTGTGTGTGTCTGTGTGTGTGTGTGTGTGTGTGTGTGTGTGTGTGTGTCTGTGTGTGTGTGTGTGTGTTAAGATTGAAGTCCAGATTACAAAAAAATGTTATAATGAAATTGAACCATTACTCACATAAATTGGACTAACCAAACACCTTACCTAAAATGCTAAGCAAAACATAGGGTATTAAAGCACCAATGTTTAATTGCTTTTTTTTTTTACCAATATTTATATTTATAGTTTAAACAAGATAAAAACCAAGCAATTCCCCTAAAAAAGATATAAAAATATTGGTGAATATTTTATTTTTGTTAATGTAGAGGTATCCTCATGGCCCATCCTAGTGCTTAGAAGAGGTGAGCTAAGCCGAGACTAATCCTTTGCAGGTGGGGTAGCGGGCTCATACAATGGTCCCACCAGTTTAACCTGGAGAGAGGTTTGAACCTAGGACCATGGGGGTAACCCATAGTCTCAGACCTCCCCTCTCAACTAGATAAGCTAATGCCCTTCGGCCAAAAAAAAAATTGGTGAATATTACATTACATTGAATAATAAAATAATATATATTATTTAATTTGTGAATTTTGCATTATTTAAATATTTTAATACTAAATTTAATAAAACTATGGCAATTTAAAATATTTTTAAGAACTAAATTATTAGCTAAAATTCATTAAAATTGGCCAATAGAAAATATTAAAAAATAAAAAATATGCTTCTTTAATTATCATAAATTTAATTCTATACTCTGATTTTAAATACTTATTTCTATTAAATGATCCTGAATATATAGAAAATTTAATATTTTTCAATACAACTTAACTTACTTTTGAATCCATTGTTTAGCGTGCTTGATATAAACCTCAACTATAACATTGAAGAAACATATTTATGGAATCTTTTTTGAAATAAATGTAAAGAAATATATAATAGGTTTATTTATTGTGATGTATCATAAATGATCCCACTCATTTCTATTTTCAAATTTATCCTTTGGGGTACCGTTCTTTATACTCAATTATGTTCTACAAATTTCCCTTTGGTAGATTGGTCATGGATCTCTCTTCTACTAGTAGTGTTCTTCTTTGTGTTGCAATGATCTTGTAGCTAAGATTTTTTGGGCCTCATTTGTGAGGTTTCTAAAAAAATTGTACTTGAGTTGCACACCTACATGTTTCTACCTCTCCTAGTGTGAATACTTATTCATCTTTTTGAAAATTAGGATTCAAGATCTCTTCTCCCCTTGCTTCCCTTGGATCTAGTCATTTAAAGTCCTTTACATATTTAATAGAAACAATATTCTCTACTTCTAATTTTACAATAATGTTAGGATTGGTCTCCATTAACTGAAGGACAACCTATCTTTTTTCTTTTTCCAAGAATTTCCTTTTTATTTTCTTCAATTATTTTGTATGTGGTGGGATTCACATCACTTCTCTATTAAACCCTTTTTTTAATTAACTCCTATAGAACATTCAATGACATTTTTTCTAATATTACTATGATTTCCTAGACCACCATTTCAATTCTATAGGGTTAATCCTATGAGGTCATAATTTGTAAGGCATTAAGTAGGTTAGTGAAGGTAGAACCTCTAACAATTTTTTGTCATACTTATTTTGCTCATGTTTTAGTTGATGTGTATATTTCAAGAGCTTTGACAAGTGAAGCTATTCTATGGGTTGAGGATAGATCATCAAATAACTATGTTGGCTATAAAATAATGTCAATTTTGCTAGCAATGATTTTCCAATAAAAAATGGCTTTTAAGTGTACCTAAGATGCCAAAAGGTAATCTTTCTCTACGTAGTAAAAAAATATTGTTCATGATCAATTTAGTATTTTTTTGTTGGTGATTTGGCTAAGAGGTGAGTGTAGAAATACTTTAAGGTTGTTTTTTATGGTAACATATATGATATATTTAGTGAGAAATTTCCATAGTTAAGTTTCAAAATTAATTAACCCAAGAAATTGTCTAAGTGTTATGAAGACAAACTATTAGCAGAGATGCATTTTTTGTTGCTAAGCTTCACAAACAAAGTTTTGGAACATGCAAACTTGACGAAAAGTAGAACATTGTATGAGGTTACTCTATCTTAGAGTACAAGCCATTATGAGAAGTACAAATTGAGTTATTATAAATTTATTAGTTGTAGTAAAATATAGGTAGAACATGATAGAGTAAAGGAAATGGTAATTTGTGTTCAGAAATCAGTTTTTTATACAAATAATTGCTTGATTATTTAGGCATGGCATCCTAGATGTTAACCTTAAGTGGGGAAGAGTTAGTTTTGATTTTTGGGACACGCATAAAGACATAAAGTCTTATAAGACATAATAACTTGCTATAAATGATGGACATGGATATGGTAAGTTGTGTAAGACATTGAAATGCTATTATATTATGATGTAAACTTTATTCTACAAAAGAATAAAGGTAGAGCATGTGACATTGTTTACAAAGAGCTAGAAAGGATAAATAAGATATTGTAGATATCAAGCATTGTTAAAAGGTTTTTTTATTAATACCTTTTGCATACAACATATTTCATTATAATTATATATTTTGGAGGTGGGTCTTTCTTTTATACATTCTATGGTTGTAATAAAAACAACTAATAGGGTTGAGGCTTCTAACAAGGACTAATACACTATATGGATGTAATAGACTCCTAACAAGGTCAATATCTTTCAAGCGATACTTCTTATTGGTGGATCATTTTGTGGTTACCATCCCCATTAGAGTTTTTCCTTGGCCAAGGTTTCCCTAGTTTAAAAATAATGGCTTTATGAGTTGTATTATATTATTTCTATGTTTACCTTACATTATAATCACATGTTCATTTTATAAGGTTGTAGAAGATATCCATAGTTTGGAAAAAATTTGTGGCCTAATAGCTTTTGTAAGATCACTATGGATGTAGATCAATTATAGAAGAATATAGAAGAATCTCTTGAGAGACTTGATGTAATCACTGAAGAAAGATATAATCTAAAGATGAAATAAAAATAGGCTAAAGATTCAATTCAAAGATTAAAAGAGCGGATTGAATCCACAAATTCCAAGAAGAACAAGTCTAATGATCTAATCAAGGATAGTGATATAACTTCTAAGATTAAGAAAGAGAATGAGATCCTATAGCATGAACTTGAAAGAAGACAATTTACTATAAAATGTTTTGCATGCAATAAAATTGGTCACATGAAAAAGGAATGTACAAGTAAGTATACTAACCCTATTTCTATTTTTTGTTATAATTTTTGTGCTCATAGACATAGAGATAGTGAATTTAGGACACCTAGTTTTAATAATAATACAAATCACGGTACTAACCCTACAACTAGTAGACCTACTTGTTAAATAATGCCATAAGAAATGGAATCATGTTATAAGTGAAATAACTTTGGACATATTTCTAGAGATTTCAGATTATAGATCAATTAGTCTAGATGTAGATATGGAAAAAATGTGATAGCATGTTACACTTCTAACAACATGGGTTATATATCAAGATTTTGTAGGATGAACAATATGATAATGCCAAATAACATGAGGACACCTATCTTTAGAAGGAATGATCATGCTAATGATAGATAAAAGGAGAATAGGAAAGAACATATAGAGAACTTCAATGAAACATTTTTTAAAACCAACACACCAACTGGAAGAAAAAGTTATGGTAGATAAGAAGACAAGTGATCCACTTCAAAAATATTTGAAGGAAATGATTGTTGCTAAAAAACCCTTATAAATCTAATCAATTTATTCTTTAAATTCTAAAGAAAAACAACATCAGAAAATCATGTAGCCCTTGTGAAGTTGAAGTAAGTATGGTTAAGTGCACATGTAATTTTGAGCTCATGTATGAGTTCACAAAAAATAAATTGTTTTCTAGATAAAGAAATCAAGTTTTTGAGCCTTGAATACTAGCACATTTAATGCAGAATGAAATTGAGTACCATTTGATAGAGAAAAGAGTTAAGGAGAACAAATAAGAGAATTGAAAGAATATTTCTAGTAGTTTGGAGACTTTGTCAAAGAATTCCATCATAATTATGCAAAAATCCCTAACCCATGAATTAGAGGTATTTACATCCTTGCACAATAAATTTGTGAAGTGAGCTCAAGTTTTTAAACTGTTAAAATGGAAGAATCTATGTTACACAATGTTGAGGAAGTTTTGGGACCCAAATTTGAGTTGAACCCTATTCCACCAATGGAAGATAACCCTATGATGACAATTTCACAAATTCCTAATGGAGTTTTATATTTGGAGCTTATTAGAAGTTATACATTCTATAAATTTTAAATAGTATGAGAAAATAACCTTGTAAGTGAGTTGGACAAGGTATACAAGAAAGACATGTCATTTAATAATGGATTTGGATGCTTAGGTGAAAATCATGTAGTAAATTATATGTGTTACCATGAATTTGACAATGAAAACTTGACCAAGATTATCTAAAGAAAAATTCATGATGATAAAATTTGCATAGGTGACAATGTAGTTGACATCTCTACAAATTTTATTCATGAGGTAACTAGACTGTGTAATGAAGGATCAATTCTTTTGAATGAAAAGAATGTCAAGAAAATTGTGATTGAAAATACAAAATTAAACTATAATGGTAGAGGAATAAAGATTACTAAGATTTAGTAGGATGATGTAAGGTTTGTGAGTATGATTATTTCTACAAAGTTATGTCCTAGTTCTACAGATGATGAATTGGATGAAGGATATGTGAAAGAAACATACAAGTTGTGTATTGAGAAAAATAGAGTTAATTTATATGAAATTATGAGAATTTTGTTGATAGACAACTTGGAGAGGATAAATAAAAAAAGGAATGGATAATTTATATTTATTCACTCATCACATACATGTGTTTCTATCTTTTGAAGTGATTTCTAATCATGCCCATAAATGATTAGAATAATGACAAAGTGTTGAATGGACAAAATCATAGACTAGTATAGGAGACACCCTATTGACAAGATTGAGAGAAACACTACACTTATTTTGATGAAATTTCAATTAGAGACAAATCAAAGAACAAGAATTCCAAAATTCACAATTGAGAAGTATAAGGATGAGATATTCTTTATAATAGACATTGATTTAAAATATATGGAGGATTCAGCAACTAGAGTACTATATGTTGACCCTCTTGGTTATGAAATTTCAAAATATATAATTGAAAGATATGCACAAAACAAACCTTAAATAAAAATAAAATCCTAATAGTGTAGGATTCATAACCTATGAAGAAAACATGTAGTTAGCATATCAAGTTATGATTGAGAAGTCCACAAAGAAGAGAATTAAGAATTAGATTAAAAAAGATCTTGAATGAGACATGAATGAAATTACAAGATTTTTTTAATGTTAAGAAAATTGTGTCTGAGATGAAATAGATTGGTCAAAATGATATTTTTATTTGTTTCACCTTTATTAGTGAAGGGCCCAACTCTAAACCTACACTTGCACATCAATTTGTTTTAGCACGAGGAATTGTTATGGACAAGCTTGTTGAAAAGGATGATGTTAGTATAACTAATACTCAAACATCCACACCTATTAGTACAAAGAAATCAACTAGGTTAGTAGATATTAAAAAAGAACAAGTTGAAGCCCCTAAGCCTAAAAGAATGAAAGAAATGGCTACAGGACTAATAAAGCAATGGAAAGGATCATTTAGAAGGGTAAGGAAATAAAACACACTCAAAAAATTCTTGAGATGATTATAGGTAAAATGGAAATTTTAATAAATGTTCAAATTAGTGAGAGTAAAATTCAAAAGAAGGAAACCAAAGTATTTGATGATTTTGATAATAATTTGAAGACTTTGGTAGAATTTTCTATAGTCAAATCCCACGCTAAACATGATGTTAGTCTTTTTAGAAAATTTTGCAAGAATGTTAAACATGATTTTGCAAGTTTGAATAGCTTGATTAAAAAGTTGGGAAGATGTGTTCATGAAGGGAAAAAATAATATGAGAAATGTGTTTTCTCACATAACTACATTAGACCTTCACCACAAAAATTAGAGAGAAAGAAAATTAATTGAAGAATGTGGTAAGTGAAATAAGGAATGTAGAAGCTCAAGTTATTGAATTGGAGCAGAGAATTAGTAAGATTTCTGATGACCAATTATTGCAAGAATCAAAGCAGTAGATATTGTAAAGATTCTCTTTATTAAGAGAAAATTTATCATCAAAGATAGATCTAGTATGGAAACAACTTGATGATTTTCTAAAGAACAAAGTATCATATGAAAATTTTTTGTATTCATATTTCCAAACTATAGGGTTCCCATCTTATAGTTTGTGTACACTCAACACTATGTCTTATTCAATCAAATATGCTTGGAAAAAAGATTGACCAACTTAAAGAGAAAATGTTTTTATTGTATGGCACTGGTATCAAATTCATCAACATAAAATAATGAAGGTCAAATTGAAATTTTGACTTGTAAATAGGTTTTTGCACACCTCTATCATTGATTTCAAAGGGGGTGTGTAACGTATAGAAAATTGTATATGTGAGTATAAGGATATATATGGTAGATTGTAGACTAAGGAGAGTAGTATATTTTAAAGGATGGTATGTAAATATGGTATATATAAAAAATGATCCACATTTTAGAAAATTTTGTATGGTCATGTGAAAAACTTCATAAATTTGAAGTTTTGCAATTTTTGGTTTAGCAAAATTTTCCATATGTTGCAAGTAATGCCAAAGGGAGAGCTTGTTGGAAATGTAGTTTAGAGGTTGGCATAGAAATAATTTAAGGTTTTCATTTATCAAAACATATATAATATAGGGAGTGAGAAAATTGTAGAGTTATGTTTTAAAATAAATTAACCTAAAAAATTGTCTTAAGTGTAATTTAAAAACAAATTGTGAGTAAAGATACCTTTTTGGTTGGCAAGCTTCATCGAAGAGTTTTTGCATGTGCACACTTGAAGGAAGTTAGAAAAAGTTATAATGATACTCCATCTTAGTGTGTAATTATTATGAGTAGTACATACTGAGTTATTCGAGATTTACCAAATGCAGTCATGTACATGAAGAACAAGATAGAATAAATAAAAGAGTAATTTATGTTAAGATATTATTTTTTATATCAAATTAATTGATTGAATATTTAGGGACATCATCCTAAATGTTAACCCTAAGCGAGAAAGCATTGGCTTTGATTTTTGGGACATGTGTAAGTACATGAAGCCTGATGGAAGAAAATAACTTGGTATAAAGGATAAAATTTGAGATGAAAAGTTGTCTAAGACATTGAAATTCTATTTTATTACAATGAAAACTATTTTCTAGAGGAAAATAAATGTATCATATTTGAAGTTGTGCAAAGAGAGCTACTGAGGACAAATCAGATATTGTAGATATTGAAACCATTGTCAAAAGATTTTTTTATCTATTCCTTTTGTGTACAACATATATCATTATAATTTTATTTTTGAGAATTTGGCTCATCTTGTATACATTTTATAATTGTAATGAAAACCCTAATAAGATTGAGGCTTCTAGCAAGGCCTAGTATTCTAACATGGACTAATACATTATACGGATGTAATAGAATCCTAACACAATAAATATCTTTTAGAGGATACTTTCTATTAGTGGAACTTTTTCTCTATACCATCCCTTCTAGACTTTTCCCTTGGCTATGGTATTTGTAAGCTTAGCAAATAATGGTGTTATGAGTTTCATTGTCTAAATGCTATGTTTACTTTTTAGTTTAACCACATGTGCATGTTATAACATTGTAAAAGAGATCCATAGTTTGGAAAAAGTTTGTGGAATACTGATTCACACCCCTCAACCCTAACCTCAGTATTTACTATTTTTAACAATTTTTAGATGCTAGTTTTGAGGATGATGTTATTTTTTACTCTATACTATCCTCTCATATTTTTATTCTTTCAGGTTCAAAAAATATAATTAAGGATTTAGGACCAATTCCTACTCATATTAGGTTTTTGACAATTGCATTTTCTCTCTTTATTTATCTCTACATAATTTCTTATTCTTTTTTCATCGAAATCCCTAATCTGCATTTTCTTTTGTTCCCCCTATCATTATTTGGTAGACTATTTCCTCTTGAATCTCAACAATTTGCAATGATGTCATGATTTCCTTCAATTTTTCTAATTTTAATTTTGGTCACATCCCTAATGATATGCCTCATTAGGATATACTTATGTTGGCTCACATCTTCCATACATGGTAGACCTATTTTATTTGTAAGAATAGATTTCCAAGGATAACTTTTTATTATATAAAAAAATTTATTTTGAAACTAAAACCCAATTCCACAATTAAATATAAATATTAGAAAAATATAAAAAGGCATCCCATAATAAGTAAATTCTAAATAAAATAAAAACATAATGCTAAAATGTACCAAAAATTAGCCAAACTAAGAGCTAGAAAAAAAGAGCAAATTTGGAATAGACAAAGAAACCCTAAGAAGGATTATTTGAGGCCTCAACACCTTTACCTTTAAGCTTAGTCATGTTGATGAGAATTTTATTAAGATCCAAGATGGCTCAAAAAAAATTATCTACCTTCCTCGTAAAGTTCTTCTAGTAGCTAAATATCAATAAGTCATCGAAATAAACAATAAAAAACTTACCAATGAAATCTTTTATACCTCATTGATCAACCTCATTAAGGTGCTAGGGGCATTATTTAGTCCAAATTCTATTACAAGTCAATCACATAGCCCTTCTATAGTCTTGAAGGTGTTTTACCATTCATCCTCCTCCTTGATCCTTAATTGATGGTAAAAAATCTTAAGGTCTATCTCAATGAAATATTTGGCCACTTCTAAAGAATCCAACAAATCCTTAGTTCTTGGTATAGGAAATATATACCTGATGCTAATCATGTTTATGGCTCCAGAGTTAGTACAAATTATCTAAGTACCTCATTTCATGGGTACTAGCATGTTTGGAACTAGATAGGGGTCACATTTTTCCTAATTAGGCCATTATCAAGGAGCTCCTACACATATTTCACAATTTCTTCATTATGTTAGGGAGTAATCTTATATGTATCTTTATTAGCTAGTGAAGCTCTAGGAATAAAATTAATTTCATTTCTTATGGATCTTCTAGGTGGTAATGTGGTAAATTTCCCATCAGTTATGATCTCCATATATTGGTCAAGTATCACGTGTACCTTTGTAGAGATATTTGGATTCTTTTTTTACTTTTCCTTCTTTTGTTTCAACACTGTAGAAAACCCCACTCCATCTCCTTCCTTTAAGGTGTTGAAGCAATCCCCTTCTCCTAATATAAGTACATTGTGACCTATAGAATTCATCTCTTCCAAGAAGGTAATGAGACAAATGAGTTTACCAAAGTAGAGCATCTCAAACATTTTATAACTATTCTAAAAATATTGGATGAAGAGAATCTAACAAAAATTTGGAGAAATGTAAATTCTTGATGCAGGAGTTGTTTACATTGGTTTTTTCATATCAAAAGGAGACTTCAAAATGGATCATATTAAGGTGGATGAAATCCTTAGTTTCCATACTTTGAAGATAGCTAGTACGGTAAGAATTTTCCATGGTCCAACACAATTTTATAACAAGTTTATTGGGATCTTCACAAGAATTTTCGCAAAGACTGCAATTAGCAAAGAATCTATCATCTACTAGAAAAAAAAAGCTTTCAATGTATAAGTTTGAATCCCTCATTATATATATTTTCTTTTATATCCATAAATATTGTCCTTGTGTTGGTGATGTTATTTGAGAACATAACAAACTAGTGACAAGATAGATAAGCGAATATATTACTCAATTAGGAGCAAATTTTGAGAATGACACAGATGCTTACTTTGAGGAATTCAAGCATAGAATGAAGATGAGGATATCTAAAGATTTGGTTACAAGGTATTAAAATGATAAATGTTTATTTGTAGATATGGATAACACATTTGTATAAGCAGTAAAGTTGAGGAAGGCTTGGTTACAATGTTTTGATTATGAAATTGATAATGATTTAGTGAGTGCAAACATTCTTACAATATTGAAAGAAGAAATAGACATTGAGGTTGAATCCTTTGGAAAATATGAGGAAGCTAAGGCAATAATAACTATAAATATCAAAGATAGCTTCTAAGGATAAGAAAAGGAAAAGAACGATTGAAGACTTAGAAGCAAAGCTTGGCATGCTAGGAAAGGGAAAGGAACCATTACAGTGAACATAAAGTCTTGGAGAGGATGAAGGAAAACATAATAGTGATGAGGAAGAGGAAAAAAATCAAGGAGATAAGGTTAAATCCCTATTTTTTTTCACTCCATCATGTAAGAAGGATAAAAGAACTAACAAGAACCCAATACTGACACCTCTCTCTCTACCACCAACTAAGCCAATAACCAGGGTAGTTGCTAGTGATGAGCATATTAAAAAATAAATAGTAGTAGAGACTACTGAGCCTAGTGCATCTAAACCAAAGAGAAGGGGATTGGTTAGAGGACCACTTAAAGGGAAAACAAATTTTATTAAAGAGGTATGTGAAGATTTCAAAAGATCTTTAAGATTCTCTAGCTTTATATTTGTAAAATATGACACACTTGATAATACTAACATAACCAAAATTGAGGAGGCTATGGTAGTGTATATTCTTAATATGGAATAACTTCCATGTTAAGAGTGTTTATCCTTGAAAGGGTTTTTGCAGAGATTTGGCTATTTTCCCATTGTTCTGCTTATCTCCCTCAATTTCTAGCCTATTTTTGACAACTTTCTCTATGATACTAAGGACTTTGACTTTCTAGGTGAAGGATGACTTGAAGGGTCAAGATTTACCTTGACCATGACCCAAGTCATGGATGACCTCAACCCTAACTTCAAGTCCAATTTTCAAGTCCTGGGAGTTTTGGGATATCAGGCTTCAAAAAGTTTCATTTTACCACTTCTGGGTCAGTTATTTCAAGTTTTAGAATGGTACACTCTTAAATTGCATTTAATTTGGGTCCATTTCTAGGGGTTAAGGTTAATTTGGATTTAATTATCCAATGTTGGCCTTCTCCAAAATTTTGTACCCTAGATCTCTATATAAGGAAGCCTTCTCCCCTCATTTTGACATCTATCTACTATCCATAAGAGTGAATGAGAAGACATTATATCGGATGATCCATTATTTCAAGAAAGATCAAGAAATAATTTCTATCAAATGTTTTCAAAGAAGAATCCACATCATTGTCTTCATTCATGTTTTGAAATGAAGATCAAGGATTCAAGTATTCAAGCCTCTAGAGGAATTTGGTTCAAGCATTCAAGATTCATCAGTCAAAACCTTAGATTAACCATCATGGTGGTGTGATCTTCCTTTAAGATCCTTTGTTCATCTTCTAGATCTATTCATTCTTCTCTCATCATGGATTCCAAGGATATAATTATGGAGGTTTTGATTTATATTAATTAATGTTATGTTCAAGATTTCATATCAATATACGTGTTTACAATTCAAATACAATTGCATATCTATTGAATATCATAGCTTCATTTTTAGATTTCATTCTATTACTTGCTATTATTCTTTATTTCAATTCCATTATTAAGGTTGATTAAAAATCAGGGTTTGACCAAGGTAAACCCTTCATCCAAGCAACAACACCATTTTTCTTCAAGGTACAGGTACATGACAGAAAATTAAAGTGTAGATTTGGATACCCTTCTTGGCGAACTTGCAAGATTTGTGAATAGAAATTTTGTTAGAGTAGTGTAGGTCAAGGTCAACTTTTCGGGGTACAGTTGTACCCTAGGGTAAGATTGTGCCTTACTATCTAGGTCAAGGTCGACCTACCTTCAAAAGGACAAAATTTTTCTAGGTTTTCTCCATTTCACTATTTCCAATCTAGAATAGGTTGCAGAATTTTCCAAAACTGTACATAGATGTCAAAAACTATAATTTTGTAGATTTACCCTACTTTGAGGTTAGTATTTTTATTTTATTCATTCAAGGTTTCAAGTTCTTATTTTCTATTGTAGATTATAGGATTTCCTCCTTTCTTCATATTCTCCATCATTTGATTCATTTGTGCATTAATTACTTCTTTGTGATTGATCAATTTGGATCATTCCTATTTGGAATTTGGATTAAGGATAGATCCTATATTCCCCTCACATAAAATTTATTTTAATCATCCATATTTTATTATATTCATTTAGGTGAACACTTTTTCACCTTATTTAAGTAGATATGATTCCTAAGCATAAGGTAGCCCTAGTGAAATTGAGAAGAAGATACCCAAAGACTTAGATGAGAGACTGGAAAGAAGATGGAAGTAGGTAGAAGAAAAAGAGAAAAATATAAGGACCGGCACCTTAGTCAAAGTCATGCCTAATCTATCCTAGGCTCAACAAAAAAGGTTTTTTGGTGAAGTACAAGAGCATCTTTGTTCCTAAGTATTGAATGTTTTTAATTTTACAAAATAAAATTGAAGTTGTAGTACAACAAGATGAATTTCTTTGGAAAAGCATTTTGGGCTATTAACAGAAGTGGAGAAAGTTTGGACTGTTCGAGTCTGCAAGCCAACATATCATTGGTATCAGAGTAGGGCTATCGTTGCACCAAAAGACCAATCTGGCAATGCTAGATATAACCACTTAGCTTATAGTACATAAAATTCGGTTAATCCCTTGTCATGAATCTTATGGGGAGTGCTAAAAAATTTCCAATAGTCTCCCCCTTAGTCTCCCGCTCAGCATTACATGAGGGTCTAAGGATGTGAACCCGTGACTAAACTTTAATACCACTTGTTATAGTGGGTTGTCGTTGTACCAAAAGACTGATTAGTCAATGCTTGATACAACCACTCAACTTATAGTATACAAGAGGCAGTTAAGCCCTTATCATAGATCTTGAGGTGAGTGCTAAACAAATTTCCAACAACAAATATATGTCAACACCCTGAACACTAGAAAGGTCAAGATATCAAGGCTCATAGGTACAAAGGTAGGAACCAAGGTGAAAGAAACAAGTATAGAAATTCAAATTGTTTCAACACCTCACATTGAGGAAAATCAAGAGGCAAGTAGAGTTGAACTAAGTGCGACCATTATTGTCTCAAGCACTGATGCACTAGAATGACCGAGTGGTAAAACTCCCTCGCCATCTCCCAAATTAGTGTCGAGCAGCAAGACTCCTTCACCAAGAAGATGAAAACAATAAAGAAAAATTCAATAGATATTGAAGTCATTCTGGATGAAATAATTGAGATGCCACAATTATATTTGGCAAATCTCACCTTGAAACAAACAATTTTGTTACAAGAGATTTTGGTGAACAAGAAAAGCTAAGAAGAGTTAAAGAGAGAGAATAAACAAAAGTAGAAACTTTATGATGTGAAAAAAAAAATTGTTGATGCTTTTGATATTCAAAATTTTGATGAAGAAGCCCTAATTATTACCCAAATTATAAATATTATTGAACAAGTGAATGCTAGTAATATGGAATCAAATGAAAAATTGATGGATTGGTGAGCTAGAAGATTCAAGAGTAAGGTTGTGGATAAAGTTTCTATAGTAATTGCCTAGTAGAAAGTGTAATTACAGGAGCATGTATAGGTTATGATAGAAATTATACAAAAAGTACAACATTTTGTTAGAAGTGCCAAGATTCACAAATGACATTCAGGCACAAATACACCAGATTCAATCTAAGATGGAGAGATTCAACAACATTATTTCATAGTTAGTAGGATCTAGTATTGATCATTACAATAACTTATTGAATGCTCAAGGTACATTGGTCAAGCTTCAGATAGTTGACAATAACATGAGATCTAAATTGATCTTTGTTCAAGCAATGTTGATACATTATTTAGATGTCATGCATAGGGAGATGCAATTAGCCCAGTCTCTTATCAAAGAAGATCATGATCTTTCAATGGCTGAAAGTTTAATTGACTTAGCTACAAGATTACAATTGTAGAATCATATTTTTGAGGCAACAAGAACTACATGGGATCATGCAATGTCCATGATCAACTGAGTTAATAAGACATTCATTGATATATATGGTTTGCTTCCACTGACTCAACCCTAACATCATGACATAAGTATTCAAAAACAAGGGGAAATGGATTTGTTGAAAGGGGAAATGAATTTTTTGTTATATTCAGCTTACATTATTTATTCATTATTCATTTTGGCAAGTCATAAGACTTAGGAGGAGAGCTCAATATCAAATTGTATTTTTAATGATGTAATATGAAAAAGTGCTTTGTCCATTGATGTCAAAGGGGGAGATTCTTGGTATCTCTAACTAGTATTATCTCTTAGTGTCAAACACTAAGTCATTTACTAGGCAGAGTCAGACAGTCATCACTATGACTAAGCTACTATATATAGGTTGAGTAATGGACATAAGTAAGTATGTACCAAGCTCTATATGAGCTGAGTAAGTGTATGATCACTGATTATTTTCTATAGAAGCTGAGCTCAACATCGACCAATCATTTTCAAGCATACAAGTGTTGAGTTACATAGTGTATGCTGAGAACAACATAGAACAAGGAAAAAAAATGTCGACTATCAAAAAATAGTATAGGTTGAGTAATGTAGAGTTTGCATAAAATCAAGAATGATACAAATTTTGAGGTAAATCATTTTCAAGCCAACTTTTTCAGAACATTTAATACATGTAGAGGTTGTTCAATATATTTTTATGCATTAATGATGGGGATCACAGATCACTATGTTTTGTGATCAATGATTCAGATGAAGAGGCTAATTATGGAAGCATCTAGAGACTATATACCAAACTCTTTAAATAGAGAATATCTTAAGCTAGATCAAATGATGATTATAGCATGGAGATGAAAATGGAAGAGTGTGTATGCAAACAAGGATAAATATGTGAATAGTGAAGTGAAAGATCAAGATCAGATCAAAAGTCAGTGAAAGTGTTATATTCTCTCTTAATAGAGCAAGTGACCTAATTAGAGCAGTGAATGGGAAGAAAATTATTATTAGATTAGAAGAGAGGGCTAGTTAGCAAGGAGAAGACTCAAAATCACCTTATATAGCATACACAGAGTTAGGTACTAAATCGATTTTAACCAACTCAAATCAGGATGGATCTCTTAATAGAGTGGCCTTACATCTTTGTAAATCTCCCAATAGAATCCTTACTTTATTGTAAGTGTTAAATCCTCTAAAAAAGTGAGACCTAATAGTCTCAAATGCTTTTAATAGGGTAGACCCCTCATAGGGTAGATCATATATTATGATCAAACATTATAACCCTAATAGGTTAACTTCATTACTATTGTAGTGAAGATTTGTGGATGTCGTCCCCACCCTAGTTTTACCTTCACCTTGGAGGGTTTTTGGGTAACAAATGTTGTGTTATGTTTTTATTTTTATTCATGTGATAAATAATATTTACATGTTATAGTTAGTTTATTATTACAATTTTACATGCACAAGTTAATTGGCGAATGTGGGAATGAATTGTTGAAAAGTAAAAGTTCTTAAGAATCTGATTCACCCACCCCCTCTCAATATCTTGTTATCCTTTTTATACTTTTATCAATCAACACAAAACATGGGAATTGGTTCCTAGACCTAATGATAAGAAAATTGTTAGAACTAATTGGGTATTTATAAACAAGACAAATGAACAAGGCGAGGTTGTAAGAAACAAAATAAGATTGGTATGTAAAAGGTTATTAGTAACAAGAAGGAATTAACTTTGAAGAATCTTTTGCACCTATTTTAAAATTATAAGCAACGAGAATGGTTTTGGCATACAAAGTGAACAAGAATTTCATAGTTTATTCAAATGGATGTCAAATCATCTTTCCTTAATAGTGAACTATAAGAATATGTATACATTAAGCAACATAATTATTTTCCTTTGACAGGAAAAGATGATATGGTTTGTAGATTGAAGAAAACACTATAAGGATTGAAACAAGCAACTGGAGCCTAGTATGTGAGATAGGAGAAGTATTTGACAAGTTTGGGATTTGTGAAAATTAATTTTGGTAGTAATTTATATTTGTGAAAGAATGATAGTGGCTTACTAATTGTTGAGGTATTTGTGGATAACATAATTTTTGGGGAAAATGATAAAGAAAGTAAGGTATTTTAAGAAGAAATGAAGAAAGAATTTTAGATGAGTATGATTCATGAGATGAAGTACTTCTTGGGATTGCATATTATAAAAAAATATGAAGGCATTTTTATATCACATGCTAAGTATCTTAATGACTTATTGAAGAGATTTAGTCTGGAAAATTGTAAACCTATAACATTGCAAAGATGAATACCCCACTAGATTTGAACCTAGAGTAGAAATTAGAGTTGAACCAACTGTAGCTACTAAAAGTCTGATAAAGAACCACCCTATTGAATGGATCATTAGAAAGAAAGACAAAGGAGTTATGAAAAGAAACAAGGTATAAGAAGAATTGTGTTTAATTTCTCAAGTTGAACCTAAAAATGTCGACAAATCATGTAAATATGATTATTGGATTAAAGCTTTGAAAAAAGAACTTGAGAAGATTGAAAGGAATGTAAAAGTGAAATTGGTTCCTAGATCTAAGGATAAGAATTGTGTTAGAACTAAATGGGCATATAGAAATAAGACAAATGAAAAAGGTGAAGTTGTAAGAAAAAAATAAAGATTGATATGCAATGGTTTTCATAACAAGAAGGAATTGACAATGAAGAATCTCTTGCACCTATTCCAAGATTAGAAGAAATGAAAATAATTTTGGCATATACAACTAACAATAATTTCACATTTTATCAAATGGATATCAAATCATCTTTAATGAATGGTGAACTATAAGAAGGGGTATACATTGAGAAGAATAATTTGGTTTTCCTTTAAAGAAAAAGAATGATATGGCTTGCAAATTAAAGAAATCAACATATGGATTGAAACAAGCAACTAGAACCTGGTATGTGAGATTGGATAAGTATCTGACAAGACTGGGATTTGTGAAAATTAATGTTGATAGTCATTTGTATTTGAGAAAGAATGATAGTATCTTACTAATCATTGAGGTATTTGTGGATGACGTAATTTTTGGGGAAATTAATAAAGCACTGTATTTTAAGAAGAATGAAGAAAGAATTTGAGATGAGTATGATTGGTGAGATTAAGTCATTCCTAGGATTCCATATTACACAAAATAAGGATGACATTTTTATGTCACAAGATATGTATCTTAGAGGCTTATTGAAAAGATTTAGTTTAGAAAATTCTAAACCTAGAATATTGCAACGATGAATCACCCAAATTTGAGAGTTGAAAAATTAGAGATATATGATTGATAGATTACAATATTTGACACACATTAGATCTAATATAGCTAGCACAATTGGAATTGTGGAAAGATTTTACGCATATCCCAAAGAGACACATTATTTAGAAGTAAAAATATTTCTTAGATATTTGAAAGCCACATCTAGTTATAGACTATGATATGATCGATCAAATGATTTTAGTTTATTATCATACACTAATGTAGATAGGGAAGGAAATATAGATGACAAAAATTGCACTAGTGGTGGTGCATTTTTTTTGGGAGGAACATTGGTTTCTTTGCTAAGTAAGAACCATTAATATATTTGATAGAGTATGACAAAAGAAGAGTATGTAGCAGCAAAAAATAGTTGTAATCAAATTATTTGGATGAAGTAAATATCAAAAGATATAGAGATTCAGCTTATAGATCCTATTAACATACATTATGATAACACAAGTGTGTTCAACATGTCAAAGAATCCAATGTTACACTCACAAAAAAATCCTATATCTATCAAATATAATTTTTTGAGAGGTAAATTTGTAGAGAAAGAGATTAGATTAGAGTTTGTTAGCACAAAGGTGCAGATTGTAGACATATTTTTTAAAAAATTGGAAAAGAACACATTTGAGTAGTTGAGATTGCTAGTCTTAGATTGGTTTCGACATTTGAGTGTCAATACACTTAACCAAATTCTTCAATTGATGTCAAGTATGATATAGAAGCCGAGCTACAATGTATGTTAAGCTAGAGAGTTCAAAAGGTGTTGAGTGAATTTTAGGTGCTGAGCAATCTTTAGGTGCCAAGTGAAGTTCAAGTGCAAAGCAAAGTATAGATGTGGAGTCACTATAGATGCTAAGTGAAATAGAAATTCTATAGGAGCCAAGTGAGCCGATTTTCCTATATGTGTTGAGCATCGACAACTAGTATGTGTCAAGTAATACAAAATCAGCATATGAGTTTGTGCCTTCACAAACTCAGATGGAAACCATTTTTGGAGCCGACATAGGATAAATCTCAAAGGATCTTGAAGATAAGAATGAATCTTTTACATTACCTATGTAATTTGCATGCAACCAATAAGTAAAGTGCAAGAGCTGAGTGGGAAACGAAGATTTAATATTGATCATAGATTCATACCTAACCCTAAATCTTCAAAATCCTTAAAAGGAGGACGAAATCCCATTACATGTGTGGATGAGAGAAGTGTATGGGTGAACTATAGTGAAATTCATAGAGGAGTTTAAAAGACTTAGTGAAGAATAGAGCAGTACTATAGAATCCAGTTATTGAAGAACAAAGTATCAGAACCTCACAAAGTGACATATCAGATCAAGCAAGGATCAGAGCTAACAAAGCAGAACATGGATTTGAAATTAGCAATTGAAGATTGCAAAGCTATCATGTCAAAGACTCTCTAATACTCTCTAGCAATTGTATTAGATATGGAAATCCTATGGACATAGGTTGGACTAGCAGCCATTTGTAAATCCTTTAATAGGATGGCATTCAAAGTGAATGTACAAAAGTCCTTTTATTAAACCTACTTTTAGTAGGGTAGTGAAATCCTCTAACTAGGTCACTTTTAATAGAGTGTAAAGTCTTTAACAGGACAAGCCTTTCACAAGGAAGACCATTGGAAGTGGTCAATCATTGTAACCTTGAATAGTTACACATTGCTGTAGTGATATTTTGTGGGTGCCATCCCCACCCCAATTTTACCTTCTCATTTTGGAGGGTTTTTGGGTTACCAAATTTGTTTTTTATCTATTTTCATGCATGTCTTTACTTTCATGTTTATTATATGAATTAGATGCATGTAAATGGTTTCAGTTAATAGGATTTGTAAAGGTTAAAATTAGTTACTTCTAATTCACCCCCAAACACCAACCCACCCCCCCCCCCCCCCCCCCCCCCCTTCTCAAAAGTAAATCTTCCTACTTGTCAATTCCAACAATTGGTATCAGAGCACAGTCCTCACAAGAAGGAGCCTCACATCTTGGAGAAAAATATCTAGAAAATGGAAGTCTACAAACTTGGGAAGATCATAAAGAATCAGGCAATTGATATACAACTTGCTTTACATGCATTGGAGGAATCTAGAGAGGATTTAAGAAAATCCTTAAAGAGAAAAAGAGAGATTACCATAGCTAAGAATGATACATAGTTCAAGGAGATTGATACCTCAAATCTATTTTCAAATGTAGATTCCAAAGAGTTTGATGCAGCAATAGCAGACCTAATGGAGAAGAATAGAGCTCAAGCAGAAGAAACCAGGACACTCAAGATTGAACAAGAATCACAAGCCATGATGCTTTGTGAAGTGATTGAACGGAAGAAAAGAGCCATTAAAGACAAGGCTATGCTAGAAGAAGATAAAAGAAACCTTGCCAAAAAAATGGAAGAAAAATCAATTGAGCTTGCAAGAATCTCAAACATGTAGCTAGACACCCTGAGTTAGATGATGAATGCACATCATGAACTTAATGTCAAGGATATTGAGATCACTACACTGAAGATGCAAAATGAACAACTACAAAATGTCCTAAAAAGTGAAAAGGAGATTGTAGAAAGCTTCAAAAAACATAATGAAGCCATCAAGTACTTTGAGTAGATATTGAAATCACCAATGGCTAGAAATGATACTTTTGGAATAGGTTACACCAGCACTGAACAAGGAGAATCTTCCAAGACTACAAAAGAAAGGAGTAACAAAGGTAAGAAAACTAAACCTATTTGTCATTTCTATGGTAAAAAGGGATATACCTCTAATGTATGCAGGAGCAAGAATGACCATCAGCATGACAAGCCTAAGAATGCAAATCATTGTCAAAAGTGCAAAAAGGAAGGACACCAAGCACATAACTACAGGACTAGGACTATTAGGACACCAAGATTTGAAGGTCACTATTACAATTGCAAGAAGTATGGACATAGATTTTTTGAGTGTAGATCGAAGTCTATGGGGGCACCATATTAGCCAACAGGAGAAAATAATGGACATTGCTACAATTGGGACTATAACACCAAGTATAGCTATCATTACTATCAAGAATATGGACACATTCCTAAAAATTGTATAAGAACACATTTCAAAGGGAATTACAACAAATGGTTGAGCCAAACCACATGTTTTAGTGGCTTGAAGACTGTTCATATTAGTAGGAATTTCCCAACAAGGTCAAAGGCACCTAACTCAAAGAATGACAAAGGCAAAGAGAAGGTGGATGTTTAACACATAAAAGGAGAAATGAATAAAACATGGAAGAACAAAGATGAGTTTAGCACATCAAATGAAGGGATCACTTCACCTAACAGGTCAAGTGATCACACTTCATCAAACTAAGAAAAAAGAGGGGCATGAGGAACTGATTTACAAAGTTTTATCATACATCAATTCCCAGAAAAGCAAGAACTAAAAGAAGAGATCAGCATGAACAAAGATGTCAAGTTAAAATTTCAAGATTTAACAAGTGTTGTCGAGTTGTCCTCAAATGTCGAGTAAAAATCTAGTACATGTCGAGTTGATTATCAAAGATAATGGGAGCCAAATGATTAGTAGAAGTTGAGTTGGTAGATGAAGCTGAGTAAGTTATATTCCTATAGAAACTGAGTGGTGAAAAGGCAATGGAAGCCAAGTAATGTAGAAATCCTTCAGAAGCTGAGTAGACAGCTATATCTGTACTAAGCATTAAATGTAGCAAAAATGAGGTATATTATTGTATTTTCAATCATTTTCCTCATCACAAACAAAGAGCAAATATGAGAAAGAGCCCAGAGTGAGTGCAAAGTAGAGAATCTAGTGTATAAGAAGATCTCAACAACATTCTAGCATGATTCCATCAATTTTAAGGTATTTGTGTAAAGTTTTCTTCTAGAAGGAACAATTTGAAGTTTAGTTAGTATCCAAATAGGTCAAACAACTAGATTTTCATCCAATCCCAGAGCTTTCATATAAGAATGACCTAGCTAGTGCCCTATCCATCATACCCCCTAAGGTTGTAATGGTTCAAGATGTAAGAAAGTGCTATAATTGAAAGATTAGAGCTCTAGGTGACATGGAGATGAAGGAGGCATATGAGAAATTATGTGAAAATAGAGTGTTGAAAGATGAATATAAAATTGTTGAAAATAAGGGTTTAACATGTGCCCTAGAATTTCCTACAATGTTCAAGACTGAATGGATTAGATTAGTTTTGAGTAAAATGCATGATGGTGGCTTATGGTTGGAGGATAGCCCCCTAAAAATCACAAAGAGAATTGGACATAGAGTGACAGGGTGTCCAACCCTAAATCGACTGAAGACTCTTAGGAGTGATGCCAAGGAGGCAATTAAGAAGAACAGAAGTGCAAAATGGAATAAGAGAGGGATGACAATTGACACTATCGAAGACCCTCTAGTTGATTTTTCTATTATAGTCATTGCACATAAATTCTATCAATCCAGTAGACTCAACAATGTGCCTTGCATTGTAATGGATGTAGGATATAAATTGGTGAAAAAGGATCACACATATGATCTTGTAGAACTGCAATTGCAACAGCTCAATGAAAATCGAGTAGCAATCAAAAGAACCAATGGAGCCCAATGTAAATGTGGTGCCATTTTGATATGTATTTTCTTTTATGTTCAAAATGAATTTCCTTCTTTTGGAAAAATTGCATGGAGAAATGATAGGACAATCATAGCTTAAGTCAATGAATACATTGAGTAGATGGGAGCTAATTTTGAGACCTTGATGACTAGTTAGTTTGAGGACTTTAAGAAGTCAATGAAGCAAAGGCTCAAAATTCTAGTTTCCTTAGTAGAGAAACATGTAAATTATGTATGTTTTCTTGTAGATATAGACTATACATACATACAAGTGGCCATACCAAGAGTGAGATGGCTGAGACCTCTTGGGTATGAAATAAACATAGATGAAGCATCAATAGCAATAACTACACTACTTGAAAAGGAAATAGACAAGAATGCACCACATTTTGGAACCTATGACATGGTGAGATCCAAAGTGTATATGGAGTTGAAGACTACCTCCACTTTGAAGAAGGAAGAAAAGCTTGTAAAGAAGTGGAGAGCCAAATTTGGGGAAGGCACTACAGAGGAAGTAGAAGAAGAAGGTGAAGATGCTGAGGGTGATGAAGAAGAGCAAGATCAAGAGCCACTTGCCTTAACCCAAGGTAAGGGAGAAGATGAAGAAGAAGGTGTCGAGCAAGAAGCACCAAAGGCTAATCCAAAGAAAAGGAAAACTAAGATGCAGCCAGTTGCATAGCCCAAAGGGAAGAAGAAGAAACCTACAAAGCTAAGTCCAGCCAAGCCAACCACAAGGACTGAAACAAGGGCCACAATACAAGGGGCAAAAGAATAGGAAAAATAGAAGGCAATAGAACAAGGAGGGCCAGTAGAGAAGAAAAAGAGAAGAAAGTATGTTGTACCTTGAGAATTAGATCAGAAAGAACAGAGTCTAATGAAGAATGATTTAGACTGGTAAGATGCTCTACCACATCTAAATTGGAAAATATTTGCAATAGTATTCGAGATAATGCAGATTTATTTGGTGTAAAGACCATAGATTTTAATAAATTTTTGAAGGAACAACAAAGCATAATGGAAGTGGCTATCTACACTATGATGGCTAAGTTCAAGACCACCCCACGTGAACTATATAATTCAATGGCTAAGGAGCTAAGCTCGTTAGTTGAGAATAAGTGGCATTAATTTCTTAAATGGAGGAAGAGATAAGAGAATCTACATTGGCTCATGTAATGCCAGACCTTACTAAAGGTCAAATAACACAGGCTAATAAGAATCATGGGAGCAAATTTGCACCCAAATACAGAGCCTTCAATATTTTACAGAACCAAACTGAAGATGTTATCCAAAAGTCAACACAAATGTGGAAATTGAGATATGGTCTAACAACTATAAAGGAAGGGTAGGAAGACCCATTTGAGGGTAGAAATTATGAAGAAGAAGAAGAGAATGAGAAAGAGGAAGAAAGAGAGCAAGAATAGGATGAAGAAGAAAAAGAGACAATGGAGACAACACGTGGTGAAGAGGCAATAGTTGAGGAACAACAAACTAAACAAAGTTTCCAAGACACCCAACTACCACCACCAAGTCCTCCACATATAGCACCTACAATCACAGTAATTGTAAAGGATGTTCTTGACACTTTAGCTAAGAACATCAATCCTTTAACTGTAGAGGATATTAAAAAGATCCTTCACCAATCTACATTACAAGCACAACTTTGTACAAATCTAGTTTTGGTGAGTGTTGATGAGTTATAGAGAGTTGTAGCAGAGATAACAAGGGAGAAAGAAAGCACACAAAAAAAATCTACACAACCTCCCACGGCTATAACAGTTCAACCCAAAGAGCAAGAAGAACAAGACAAAATTGCTAAGGTTGATTCTACAATAAAAGTGACAACAACTATTGAGGAGCAAGCAAAGGAACAAACAGGGCAAGATGTTCCTACAACACAAAATCAAGGTGCACCTCTACAAATTGTCATTATTGATCAAGGTAGTAGAGAAGAGGAGAAAGAAGAGGAGAAAATCCCTAAGGAATAGGAGGCAATACAAACTTTGGTAAACTTTCCTACCTCAGGGACTCCTAATAAGAAGCTAAGCATTGATGCAGTCCCATTGTAGATTTCTCCACCAGGCTTGAGCTCCACCAAGGTTGCAAGGGTACTTCACTATGGAGACCCTTCACTTGATGAAGATATAGTCATACCTAATTATGACTCAAGAACTATGAACCTACAGTAGATAAATGAAATGCAAGAGGCACTAGAAAGGAGGAAGAGACAATAGATACTTAGAAATGAGTATACATAGAAGCAAGCACTAGTGGAAATCAAAGAAATATTTCTTGATGCATTTGGCTTGCAAGTACCTAATGAAACCCAACCCGTCATGGAGTAACTGTCCGACATTGTGGACCAAGTACAGAATGAGGAGCTTGACACAAATGTTTAACTATTAGAATGGTTAAAAAAGAAGTTTTGAATGAAAGTGAATGAGAAAATATCAAGTGAAATTACACTTTCACAAGTTGAATTGGCTAAAAAGATTGAAAAAATGAAGAAAGTACTTGAGAATGTATTCTCATTGTACACCAAGTTGTGTCATTCCTCATATTTCACAAAAGAAATATACCAAAGGATTGTGAGCTTGGAGCAAAATCTAAAGATTTCTAGCACTCAGCTACCAAAAGACCTAGCTCAGAGTGAGAAGCATTTTGCAACTACACTTCACACACAAAAAGAGTTAGCTTTGCTGATAGCTAAAGAGGCCAACATCAAGGCCAAATTGATGAAAATTCAATCTTCCATTATCACACATTTGGAATTACTCGATAAAGAACAAGCCTATGCAGAGAATGTTCTATCGAAAGATCCTAATCTTTCTACTTTAAAAGAACTTGTTCATCTTGTAGCAGAGACAACCATCCACCATAAGTCATTGGAAATAGCCTTGAACAATTGGGATGCTTATGTTAAGATGATTATGGAGGTAAATAAAACATTTTTGGAAAAGTATTCTATTCACCCATAAGACCCTTTGCCATAAGTGTCCAAAAGGGGGAGAAATAATAAAAGGGGGAGAGATAATAAAGGGGATATATAATGTTTTAGAGGATATATTCAAATTTTGACCATGTAATACAAAGTACAGGAAGCAGAAATAGGATACAAACAGATATAGAGCACAAACAAGGCAAAGAGTATCATATATATCAGCATGAGACAAATTCAGCACATGAATATTGTTTACAGGAATGGAAAAGGCACATCAACTCAGGGGGAGTTACAAAATTTTGATGTATAAAAAATTTTGAATAATTTTTTGAAGTGTTGTACATATGCCAAATAGATTATATAGTATACTCGTAGAGATCAGATTCACAATGTTCAAGTTAAGTGTTTTTTCCACTCATGTTAAAGAGGGAGATTGTTAGTCTCATATTGTTTTTGACATTTGAGTGTCAATACACTTAACAAAATTCTTCAGCTGATGCCGAGTATGATATAGAAGCTGAGCTACAATGTATGCTAAGCTACAGAATTCAATAGGTACCAAGTGAACTTCAAGTGCTGAGCAATCTTTAGGTACCGAGCGAAGTTCAAGTGTCGAGCAAAGTATAGATGTCAAGTCACTATAGATGCTGAGTGAAATAGAATTGCTATAGGAGCTAAGTGAGCCAGTTTTCCTATATGAGTCGAGCATTAGCAACTAGCATGTGCCGAGTAACACAAAATCAGCATATGAATTTGTGCCTTCACAAACTCAGATGTAAACAATTTTTGGAGCCAACATAGGATGAATCTCAAAGGATCCTAAAGATAAGAATGAATCTTTTACATTACCTATGTAATTTGCATGCAACCAATAAGAAAAATGGAGAAGGCATGCAACCAATAAGAAAAGTGCAAGAGTTGAATGGGAAATGAAGATTTAATATTGATCATAGATTCACACCTAACCCTAAATCTTTGAAATCCTTAAAAGCAAGACAAAAATGCATTGTATGTGCGGATGAGAGAAGTGTATGGGTGAACTATAGTGAAATATAGAGAGGAGTTTAAAAGACTTAGTGAAGAATAGAATACCATTTTAGAATCCAGTTATTGAAGAATAAAGTATTAGAACCTCACAGAGTGACATATCAAATCAAGCAAGGATCAGAGCTAACAAAGCAAAACAAGGATATGAAATTAGCAATTGAAGATTGCAAAGCTATTAGGTCAAAAGACTTTCTAATATACTATAGCAATTGTATTAGATATGGAAATCCTATGGACTTAGGTTGTCCTAGCAACCATTTGTAAATCCTTTAATAGGGTGGCATTCCAAGTGAATGTACAAAAGTCCTTTAATTAGGCCTACTTTTAGCAGGGTAGTGAAATCCTTTAACTCAAGAACTTTAAATGGAGTGTAAAGTCTTTAACAAGATAGACCTTTCGTAGAGAAAACCATTAGAAGTGGTCAAACATTGTAACCTTGAATAGTTAAACATTGCTCTAGTGACTTTTTATGGGTGCCATCCCCACCCTAGTTTTACCTTCTCATATTGAAAGGTTTTTGGGTTATCAAATTTTTTTCTTATCTATTTTCATGCATGTCTTTACTTTCATGTTTATTAGATGAATTAGACGGCTGTAAATGGTTTTAGTTAACAAGATTTGAAAAGGTTAAAATAGTTACTTCTGATTCACCCTCCCCAGCCCCCCTCTTAGAAGGAAATTTTCCCAATTGTCAATTCAAATAGAGATGTATGTTTCCAGTTATGTCCCAAGTTACTTTTGAGTAGCTAATGAAAATATTGCATTAGTCTAGTGGTAACAAAGCACTATTCTATCAGGACTAAATGCATGATGCTTCCTCTATGGGAGAATACCTTTGTTTGAGTTGAGTCATGTAAGATTCTTGGAAACTAGTATTTAATAGCATCTTTGCACACTTGAGCTTATTCCAGATCTTTGTTAGAAAACTGAGATAATGATATCTTTGTTGTTGATGTCAATGGGGGAGAGAGAGCATGTGATAAATACCATTTTATATGAATATTTAGAGATATCTCATGGGGAGAGAGAAGCACATGAAAAAAAATATTAATTAATGTCTAAGGAAAAGAGAATGGTGGTGGGCTTAGGGATTACTTGAGGTGATGAAGGGACTAAAGTTAATGAGAAAATTGATGTTGGGGACATGGAGAATTCCCTTCTCATTGTTCAAAGGAGGATGAAAGAGTTTAAGAAGAATTACTTTGATAAGTTTGCAAAAATTGATGAGAAGAAAGATGACCTAAATAAAAAGTACCTCACATTTACTCAAAAATTTTATCTAAAATTGTTACATTTTTTAATACCCACTATTGTTGGGGTAGAAAGACTTTATATGGTTAATAGGTTTTTTAGATTAAAGTTAGGGTTAAGTATTGTTTATTCTAGCTACTCAAAGATCATGAACAATTTTGATTAATTTTGTGGTTTTTCTTGGATGGGACTCTAACCACTGAGGTTAGTGTTTGCTTCTCTATTGCTTGGCTATAATGGCCCAAAGCAGAAATAGTTTTTATTATTTTGTTGTTATCTAGGTTTAGTACCCTCTTCTTTACCTTTCCAATTAGAACATATTGATTAATGTTAATGGGGGAAGAAGATTCAAAGGATCTTATCCTTTGGGGGAGAGATGTTCTTGAGGGAGATATTCATGTGGATTGATGAAGAGGATTTTAAAAGATTGATGAGGATTTGAAAAGATGTTGATGTATGGGGGAGATTAGCACATTCATTACACATGATGGTTATAGTACAAATCAAATTTAAGGACAACATGAATGGGGGAGTAGATGCAACAGATACATATTTGGTATTCATGAAAATTAGATATTTATCAACTATATTGGCATTAATACCAATAGGGGAGACTATTAGCATGAATTTTGATGTTATTCCTATGGGGAGTACCTAGCAGTGTTGGAGACATGTTTAAAGCTTGTGTTGCATTCACAACATAGTTTGTCATTGATTTAAACAAAGAAATTATTCTATGAAGATTGATAAAGAAGTAGATAGAGTTTGGCTTTACATAGTACAAAGATTGAAGATCAACTTCTGTAAATGTGGTATTATGTTATAAAAAATGTAAACATACTATAGCTAGGATAATGTAGGGAAATGTGAAGACTAGATAGAGTTATGAAGGATTTGGTGAAGGCGGCTTCTAGACATAGTTTCTGGAAAGCGGGTACTAATCTTTGGATTATATCTGCTAACAAAGATGGAATCTCATAGAAAGAAATTAGATAGAGGTTGAAGGCATGTTGATGATTTTTTAGTTAATTACACAGATTCATATGATCGATGAGTGAGAAGTTATGAAGACTATGAGTTGATTGATTACTTCTAATTGTGTTAAAGATGTAATGTTGTAATGTAACATGTAATGCAATATCTTAAGGAGATTCTATATTATTATTGTATATTGGTAAAGCATCAAGGCTGAATCAATAAATTTTTGTATGGTATGATATAAGAAAAGGATTATTTCTTTGTGGTAGAGTGTGCTGATTAGTGAGATCAATAGTGCAAGCTTACATGCAAAAATATTTTGGATCAGGGAAATGGTTGGTATAGTTGAGGCACAATGAACCTACAAGGAATTGTATTTGGAAAGAAAATTCTCTTTTGGAAAATTTTTAATATACTCTTGTATTACTCAGTGGTGATAATATTCAAAGTATTTGGATAGTGTGTTGCTTTATCCTTCTTTCAAATCCTAACATGGTTGACACAACTCCTAACTGTTAGAGTAAATAATTAATTAATTGTTAATTATTTAGTCTATTTACTTAAGCTTACTTAGGTTCATGCATTTATTTAATACTTTGTATTTAATGCATGTTGAGGTTATTTGTTGACAACATGAGAGTTTGTTCCCTTCTAGCATGTTCCACCTTTTTGTGGATATGTGCTGACTTGTCATCCTTATCTTCTACCTCCTTCCATCTTGTTCTACAAGCTTCCATGAGGCCTTTATAAGTGGTCTTTCACTCATTGTAAATTCATTCCATTTTTTACATAGCAATTCTAATTTCCTATTGTGAATCATTCTTGTGTGATTTTTGCTACAAGCTCTTTGCTCCCTAGGTTTCTCTTCAACAAGTTATTTGCACTGCAGGTGATCTTGGTGCATTATTGAAGTCAGATTCTCAACTCCTACATGGTATTAGAGCCTTCCTGTTGCTGCTTGGTTGAAGATTTTTGAAACCATGATTTGAAGTCACAAACCCTAGTTTGTTTGTGCATTTTTTCTTCAAATCAGGGGATCAGCATTTTTTCAAAGCACATTGGGGCAAAACAGACATCACCATTGGATCTGAAAGGCCGTTTGCAATTAGGATTCATATAAAATTTCTCACTTTTGGAGACAGAGCTCTGGGAGGAAAATTTTTTTAGTTGCAGAACCCTGCTGTACGGTCATACGGATGCAACGCATTAAAAAATAAAAAAATTTGTTAAAGGTTGCACCACTGCGGCTCTGCCCAGCAGCCACTGTGGGGCCGCTCGCGCTCTGCCTACACTAGTGGATCTGCATTTGCTTCGCTTAAGCGTCTCCACCGGCGACATTATCAAGAATTCCGCCTGAGCCCAACTTCTCTGGCGGCGCCATCGTCTTTCTCTACCAGTGCCAGCTTTTGTTTCTCTCTATGACACTTTGTCCTATCAGTGAACCGAAGTCTAACAAGTGAAGTCTCGTTACTACACAGTCTAGTTAGCAATACAGTTAGCTAATTTCGTCAGCCTGCCCGTGTGGCATTATTACCAACTCAGTTGAAGTTCGCAGGTTGACATGTGGCAGGTCTGCCACGTGGCATCCTTTTTTGTGGCGATGGCCTCCAAGCCATCAAATTTAATCCAGCGAACTGCTAACATCAGCATGATGTCATCCTTGCATCATCCATCCTTGCATGCACCTCTCCAGGTTCTATTTTGGACCTACTTATGGTTTTTTGGCCCTAACTTTTGCATACGGAGGTATTTTTTCGATTCAAAAGAAGCGCTGAAAAGCTAGTTTCAAGACGGAGATATTGGTTTAGGTATTTTTAGGTTTTGATGCTTTTTCATTGCCTATTTTTTCAGTCAAAGTCTAAAGTTGTTTTTTTGACTCTGGCAAGCATATCTTTTGCGTCCCATGCCCATTTTTTCAAAACTTTCTATTTCTGGAAAGCTGGTTCTATGTACTTTTCAAAAATGTAATCTTTTTTCTTAGCTTTTGGCCCATGCTCTTTCTATCATAGTTTTGGCATTTTTTCTATATGGTGGATATTTTGAGTATTTTAGGCTCAAGGATCATTTTTCTGGCATGGTCTCTCTTGTTTTTAGCTATACTTTGTTTGTTGTAGCCTTTTTTTAGTTTTGATCATTGTAGCTATCATTTTTGAAGCATCTTTTTGTATCGCACTGAGATAAAGTGCCACTTTTGCATTTCAAAAATCATGAACATTGTTTTGAGTCAGTTGTACATGCACTATTTTCATAAAACACCATGGGGGGGATAGTTGTTTGCTATTTTAGGCCTTCTCCCTTTATCAAGTGAGTGTCCCTTCCATGACATTAGCCCCATGTAGAGTCAGTTTGACCGTGTCTTTATAGGTGTTTGTACCCCTTTTCCTCTCTTGTCATTCTTGGTTCGTCTACATGAGACTATGGCCCACCTTCTCAGTTGCCTCTCATCACTCCCCATCTGCATTAAGGGGGGGTTATTCTGTTGTTCTAATGCATCCATGGTTCAATGGTTCGATAGTGTGAACTATGTATTTAGTGGTTGATCCTATATACAAGGCGATTGCAGTGGTTGGCTACCTATGCATTTCGGTGAGATGGATCATCTACCATATAGACATGCTCAGTTTGTACCTTCTTATTCTATGGAGGTTCTTTAGATCAACAGTTTGATAGATTTGCAGCCTCTTCATGCTTCAGTGATGCTTCTTCATGATCACTTCTTGTTTCTGTTTTAGGGGACATTTCCCTAGTTGGAGGCTTCTTCAGTTCTTCACTAGGTTACCTCTTTTTCAAGGAGGGTTTTTCTCACATGGTTTTCTCTCTTTCCCCATTTTACAGAGGTTATTTTTTCTTGCATTGTACTTGGGTACCTAAATGGCCTAGTTGTCGAGACCCATTTTGCATTTTTTCCTTTATTTTGTGAGCTTAAGGCATTCCCTAAGTTGCACTTAAGGGGGGGTGTTAGAGTAAATTATTAATTATTTGTTAATTATTTATTTTATTTACCTAAGCTTACTTAGGTTCATGCATTTATTTAATACTTTTTATTTAATGCATGTTGAGGTTAGTTGTTGACAACACGGGAGTTTGTTCCCTTCTAGCATGTTCTACCTTTTTGTGGATATGTGCTGAGTTGTCATTCTTATCTTCTACCTCCTTCCAGCTTGTTCTACAAGCTTCCATGAGGCCTTTATAAGCGGTCTCTCACTCATTGTAAATTCATTCCATTTTTCACATAGAAATTCTAATTTCTTATTGTGAATCATTCTTGTGTAGTTTTTGCTTCAAGCTCTTTGCTCCCTAGGTTTCTCTTCAGCAAGTTATTTTCACTACAGGTGATCTTGGTGCATTATCGGAGTCGGATTCTCAACTCCTACACTAACAAGGATGAAATCTCCTAATAGGGAATCAAAGTCTACAAACAAGGACTCGTATGTGCTAAATGTATCTTATTGACTCCTAACATGGTCTATCCTTTCACAGGGAACATTTATATTAGTAGACCATCTTGTGGATTCCATCCCCATTGGAGTTTTCTATGTAATCAAGCCTTTCCCTGGTTAACAAATCTTGTGTTGTTGTGTATAGCTATCTTCCTATGGTTGTTTCATCTACTACTTACATATTTCATAATTAATAAGGGTTGGTTTAATTTTATAATTGATCCCCCCTCCCCATAATTATCTTGCTGGACTTTACTTTCTAAAAAAAATAACTTATAAGATTAGTAGTATCTTAGTCTTCCTATCGAGAGTAACATCCCTAAAAGAAAATGTATTTTGTGGACTATTCAAACCCCTCACATTGTAAGAGATGAACTTCATTTTATAGTAATTTAGGATTATTCTAGAGTAAATTTACTTCCACTAGTAATTTCCCTTGCAATGGAGCTCGTTCAAATATTTCTTCCTATGGATCTTCCAAATTTGGCTTTCTTACCCACATCCACCTCCTTGTTACCACAAGTTCTTCTTTTAGGTTCCTCCCAACCACCCAAATCCACCATACAAGAGGAAGGCATAGACTAGGCACCCAAAATGGACCCCATAATGTCATCCCCAAAGGAAGAGCAATAGCTATTAAGGAGGAGAGTGAAGGGCAAGCTAGAGGAATAGAGTTTTTCATAACTGTTTGATAATAACATTCAAATGAGGAGAGGTAACTAGGCCCATGAAAGACAAGGTAGTATGTGGAGCCTCCTTCTAACCCAAATCTAACACTACTGCCCAAGGCTGATTGTGGATATAAATAATTTTTAATTACTATATTTGTTACTATAATTAATGATATCGTGAGAAAATAGGGAAGTTTGAATACTAACAAATAGTAGCTATTGTATCTTTTCCTCAAATGAACTTATCTTATATGTCAAAACATCTAATACTAGGTCGTATAATATTGGATAATTACCATAAATGATGGATAACCACTTTGAGTGATAATTTTTATTTGTTTAATTGGTTTGCAATTACCTTTGCTCAAGTTTGACAAATGTTAAGGTTTGTCCATTACTAATATTTTGATCCACTGATCAAATTTACTGTGAGGGTTGTATCTCACATATTTTAATAGTCAACAAGATTGAATAGTGTGCCATGTATGGAAGTGGATCAAGCATGACAAATAGTGATAAAAGATCATAAATATGATCTTGTTGAGCTACAAAGAATGCAATTAGTAGGAATCTATCATCTATCAAAAGGAAAAGAATTCAATGTGTATATTTTCATCTCTTGTTGTATGTATTTTATTTTATATCAAAAAATATTTTTGTGGTATTGGTGATGCTTTTTGGGAACATAAAAAACTAGTGACATGATAGATAAGTGAATACATTACTCAATTAGGAGTGAATTTTGAGAATGTCATGGATGCTTACTTTGAGTAATTCAAGCATAGAATGAAGATGACGATGAGGATACTTGAAGAATTGGTTACAAGGTATTACAATGACCTATGTTTTCTTGTAGATATAGATAACACATTTGTAAAAGTAGTAAAGTCTAGGAAGGCTTGGTTACAAAGTTTTGATTATGAAATTGATAGTGATTTAGTGGGTGCAAACATTGTTGCACTATTGAAACAAGAAATAGACACTCAGGATGAATCCTTCAGAAAGTATGAGGAAGCTAATCCTAGAATAATTTTAAATATCAAAATGGATTTTAAGGAGAAAAAAAGGAAAATAATGATTGAAGAACTAGAAGAAAAACTAGGCACCCTAGGCAAGAGAAAGGAATCATTGCAGATAACACAAGGTCTTGGAGAGGATGAAGAAAAAGATAGTGGTGATGAGGAAGAAGAAGAAGAAGAAGGAGACAAGGTTAAAGTACTAATTTTTGTCACTTTACTAAGTAATAAGGCTCAAAGAACTAACAAGAAGCCAATAGTGACACCTCTCTCTCCTCCACCACCAACTAAGCCAAGAATGAGGGCAACTACTAGTGCTAATAAGATTGCAAAAGAAAGAGTTGTAAAGAATGCTAGGCCCAAGGAATATAAACTAAAGAGAAGGAGATTGGTTAGAGGACCACCTAAAGGGAAAACAAAGTCTATTAAAGGGGTATGTGCAAATCTCAGAAGATCTTTAGGACCATCCATCTTTAGATTTGTAAAATCTTATACACTAGATAATACTAGTAGAACCAAAATTGAGGTGGTTGTCATAGATATGATTGATAATCATAAGCTATACCCTAGTGAAATTGAGAGGAAGATACCCAAAGACTTAAATGAGAGACTGGAAAGAAGATGACAGTAGGTAGAAGAAAAAGAGAAAAAGATAATGACTAACACCTTAGTCAGAGTCATGCCTAATCTATCCCAACATCAAAAAGAAATGTTTTTGGTAAAGTATAGGAGCAAATTTATTCCTAAGTATAGAATGTTTTTTATTTTATCGAATAAAATTGAATTTGTAGCACAATGGGATGAATTACTTTGCAAAAGAATTTTTGGGCTATTAACCAAGGAAGTATAGATAGAGAAAGAAACTAAAATTGTGACCATCAAAGATGATTATAGTAGTGGAGAAATTTTAGGTGTGCTGAGTTCACAAGGCTATATCTCACCAGTATATGTTGACACCCCTAACACTCTAGAAGTCAAACAATCAAGATTGACAGGTATAGAGGTAGGAACTGAGGTGAAAGACACAAGTACATAGATAGTCAAACTATTTCAGCACCTCATATTGAGGAAAATAAAGAGGTAAATAGAGTTGAACTGAGTGTGACCATTTTTGTCTTGAGCACCAATGCACTAGCACAACTGAGTGGTGAAACTCCCTCAACAAATCCCAAAACACTGCCAAGTACGAGTACTCCTTTGTCAAGAAGAGGAAAAACAATAAAGGACAATTCACCAGATATTGAAGTCAATCAGAATGAAATAATTGAGATGCCACAATTAGATTTGGAAAATCTCATCTTGGAACAAACAATTTTGTTGCAAGAGATTTTGCCAAAAAAGAAATAAAAAGAAGAGTTAAAGAGAGAGAACGAAAAAAAGTAGGTACTTTATTATGTGAAAAAAATTAATGTTGATGCTTTTGATATTCAAAATTTTGATGATTACCTAGCTTGTAAATATTGTTGATCAAGTGAATGTTGATAATATGGAATCAAATTAAAAATTGATGGATTGGTCAACTATAAGATTTGAGAAGGTGGTTGTGGATAAAGTTTCCATAACCTTTACCAAGTAGAAAGTGAAATTGCAAGAGCATGTATAGGTTATGACAAAAATTATATAGAAAGTACAAAATTTGTACAACATTTTGTCAGATATACCTAGACTCACAAATGATACCTAGGCACAAATATACTAGATTCAAGCTGAGATGAAGAGATCCAACAACATTATTTCATAGGTAGTAGGATCTACTATCGAGATCGTTATAATAATTTACTAAATGCTCAACGCATATTGGTTGAGTTTTAGAAATCTGATAACAATATGAGATCTAAATTGATCTCTATTCAAGAAAAGTTGATACCTTATTTAATGGTCATACAAAGGGAGATGCAATCAGCCTAGGCTCTTATCAAAGAATATCACAATCTTTCAGTGGATGACAACTTAATTGACTTAGTTGCAAGATCATGGCTATAGAATCACATTTTGGAGGCAACAATAACCACATCCGATCATGGACTATCCATGATCACCCAAGTTAATAAGACATTCATTGATAAATATGGTTTGCTTCCACCCATTCAAACCCAATAGTCATGACATAAGTGTTCAAAAAAAAGGGGGAAATGAATTTTTTATCATATTTATTTTACATTTTTTATTCATTATTCATTTTGGAAAAAGTCATAAGACTTAGGAGAAGAGCTCAATATTAGATTGTATTTGTAACAATGTAAATATGAAAAAGTATTTTTTACATTAATGTAAAAGGGGAAGATCGTTGGTGTCTCTAACTATTATTGTCTATTAGTGTCGAACACAATCATTTACTAGGGTTAAAGTACAAAGTTGTGTCACCTTTTAGGCTGACTTATTAGAATGACTGAACTTTAGTATTTCTATCCAAAAATATTTTTTTCTTAAACATATGGTCTAGATAAATTTATTCTAGCTAAGTTATATATGGTCTCACACTTTTTGAATTGGAAATGTCTATTAAATGCATGTTTTATACTACTTTGTATCCAATTACTAAAAAAACAAATTTATTTAAGAAAATTAGTGTTTCAATAACTCTTACTATTTTTTATGATTTTTTTTAGTAAAATATAAACACCATTTTATAGAGCTCAAAGTCAAGAATATTTTCATATAGAGTTTATAGTGTTTTAATTAGATATAGTATATTGTAATTAAAAAATTCTACAAGCATATATTTTAACACTCAAAAAGATGTCAATTTTGAGAAACAAAAAAATATTAAATCATATCAAAGAAATTTGCAAATTATATGACGTTCTAGAGGAGAGAGTCCTATTTCAGAATGTATAATTTTTCTTCTGATTAGAATAGAATTTTTTTTAAAAATGTGGTGGGAGATGAAAACTATTGATTTTAGGTGAGTTGAAATTTGAATCACTAGAAAAGAGAAAATATAGGTCTAAAGTCAATTTTTATTTTCAATTGTTCTAGCTACATGTGTTATCTATATCATAGTCTGAGTTCAAATGGAAACAATTCTAGTGCCATATAGTTTTGTGGTGGGAACTAAACCTCTAATTTTCAACATTTTTCATAAACTAAAAAATTATCTATAAAAATTAGGAAAGTATATAATTTCTTATTCCAAATAATTATTAAAAAATATAATCTTAAACTTCAACCATTTCTACACATTTCATTAGTTTACTTCATTTTCAAATTCTAAATAATAATACCAATTTTATGTCATTGAAGATGAACATTTATACTTTTGTTAGCCTTTTTCTTTACAAAAGGGTGACACAGGTTTGTGGTTTTAATCACTAGTTAGAGTTAGATGGTCATCACTGTGATTGAGATATTCTATATAGGATGAGTCGTGTACATAAGTAAGTAGGTATCGAGCTCTATAGGAGCCAAGTAAGTGTATGGTCATAGAGTATTTTCTATACAAGTTGAGCTCAACATCAACCTAGAACAAATTCAAGCATACAAGTGATAAGTTAAATAGTATGTGCAAAGCACAACATAGAACAAGCAACAATAATGTTGAGTATCAGAAAGTAGTAAAGGCCGAGAAATGCAGAGTTTGTATAAAAGTCAGGAATGATACAAATTTTGTGGTAAATCATTTTCAAGCTAACCTAGAGGGAACATGTAATATATGCAGAGGTTTTGACAAAGAGTTTTATGTATTAATGACGTGGATCATAGATCCCTATGTTTTGTGATCAATGATTGAGATGAAGAGGCTAATTATGGAAGCATCTAGAAAACTATCTTAACCTAGATCGAATGATGATTATGGCATGGAGATGAAAGGAAAAGAGTATGTGAGGGAAAAAGTAGAAATATGTGATTAGTGAAGTGAAAGATCGAGATCAAATCAAAATTCAATAAGAGTGTTATGTTATCTCTTAATAGAGAAAGTGACCTATTCAGAATAGTAAAGGGGAAGAAAAGTATTATCACATCATAACAAAGGATTAGTTAGTGAGGAGAAGACTCAAAATCAGCTTACAGAGCATACCAAGAGTTGCATACTAAATCAATTCTAAGCAACTTGAATTAGGGTAAATATTTTAATAGTAACAAATCTTTGTAAATCTCCTACCAGAGTCCTTATTTTATTGTAAGTGTTAAATCATCTAACAAGTTAAGACCTTTTAGTTTGAAATAATTTTAATAGGATAGAGGCCCCATAGGGTCGATCCTATATTATGATCAAAGATTGTAACCCTAACAAGTTAAACTTTTTACTGTAGTAGTGAAGATTTGTGGGTGTAATCCCCACCCCAATTTTACCTTCACCTTGGAGGGTTTCAGGGTAACAAATATTGTGTTATGTGTTTATTTTCATGCATGTGATAAATAAGATTTACATGTTACAATAAGTTTATTGTTACAAGTTTGACATGTGCATGTTAACTCATGAATGTGTGAATGAATTATTGAAAAGAAAATGTGCTTAAGATTTTGATTCCCTGTATCCCCCCCCCCAGTATCTTGTTATCCTCTTTATACTTCCATCAATGAAAATAACACATTGGAATTGGTTCCTAGACCTAATCATAAGAAAAAAATTAGAACTAAATGGCCATTTGGAAAATAAGACAAATGAAAAAGGTGATGTTGTAAGAAAGAAAAGAAAGATTAGTATGTAAAGTTTATTCATAACAAGAAGGAATTAAATTTATAGAATCTTTTTCACTTGTTCCAAAATTAGAAGCAATGAGAATGGTTTTGGCATATGCAAACAAGAATTACATAGTTTATAAAATGGATTTCAAATCATCTTTTTTTGAATGGTGAACTATAAGAAGATGTATACTTTAAGTAGCCTAATGGTTTTCCTTTGATAGAAAAAAGATGATATGGTTTGAATATTGAAGAAAGCACTAAATGGATTGAAGCAAGGAACTAGAGCCTGGGATGTGAGACTGGAGAAGTATTTGGCAAGTTTGGGATTTGAGAAAATCAATGTTGATAGTAATTTGTATTTGAGAAACAATGATTGTGGCTTACTAATTGTTGAGGTATATGTGGATGACATAATTTTTAGGAAAAATAATAAAGAAAGTAAGGTATTTTAATAATACATGAAGAAAGAATTTGAGATGAGTATGATTGGTGAGATGAAGTACTTCTTGGGATTGCATATTATAGAGAACAAGGATGACATTTTTATATCACATGCTAAGTAACTAAACAATGGATTGAAGACATTTAGTTTGGAAAAGTATAAACCTAGAATATTTCAAAGATGAATTGCCTATTAGATTTGAACCTAGATAAAAAAAAATAGAGTTGAAGAAGTGACACCTACTAGAAATCTAATAAAGAACCACCCTATTGAATGGATCATTGGGAAGAAAGACAAAGGAGTTATGACAAGAAACAAGGACTAAGAAGAATTATGTTTAATTTCTCAAGTTGAACCTTAAAATTTTGATGAATCCTATAAAGATGATTATTGGATAAAAGCTATGAAAAAAGAATTTGAGAAGATTGAAAGGAACAAAAAATGGGAATTGGTTCCTAGACCTAATGATAGGAATATTGTTAGAACTAAATGGGCATTTAGAAACTAGACAAATGAACTAGGTGAGGTTATAAGAAATAAAGAAAGATTGGTATGTAAAGGTTATTCATAACAAGAAGGAATTGACTTTAAAGAATCTTTTCCACCTATTCCAAGTTTGAAGCAATGAGAATGTTTTTTTGCATATACAACTAACAAGAATTTCATAGTTTATCAAATGGATGTCATATCATCTTTAATGAATGGTGAACTATATGAAGAGACATACATTTAGTAGCCTAATGTTTTTCCTTTGATGCTAAAAGATGATATGGTTTGCAAATTGAAGAAAGCAGTGTATGGAATGAAAGTACCTAGAACATTGTATGTGAGACTGGATAAGTATTTGACAAGTTTGAGATTTATGAAAATTAATGCTGATAGTAATTTTTATTTGAGAAAGAATGATAGTGGCTTACTAATTGTTGAGGTATCTATGGATGACATATTTTTTTGGGAAAATGATAAAGCAAGTAAGGTATTTTAAGAAGAAATAAAGAAAGAATTTGTGATGAGTATGATTAGTGAGATGAAGTACTTTTTGGGATTGCATATTATACAAAACAAGTATGAAATTTTTATATCACAAGCTAAGTATTTTAAAGACCTATTTAAAAGGTTTAGTTTGGAAAATTATAAAGCTAGAAGATTGCAAAGATGAATTGCCCACATTTGAGACTTGAAAAAGTATAGATATGTGATTGGAAGAATACAATATTTGACACACACTAGATCTAATCTAGCTAGAGTAGTTGGAATTGTGGTGAGATTTCATGCATATCCCAAAGAGACACATTATGTAGTAGTAAAAAGATTACAGTCTATGATATGATAGATAAAAATGATTTTAGTTTATGTTCATACACTGATGTAGATTGTGAAGGAAATATAGATGGCAAAAATAGCACCATTGGTGGTGCATTTTTATTTGGAGGAACATTGGTTTCTTTTTTAAGTAAGAACCATTACTATATTTAATAGACTATGATAGAAGAAGAGTATGTAGCAGCACAAAATAGTTGTAATTAGATTATTTGGATGAAGTAAATATTGAAAGATATTGAGATTTAGCATATAGATCATGTTAACATACATTATGATAAAACAAGTACAGTCAACATGTCAAAGAATCTAGTGTTACATTCAAAGACAAAGCCTATATCTATCAAATGTCACTTTTTGAGAGGCAAATTTGTAGAGAAAGAGTTCAGATTAGAGTATGTCATCACAAAGAAGTAGATAGTGGACATATTTTTTAAAAATTTGGAAAATAACACATATGAATAGTTGAGATGTGTGCTTGGGGTTATGCCCCATCCTTCTTTTGAGTAGCTAATGCAAAGATTGCATCAATCAAGTGGTAACAAAGCACAATTTTATCTAGACTAAATGTATGATACTTCCTCTATAGGAGAGTATATGTGTTTGAGCTTAGTCATGTAGGACTCTTGGTAACTAGTATTTAATAGTGCCTTTGCACACTTGAGCTTATGTAGATCTTACTTAGAAAATTAAGATAACGATATCTTTGTTGTTGATGTCAATAGGGGAGAGATAGCACATGATAAACATCATTTTATATGAATATTTGGAGACATCTCATAGGGAGAGAGTAGCACATGAAAAACATATTTATTAATGTCTAAGTAAAGGAGAATGGTGGTGGACTTAGGGATTATTGTAGGTGATGAGGGGACTAAAGTTAATTAGAAAATTAATGTTGGGAACATGTTGAATTCCCTTCTCAATGTTTAGAGGAGGATCAAAGAGTTTAAAAAGGATTACTCTAATAAGTTTATAGAAATTGATGAGAATATTGATGACCTAAATAAAAAGTTCCTCTCATTGACTCAAAATTTTTATCTGAAATTGTTAACTTTGTTAATACCCACTATTGTTGGGATAGAAATACTTGGTATGGTTAATAGGTTTATTAGATTAAAGCTAGGGTTAATTATGGTTTATTCTAGCTACTCAAAGAACATGAATAATTTTGATTAATTTACTGTTTTAGCTTGGATGGGACTCTAACCACTAGGATTAGAGTGTGCTTCTTTGCTGCTTGCTTATAATGGCCCAAAGTAGAGATGTTTTTTATTATTAACTTGTTATTTGGGTTTAGAACCATCTTCTTTCCTTTTTTAATTAGAACATATTGATTAATTTCAATGGGAGAGGAAGATTCAAAGGATCTTATCCTTTGGGAGAGAGATGTTCTCTTGGGAGATATTCATGTGGATTAATGAAGAGGATTTTAGTGATGAAGAGGATTTTAAAATATTGATGAAGAGGATTAAAAAAGATGTTGATGCATGGGGAAGATTAGCACCTTCATTGTGCATCATGGTTATAGTGCACTTGAAATTCATGGTTAATTGTGCACATTCATATGATCAATGATTGTGAAGTTATGAAGACTGAGGTGATTGATTACATGTAATTTTGTTAAGGATGTTGTGGTTAATTATGCACATTCCTATAATCAATGAATGTGAAGTTATGAAGACTATGAGTTGATTGATTACATGTAATTGTGTTAAAGATATAATGTTGTAATATAACATATAAGTTAATATCTTAAGGAGATTTTATATTATTATTGTAAATCAGTAAAGCCTCAAGGGAAAGTCAATAATTCTTTTTAGGATGTAGTATAAAGGAAAGATTATTTCTTTGTGGTAGTGTGTAGATCAGTGAGATCATTAGTGTGAGCTTACATATAAATGTTTTTTGGATCACAGAAATGATTGGTCTAGTTGATGCAAAATGATCTTGCAAGGAATTCTATTTGGAAAGAAATTTGTCTTTTGGATAATTGTTAATGTACACTTGTATTATTCAGCGGGGATAGTATTGAAGGTATTTGGATAGTGGTTCATTTCTTCCTCTCAAATCCTAACATGGTTGACACAACTCCTAACAAGGATGAAATCTCCTAATAGAGATTCAAAGTCTAGAAACAAGGACTCGTATGTGTTGAATGTATCTCATTGACTCGTAACTGGGTCCATCCTTTCGCAAGGAAAATTTGCATTATTAGAGAATCTTGTGGGTTCCATCACCACTGGAATTTTCTATCTAATCAAGGATTTCCCTAGTTAATAGATTTTGGTAGTGTTGTGTATGGTTATCTTCTTATGGTTTTGTAAGCTACTACTTATATGTTTCATATAATTAATTAGTATATTAAGAGTTTGCTTGATTGGATAACTGATTCACTACCACCCCCCCAATTATCTTGGTGGACGTTACTTTCTAATAATGTTAACTTATAAGATTAATAGTATATCAATCTTCTATTGAGAGTAATGTTCCTAAAAGAAAATGTCTTTTGTGGACTATTCAAACCCCATATATTGAAAGAAAGGAACTTCATTTTCTACTCATTTCGGATTCTTCTAGAGTAAATTGGCTTCCACTGCTAATTTCCCTTTCAGTGGACCTTGTTATAATACTTCTTCATATGGGTCTTCCAAATTTGGCCTTATTACCCACATCCACCTTCTTGTTACAACAAGTTCTTCTTTTCTGTTCCTCCCAACTACCCAAATCCACCATACGGGAGGAAGGCATAGACTGGGCACCCAAAAGGGACCCCATGATGTCATCCCAAAAGGAAAAGCAATGGCTATCGAGGATGAGAGTTAAGGGTAAGCTAGAGGAGTAGAGTTTTCCATAGATGTTTGATAATAGCATTCAAAAGAGGAGAGGTAACTAGGCCCCTAAAAGACAAGGTAGAGTGTGGAGCCTCCTTCTGACCCAAATCCAACACTATTGCCCATAGCTAATTGTGGATATAACTAATTTTTTCTTACTATGTTTGTTATTATAATTAATGATACTATGAGAAAATAGGGATGTTTTAATACTGACAAATAGTAGCTATTGTGTGTTTTCCTCAAATGAACTTATCTTATATGTCAAACCTTCCAATACTAGGTTGTATGATGTTGGACAATTCCCACAAATGATGGATAACCACTTTGAGTGATAATCTTATTTGTTTAATTGGTTTGAAATTACCTTTTCTCAAGTTCGGCAAATTTTAAGGAAGATATTATGGCACAAAATTTAAAGGATTTCTTAAGTAGTATATTTTGAAATTTGTATGCAATAGTTTCTGCAATGAAACTAATAAAGTTTATATCCTCAATAAAATGCTAAATAATTTTTTGTTGATGATTTAATTGAGGTACAATAGATCTATTCATAGAACTTATAATACATGAATACTGAAGAGATATATAATCATGGAAGTCATTATTCATAGATGCTTAACAAATATATGAAAATTTTTAAATTTCAGTAAACATCTTTTAAAATTAAACAATCTAAATTTGCAATATATGTTATTTTCATTTAGTTAGTGCCTAATTATCATCTCTATGATAACAAGCATTTATTCCTTCAACTAATGTACTATTGCTTATATTTTATTTTAAGAATCTACTTAAGAAACTAGAACAACACATTACTAAATATCTATTGTAATAAAACTATTTAAATTGTGATTCAAATCAAAATAATCCAAATAAACATTAATGTACCTTCATTTAATGTTAATAATTAGTTTCAATCTCAAAAGATGGAATATAGAGCAATTATGAAAAAGAAAAAGGAGAAAAGAAAAATCTTCTGTTTGCCTTTCTCCATTCTATCACCATTTATTCCTGTTTTATATAATTGTCCATAAAGTACATACTCATTGCTGCCTCTGTTTTATCTCCTACTTTTGACTAATTCTTATGCTGCCGTGTCCCCTTTATCTAACTCCAACTCTAGGTACTTAAAAGTGAAGGATGTTTCTTTATGCGCTGCAATCTTCAGTTCAAATAGGATTATATTCCAAAGTGTCAAAACTTTGAAATTGATGTGACTCCGTAATCAATGGAAGAGTTCAGCTCATTTCCAAGTTCAGACTAAAGATCTGCAAAGAAATTCAATAAGGAGGAAAAGGAATCTCAGTTTATTTTACGTTCACAAGATAAAGCAGATTGGATTTTGTCGCCAAGATGTTGCCATTTAATTTTAGATTTTTCATCAATAGCTAATAATGATGCTTTCAATGTTGTAAGAATTGTTAAATGTTTAAGGACCATATAAACAAATGTTCTGTTGGTGGTGGTACAGAATTAAAAACTTATATAATGTTTATCTCTCTGTGGGAATAATTTCAATGGTGTTACTATCTTTAAAACAGACCAGCATATGAGAATATAAAGACCATGACCAACTTTGTCACAATTATGACCATGGGCCAAGCTGATAGGAAAAATGCCCTACCAGGTAGGTACAGTCATTATTATTAGATGATAGAACATTAGACTGGTCCAAACTCATTATAGTTTCTATCATGTGATTACAAGAGCACAAACTATTCTTTTTAATCATACCTGATATACAGTGAAAGTGGGAAGACGAGAACATGTTTGGTTTTTTCCACTACATGTCCTGTCACAATATCACAGCAATTAGTGTTGTGTGGGATTTATTTTTCTGTGATGTTAGATCTAGCATATATATTTAAATTTTCATATATATTTTGAATGTTATATAATGAAAATATGCATGAATGTTAAACTTTTTTAAGATTAAGAAAATTTTGAATAAAATAATGAAGATTTAAGTAAAGCTTTGAAAATTTTGACATTGGAAAAAACTAAATAATAATAAGATTAGCTATCTTTATGTATCTCTATCTAGAACATGCAAATTATATTTAAAATATATATACTAGCACTAGTGGCACCACAACAATCCTATCATTATAATACTTATATATAGGAGTATGATTGTTCAGTGATTGGAACTATAATCCAATAACTGTATTATTATTACATTGTCATTTAAATCCGTAGATAAAATGTGATTGAATTGAATAATGGAATTCCAGTCAAGGGTATCTCGATTGGAAGCCATGATTACTGTCACTTTGTAGCCCCCTGTTTGGCCACCATCAACGTGATACTTCCAATGCAAAATGATGGGGGAATCTTTGATTTTGCATTAAAATTTGAAACCCTAGCCAATATGGAAAACATATGGAAAGTAAAGCAAGGCAATGTCTTTTTCGGTGTTTTCGATTAATTTGTACACCGTAAGAAGTCTGACGAGATCCTAAACACTCCCCAAAAGCAGTGCCGTTCAATACAAAGAGAACATATCATGCCAAATATTGATGTCAGACAAAGCTGGCCAAATTTCATCTGTGCGAATGCCAATATATCTCGCCCTTCTATTCTGTTTTAAAAAGTTTATGTTGTAATCTTTGTATTTTTAAACATAAAGAGCATCCTTGAATATATGATACGCCCTAAAGTGTACATTATAGGGCAATAATATAACCATTGTCTACTTTTATTTGTGTAAAGAGCAGAGACGATATTCCATTACAAACTTTTAACTTCCTTCGGCCAGAGTGCCTCACTAAACTAGATTTAATGTGCACGTTGTGGACTGCTATTTTTCAGATTAAAGTGGGGTTCACATTATATATTCCTATTGGGCATTTGTATGGACCACATATTTAAATCTTCAATTGTCCATTTGTGCAGAGGATCACCATGAGATGTGTTCCTCTAGTTGCATGTATGCCACCACTTTCATGTGTGAAAGCTGAAGGGACAAGCTCTATCTGATATTCGTAGTTTAATTCATTGATTTTCTCATCTTTTCTTGCCCTCCGACTAAAAGTTTTTGAAATGAGGTCTAAAATGTTGCCAAATTTAAACTTTTGGATGACAATATTCCTTTCTAAAGTTCTGTTGAAATCTAAGGAAAGGTGGCGATAGCTGAGAATAAAGCGTGGAGTTTGCAGTCATTTTACATGTTACATGATATACTTTGCCACGTACCTAGTCTCCAAGTTGCATGGCACCAGCAATCTGTGGACGCAACTCAATTTACCATCTTTTTCTCAGTAAAAGAGATTCACTGAAGTAATATGGGTGCCACTACTTTTCCTGTTTTCCAAAGACAGCTGTTGTCACATTGCGTGTGGGTTGAATGTGATGGGGTTCTTATTGGGAAGTACCCAATTCAAATGTAATGTACTTTTCTGCATTGATTGCACAACAGTTCAACAAGTTAACAATGCACTTAATTATCTGTTTATTTTCAGTTTTTTGTCTCTAGAGTTTTATATTCAAGGTTCATTTCACAGTATACAAATCAAGTATTTTGTCTCCATAGTTTTATATTCAAGGTTCATTGCACAGTATACTAATCCAGTATCGGTAACACTGCTAACTTCAAGTTTGTATGTTTTCAATATGATATAGCTTTAATTTTTAAAAAAAAATTTTGGGTCTATGATATTGCAATATAGTAAATTATACATTTATTATTAGAGGTGTAGAAAAGTCCTTTCTAACCTTGTACCACACAATAAATACATTATTAAATAAATTCTAAAAAGTCATAATAACTAATTTCAATTTTAAAAAATAACTATTTGATTTCAGGAAATCTTTTAATTATTGTTAATATTGTTTATAAGAAACCAAATTTATATACTTTATATTTTCACTAATATAAATGTAGAACATTATTTAAACAGTTGTAGTACTTACATACATTATAAAAAGATAAAGAAAAATAATCATAATAATTAAGGAGAAACAAATGTAGTCATTTTACATTGACATAAACAAATCCTACCAATATTTTTAATATTGATTACAAGAAATCTAAAATTTCATTTTCAGTATTTAAAAATTCCTACTCCTAGAGTCAAATTAAAATATTTGTCAACATTTAAAATTTATTTTAATTTCAAATAAGATTTAACTCCACAAGCTCTCATAAAAATAAGTATTATAATAAATCTAGCATACTCTCTTCAAAAGAAATAAGCAATTTTTTTGCCCAATAAGGTATCCAATAATATAGTTAAATTTAATAGAAATGAAGGTTAACTAACCTCTTTGATTATTCTCTCGCGACATAAATTTAAATTCACGTATTCTTAAACAATTCTATAGTCGTAGGAAAACTTAGATATGTCATCGAAGTTTCAAATCACTATACCAATTTAAACCTTCCTTTTAACCCTTTCGCTTCAAAACTAAAGAGACAGTAACTTGTTTGTTAAGCCAGAAATCTAAATTTTTAGGTTAGAATTTTTTTAAAAAAATTATGTGCGCAGCTAATATTGAATAAATTTTTATCTTGTCCAGGATAAACAAACAGCATTTTGAGTTCGAAAATCGAGAGCGGGCATTGAATGAGCTGTGATCCACAGATTCAAACATGGACTGTTAATGAAAGCGTTGTATGTGAACATGCATTCACAAACTATTTGATTGAGATTATTGATATTTTCAAGTTTGAAAACCGTTAGCAAGAACATCACAAGAACTTTCTCGAATCCCATAACGGTCAAAACAACGATGTAAACTACACCTTTTGGATATCTGGTCTATTCATATCATGAATAAAGACATATTTACATTCACCAAAAGTCACTTCTTTCCAAATTTTCTTTCTATCAAATCGACAAATTCTTTTCTTACATAAACACTACTAATAACAAACCGTCTAAGAATTAGGGTTCACTAGGCGGGCAAATAGCATAGGATATTATTCTGTTAGCAGGGAAGCTTTTCATAGATAATGCAGTGAAGTCGGTGAAATCTTTATTCTCTCGTAAGTCGAGAGTATAAAAGCGATGGAAGATCTTTAATTAGAATATGGTATTGGCATTTATTCTCTAAAGAGACTTTTCACAGGCTTTCGACTGAAACAGGCAGCATGTGGACTCCCACAGACTGCTTTTTAAGCTCTCTTTTTCTATAGACATCACCCCACATGGCGCCTTTGCTCCTTTTTCTGGCCCACTTCTCTTTCTGTGCCCCACTTCACCTTTGCTCACAAAATCTAATATTTTAAAACAAGTACATCTTTTCCTTTGCTATGTGTAAAACTCCATCATCCACCTTGGAGAATATTCATGGTAATATTATATGATTGTTGTGGAAGGGAATATGGTCAAAGAAGTAATGATCTTATATTTTCTAAGCTGATCAAAAGTTAAAATAAAAAGTAGTGGCTTGGATGTGTGTGCCTCGTCAAATTTTCAAGTACATAGGCCTCCCTCCAACTTATTCCAATGTAATTTATGTAATATAACATACATATATTCCTTATCATGGGCTGGTAAATCTGCCCTAAATTGAATTTGTAACTTTATGGGCGCCCTATTTGCACAGGAATATATCTCTTTATCTTGTCCTACATCGTACAAAATTTCAAAGAACAACTACTGAAGTTACTGAAAGAGTAGTTGTTGGTCTATTGTGTAGAGTTACAGGAACATTTCCCTTGCCTTTAGCTTTGTTATGAGGCAAATATAATCGACATACTTTATCTTATGGTTATAGTTATTCCTTGATATTATTATGTAATGATGCATGTTCCCCAAACTATATTCAAATTACCAGTATAAAGACCAGATATCCATGTAATGTTTTCCTATGATCGTATAGGCCATATCTTGTTCTCTAAGCTTAAAATGCTTTCTTTGTCATGTAATGGTGCTCTCGTGTGGGGAAATGATTAAGTTACCGTATAGTCAAATATGTTTAAATGAGTCAAAACTAAAACAACTATGGACCTTAATCCACATGATCTGATAGTTTCTTTCATGGGCTTGGGCTTCAAAAAGTGTTTCTTGTTCTGATGATATTTATAATCAATTACATGATGCTCCAATCAAGATTTTTCTCATTACCAATTTATTCCTCCTTTTAATGCATCATTACTTGAGACCCCAATGAAGGTTTATCTCCTCTATTTAATGCGTCAATACATGGCATTTAAAGAATCAATCATCAAGTATTTTTTTTTTAAATTTTCGTTGCTGGTTGGCTGTAATGGCACAGGGCAGAGATGGTATGACCTTCTTCCTACCTTTTCTAATTAAAACAATATGATATAATTAAAAATTATATGTTGTAAAAAAATATGTATAAGAAGAAATATTTTTAATTATTTTAATATATTATTATTATTATTTATATATAATAATAATAATTTATTAAAATTTAAATTGTTTCATCTAATCAAAATTAAGCTCAATAAATCATCAATCCTTTTAATGTGTGAATTAGTTTTGAAATATGTAGTTGTTTTTGTCCAAACTATCGATATTAGAAAATATAAGTGGTGTCTCTTGATATTGAAAAAATAGAATAAGAAAAAAGTTGTGAAGGAATTGTGCAATTCAATGTTTGAACTGAGAAGTAGCACAAACCCATAATTTGCTAAATATAAAAATGATTATTAAGCTATGTCACTCTCACATCATTGTTCTTGACCTTTGCATCTATAAATTTACTTTAAATGGGATGGATAAAAAATAGTTGCAATAAATATTTTCTCCAATTATGTATTTGTATTTTGCTATTTGAAAAGCATTAGTAAGATTTTTTTAGCTAATAAATTTAAGATCAGTAGTCTTCCAGCTTTCATTTCTATGAAGCCACTAATCACTTCAATAAATTTGTCCAGCATTCATTTTTATGAAGCCACTAATCACTTCAATAAATTTGACAAAATTGTAACTTAATATAATGTATATACAACAAAAAATAATGTATTTTTTATAATATAGAATATGATGCAGTGAATATAATTGTGAAATACCAAAAGAACAAGGGATTTTTAAAGGTTTTGAAACAAATCAGGTTATAATTGACACCATATAGTCAGTACTCATGATCAATTGATACTTGTCATATACAACTATAATTATATTATCTTTAATGAAATATCACATCAATGGTTTGTTTGGGATGATCTAGGAATAGTTTTCTGTCATGAAACAACTTAGTGTATATTTCATAAACTTTAGCATAATAATTAATGAGTGTCAATCAAATTAATTTTTTTTGGCTTCTATCACATGTTAAGGGTGAACTATATAGCATGAAATTTATATATTTTCACCTTGTACAAGATGAAGTCAAGACATGTACAATTTCCCGATTAGGAGAGCATGTTTTAATATAAGTGATGAAAATCATCAAAGAAAACAAAAATTGACATGGGGAACTAAATTGTGTTCTAGGGTCATCAAAAGGTAAAAATCATTGATTATGAAAATTTACTTATGATGTCACACTAAGTAGTATAACAAAATAATTGAAAAAATCAAGATAAATCAGATTTTACAATTACATTTTACTTCAACTAATGATTGTGAGTCTCTATTTACATAAAAAATATGGTAAGTAGTCTAACTCTACCATAATAATCTATGAAAAAATTGTATATTATACTATGCTTAAAATATAATCATTAAATATTTGTCACTCTTAATCTTGAATATTCTACAAAAGGATTACCATAAATTAAAAAATTTGATATTGATTAAACAAAATGTAGTAATGGTAAGATGATAATATTTCTTGACCCAAAACCCTTTAACAATATGTCTTTGTCAAAGATTTAATTAATCAAAATATTAACTTGTACATACGAGAACAAAAAAGTCACCCACAAAATAAACATTGGAACTAATACAAAAAAGAGAGAGCACAAAAAAATTAAGAGATAAGAAAAAACTAGGATAAAGTAGATTCATGTGAAAATAAGCTTTAGAGTCTCTACCACTTGTGCATCAAGGTAACAACTTCCTTCAACTACTGAATATCTTTTTGAAGATTTTAAAATTTTGGGTATAAAATAAAATTTTTCCTTTTCCTCTCTTTTTTTCTATTTCTGGGGCCTATCAACTTATCAAGATAAATGTTCTCTGAATTTCCCTACATATAGACTTTAGGATATCAATAGTAGTCTTGATAACTTTGTGGCTAGTATTCATGATAGATTGTAGGGATTCATTTTTTTTTAAAACCTTTTCTCAATACCCTATCTTTCCCTCATAGTCCTCTTTCATTTTTTCAATGGTATCTATAATTTTGTGTAGATAATCCACCACTAAATTGTTCATATCTTCATTCCATAACTCTTTCAATCTATTGTCATGTTTGAAGTGCTCTTATCAATATCACTAGCCTATAAAAGATTATAATTTTCTAAAGGACCTTTATTTTATCTTAATCTTCTTCTTTTTCATAGAATACCCACTTTATTAATCTAAAGAGATTAATTGTATCATTTCTAGGAATAACTACAATATCGTCAATAAGTTCTCTATTAGCTTGAAGATAGTGTGAATTATTATTGGTTTAAAGATTAAAAAAAGGCATTCATTACCTATCAATGGTGCAATAATTTGTGTATGAATCCTTTGCAAAATGGTAAATCAAGGCGGCTTAAATCCTTAAATACAGGAAGAACTAACCTTCATCAAATATATTCCCTTATCTACCATAAAGGGAATATATTATATTCTTAGCTTTAACATTCTTCTTTCCATATTACTGTGAATAGTGGAGAATTTTTCTTTTGTGCCAATTCTTTTAGAATTATTCATTCCAAATACATGGAAAGGGGAGACACAATTCTATTTCACCTTAATAAACCTATTATTGGAAAAAATTCTTGAGTTTAACCTTTCTCCTTCATTTTGATTTGTTTAGAACATGAATGCAACTCACCACCCTCCATTTAACTAAATATCAATCCTTGTCTTTTGAGTTTCTATTTCCTAGTTCATCCTCAACCATAGTAAAAATATGGGATAAAGTGGAAGGACAATGAAAGGATTTACATACTCATAAATTAACACACAAATCCCTTTATAAAGAATAAGGTTTCGATTAAGGTATTTACCATTATCTTAATGTTTGTATTCAAGGATGAAAGTAGATAGAATGGTATAGATATTCATACCTTGTTTCTAAAATGGCTAAAGGAGATAAAGGGTGTCTAAAATTTCTAGTAAAGCAACCATCTTCTATACTATTTTTCATTATAACTTAAGCATCTGACATCTTAAAGATTGTCTTGGAAGCATTGAACAATTTGTTCCTTTTGTTCTTTATTTTTCATAATTTTACACCACCATATATGATAGTACTTTCTATCTCCAAAAAGTATAAGACCATACATATGAAAGCCTATAAAGTTGGAAACAAAAATCTTGTCTATTGTCACATTATTGTAGAAAATGGAATTTTTTCCCTCCTTCCACCCTCTTATGAATATATAATTAATTTCAAGATCCCAATTATAAATTTTCTCAATGAAATGGGACATGTGGTTATACAAAACCCTAGAAGTAGTATCATTTCTCTTTAAAACCTTAAAACTCATTGGTTCTACCCTCTATTTTTTTCTTGACATCTTCCAAACTATGTTAACTTCAATTTTTTTGGGTAGAAAGTGCTTATCTTAAAAATTTAATAAATAGGCACCTAGACCAACAAAAAAGAATAGGTGAAATATGGCCAACATCCAACAAAAATCCCTCCGCATATAACACATTTTTTGTAATAATTATGTAAGATGGATATATTTTCCTCTTCCATTAATATGATCATACATTAGCAAGTCTTTAATGTCATTGCCACAATCAACACACCATGTGCCACATTTTGACATCTTCAGTTTTGACCCTTTGGTAGAAATATAGTCTACCACATTGTCTACTTCCTAGATGGAATGGAAAATATGAAAATCATAAAGAATGGTAGTATATACCTTGATATTTTAATCCAAATGTTCATGGTCTAAGATATTTTACAATTCCCTTTTAAACACCGAATTATGTTGTTCAAAACCATCTCGAAGCCAAACTTTTTTGAATTACAAATGGTGAGACAATATTAAACCTTGATATGCTATTGAGGCTTTAGCTAGGTTGTTGGCATGGCAACCCAAGGGGAGTGCCATGATTTGGAGGAAAGGGTATGTCAATAATAGTTAGTTTTATTATAAATTAATAATTAGCATAGAGTTTGTATATTACATCAATTTTTTTAAATAAAAGAATAGTAATCATGGTAATATATTTGGATTAATTCTTTGATTTTTAATTAATATTTTTGTATCTCATTAAATATTATCATTCATTGAGATGTGTCCTCTCCATAGTAAACCATTTGATAATGGTGTCCTTAGGATTATTCTCATTTGACCATTGCCTCCATTACACAAAATTGCCCTTACTAGTCATTTTAATATTTTCCCCTTTTCTTATAACACTTGATCCATTTTCCTTTACTTAGTATTAATAGTGGTTTCATTTTTATAACTATATTTGATTGCTAGCATCTTCATGGTAGGTTTAATATTTTGTCAAACAAATAGCTTATTTCAAGAAATAAGATATATAATTGTACATATATTATTTCTTAAATCATACACAAAACTCCACCCTTATCATAGTTTTGAGCATGAGGTTGTTGATTCTTATTATATTTTTCATTAATCTCTCTAAGATAACATTTTAATTATTTATTTCTCTCACAACCAATATCCAAGTATTCAAATCAACTATTCAGATTTACCAAAGAAGACTTGCCAATTTTGCTCCTCACTCGTTACCTCTTTATCTTCTTGTTCTTCTTACCATTTTGCACTAGAGTTTTAAGAATATTAAATCCATTTAAAGAAATCTTCATCATGTAAGTTCTCATTTGATGCTTATAGGGATGAAATCTTTATTATATAATTTCTTACAAGGATGATTAAATGGAGTAAGTTTTTTAGCATGGTTCTATGTTCGTGTTTTAGGAACAATATTACTTATCTCACAAAATGAATCATCAATATATTTCTTTGATGGAAATTTATTTGATAAGTTTATCTAGACTATCAGAAATTAACTCCATAAGATCAAGTTGAAGATTTCTATTTATAACAATTAATATATGCATTGTAATCTATTTGAACTAGTTAGTGCTATTTAATTGTTCTATTATAAGTATTTTCTTTCATTTGTGAGTTTTCATTGTAGTAATTATATCATGCTAATTTATAGCTATAACTAAAACTTACTCTATTTTTTTAATTGTTGAATTAGGGGAGATTTTTTCAATTTAATATCAATGTTTTCAAACTCACTATTTCTATCAATAAGAGTGGGGTTATTTTGACCATATACTTGACTCTTTTCTCATTAAAAAATAAATCAAACTATTAGAGTCAGAAAGAGCAAAATTTAAATAAAGAGACAATAAAATTCATGTTCATAAACTAATATAAAACCATGTTAATACATGATGAAGACACATATTCAAAATGTAGATGTCTTAGATGATTAGAATGTAAAGACTACTTATCAAATTTTATGAAATCATATTATAACAGTAACAAAAACTTTTATAAATTAATCAATTTTCTTAAATTACAATGTTTTAATAATTATGATGATCATACATTATTATGGCATCAAAGAGAATGTAAAGACTTATAGTACATGGATGAATTCATCAATACTTTTTATTTTGTGATACAATATAATATGTTACTATAACATTATGCGAGTTAACTGTTTCTAAGCTTCATATAAATTATTGACAGAGAGTTTCTATGTTGCAAAGTTTAATGACAAGTTTATTAATAATTTCATATGTTCTGTTCTTAGGTTACAATAGGTCAGATTTTTGCTATTATATGTTAAAGTGTTTTATCTAAGATCACATCCCTTGTACTGCTCATTCAAGAAAAACAATTGCATGTAATTATTGTGCGCACTATATGACTAACACAACATATTGAATCAATAGTTCTCCCAATGCTGATGGAAGCATCCCCTTCTCCAATTCCAGGGTACGTAGCCCTACTTCATTCTCATTGTCCTATAACAATATATGTCATATAATATGCTTTTACTTTTTTTACAGTAAAGCAATAAGTATTACTTAATATTGAAATTATAACTCTATTGGCGCCCTGTTTGTTCATAAATAAATATCCTAGCGTATCCCCCATATAATTTCAAAGAGTTCTCAATGCTTTTCTACAGAAGATGGCTATATAAGAATTTCCCCTACGTTTGAATTTGTTAGGAGCCAAACATACTTCGCAAAACCAATCTTACACTGCATCCTTGATCATGTAATGATGTAGCTGTCGTCCCAGCATATCTTTAAATAACCGGCAATAAACCTGATATCCATACAATATTTCCCAATGATGGGATAGTCAATTTCTTGTGAGTGAAGCTTAAAATGTTTCCTTTGTCCTTAACGGTGCATTCGTGTGGGGAAATGATGATGTTAACCGTATAGTCAAATTTCCTTAAATCGGTCAAAACCAAATAACCAAGGACCCTAATCCACCTGATGGGATGGTTTCGCTCTTGGGTTTCAACCTATTTGTTCCCTACGGCCTTCAACAAAATTATAATCAATTTCATGATGCTTCAATCAACATTCAGTTCATTACCACTTCATTACTCTTTTACCCCATCATTGAATACTTTTGGTTAATGGGTTTATGCAATTTATTTTATAAAATATTAAATATATTAATATGAGTACATAGTAATAGTTTGTGCTATATAATAGTTTTCTTAAACAAGTAATATTATTGTTGTGTATTTTAAAATAGCATTTAAACATCTATTTTAGATTATTTTAAATATATAGAATTGTTGAATGGTGATAATTATTGATTATGTCATAATATAAATATTATAATAAAAGTAAATTTATGTTTTAAATATACTAATTGATTCTTTCAAATTATTTATTTGTTTTATATAAAAGTTAAAATGAAGAGACTAATATGAAAGTGTTTCATTCAATCTGAAAATAATTTGTGGACCCGGATCAATTTTACATATTTGTAGTTGTTTATGTCTAAACTATAGAATGTCTCTTGATATTAAAAAAATAGAATAAGAAAAAAGTTTTGTAGGAAATGTGCAATTTAATGTTTGAACTGAGAAGTAAAAGTGATTATTAAGCTATGCCACTCTCACATCATTGTTCTTGACCTTTGCATCTATAAATTTAGTTTAAATGGGATGGCTAGAAAATAGTTGCAACAAATATTTTCTCGAATTACGTATTTGAATTTTGCAATTTGAAAAGTATTAATAAGATTTTTTTAGCTAATAAATTTAAGATCGATAGTCTTCCATCTTTCATTTCTATAAAGCCACTAATCACTTCAATAATTTTGACAAAATTTTAACACAATATAATGTATATACACCAAAAATAAATGCATTTTTTGTAATATAGAATATGATGCAGTGAATTTAATTGTGAAATACCAAAAGAACAAGGGATTTTTAAAGGCTTTGAAACAAATTAGGTTATAATTGACACCATATACTCAGTACTCATGATGATACTTTCCATATACAACTATAAATATATTATCTTTAATGAAAGACTACATCAATGGATTGTTTGGGATGATTTGGGGATAGTTTTCTCTCATGAAACAATTGAGTGTAAATTTTATAAACTTTAGCATAATAATTAATGTGTCAATCAAATTAATTTTTTTGGTTTCTATCATAGTTTAAGGATGAAATATAGAGCATGAAATTTATATATTTTGACCTTGTATTAGGTTAAGTCAAGACATGTATAGTTTCAAAGGAAAGAAAAATTGACATGGGGAACTAAATTGTGTTCTAGGGTCATCAAGAGGTAAAAATCATTGATTATGAAAATTTACTTATGATTTCACACTAAGTAGAATAACAAAATAATTGAAAAACACAAGATAAATCAGATTTTACAAGTACATTTTACTTCAACTAATGATTGTATGTTTCTATTTACATAAAAAAAATGGTAAGTAATCTAATTCTACCACAATAATCTATGAAAAAATTGTATATTATACTATGCTTACAATGTAATTATTAAATATTTGTCTCCTTTAATCTTGAATATTCTACAAAAGGATTACCATAAATAAAAAATGGATATTGATTAAATGAAATGTAGTCATGGTAAGATGATAATATTTCTTGACCCAAAATCGTTTAACAATATGTCTTTGTAGAAAATTCCATTAATCAAAATATTAACTTGTACATGCCAGAACAAAAGAGTCACCCACAAAATAAATATTAGAACTAATATAGAAAAGAGAGAATACGGAAAAATTAGGAGATAAAAAATTTAGGATAAAGTAGATTAACGTAAAAAGAAGCTTTAGTGTCTCCACTGTTAGTGTAGTTTTTTATTTTTCCTATTTTGCTAGGTTTTTCCTACACTTTTAATAATCTCGCTTAGGTTAATAAAGCATGTCTTATTAGGTGAATGGTTGTGAGGTGTCATCTTCCTACATGTGAGCATCCATTAGCTATCTTGGGAAGATACTTTGCTATCTTTAGTCTGATAGATGGTTGCTCCTCATTGGTTGGTGTTGCCACCTCCTCCCTCTTCCTAGCCTATATAAGCATGCTACCTGGCTTGTATTTGCATCTCTTGTTTTTGCATCCTCTTAATGCTATTTTGCTTCCAGCATTTGCATTACTCTCTTGGAGACTAACTCTATGATGCTATTTTGATTTTGTAACATTTGCATTCATAGTTTAGATATTTACTCTTTGCACTAGTTTTCTGGGTTATTAATCTTTTCAGATTCTAACATGGTATCAGAGCTTTTCTATGTGCAAGAGTAGATTTTACTTTCCTTATTTGAGAGATTCGGGGGGGGCAAATAAACTTTATTGTAGTTTTTTGAAAAACGAAGTATGCTCTTCTCTTGCATCTTTGGATGATCTTGAGAATCAAAAAAGTTTTGACAAAAATAGTTTTTCTCTAGGGTTTCAATCTCAAATCTAACAACCAACTTGCATATTTGGAGTTTTCAATCAGTTCTGCAGGTTCCAGCATGCCATTGATGGACTTAAGAAGCTGATCCAGCATTTGCATGTCATATTTTGGTTGCTGGGGTCGTTTTCTGATTTTTGGAGCCATTTTTTATTGTTCAAGGCGTCTGAAGGAACCACATTTGGGATCTTGTCCATTTTTCTAAGGGAAGAAAAATTGTTTGATGTAAGTGGATCTACCAAACAAAATTTGCAAGCTTTGCTAGAGGTGCAGGATGCTACATCTTTTGGGGGGGCCTCTTCCTCTCACTTGGAGTCCTAATTTTCTTTGGGGAGTCTCTTTTCTCTCTCTTTTGGGGGAATTTTATGTACATGGGTACCTCATCAGGCTTGACTTGTTGGGACCCATTTCTACATCCACCTAAGCTTCACTTATGGAGGGGTGTTAGTGTAGTTTTTTATTTTTCCTATTTTGCTAGGTTTTTCCTACACTTTTAATAATCTCGCTTAGGTTAATAAAGCATGTCTTATTAGGTGAATGGTTGTGAGGTGTCATCTTCCTACATGTGAGCATCCATTAGCTATCTTGGGAAGATACTTTGCTATCTTTAGTCTGATAGATGGTTTCTCCTCATTGGTTGGTGTTGCCACCTCCTCCCTCTTCCTAGCCTATATAAGCATGCTACCTGGCTTGTATTTGCATCTCTTGTTTTTGCATCCTCTTAATGCTATTTTGCTTCCAGCATTTGCATTACTCTCTTGGAGACTAACTCTATGATGCTATTTTGATTTTGTATCATTTGCATTCATAGTTTAGATATTTACTCTTTGCACTAGTTTTCTGGGTTATTAATCTTTTCAGATTCTAACATCCACCACTTGTGGATCAAGGTAAAAACTTCCTTCAACTAATGAATATATTTTTGAAGATTTTAATATTTTAGTTATAAAATAAAGCTTCACCTTTTCCTCTCTTTTTTTCTAGTTCAGGCCTATCAACTTATCAAGATACATGTTGTCTAAGTTTCCCTACATCTAGACTTTAGGATATCAATAGTAGTCTTGATGATTTTGTGGCTAGTATTCATGATAGATTGTAGGGATTCAATTATTTTGTTTAATCTTTTCTCAACACCCTATCTTTCCCTCATAAGCCTCTTTTAGTTTTTCCATGGTATCTATAATTTTTTCTAGGCAATCCACCACTAAATTTTTCATATCTTTGTTCCATAACTCTGTCAATCTATTATCATGTATGAAGTTCTCTTATCAATATCATTGGCATATAATTTTATTTTATTTTCTAAAGGACCTTTGTTTTATCTTAATCTCTTTTGTTTCATAGAATACCCACTTTATTAGTCTAAAGAAATTAATTGTATTATTTCTAAGAATAACTACAATATCATCTTGAAATTCTCTATCAGCTTGAAAATAGTGTGAATTATTATTGGTTTAAAGATTAAACCAAGGCATTCATTCCCTATCAGTGGTGCAATAAGAGGTGCATGAATCCTTTGAAAAATGGTAAATCAAGGTGGCTTACATCCTTAAATAATAGGGAGAACTAACATTCATGAAATATATTCCCTTATCTACCATAATGGAAACAACTATATTCTTAGCTTTACATTCTTCTTTACATATTACCATGAATAGTGGAGAATTTTTTTTTGTGCCAATTCTTTTAGAATTATTCATTCCAAATACATGGAGTGAATAGGGTTCTTATTAAGGTATTTTCCATTATCTCTAATGCTTGTATTCAAGGATGAAAGTAAATAGAATGGTATAGATATCCATACCTTGTGTCTAAAATGGCTAAAAGGGGACAAAAGGGTGTCTAAAAGTTCTAGTAAAGCAACCATCTTCTATACTATATTGCATTATAAATTAAGCATCTCCCTAGAGATATGATTAATCATGGACATCTCAAATATTCTCTTGGAAGGATTGAACAATTTGTTCCTTTTGTTCTTACACTACCATATGATAGTACTTTCTATCTCCAAAGAGTTTAAGACCATACATTTGAAAACCTATAAAGTTGGAAACAAAAATTTTGTCTATTGTCATATTCTTATATAGAATGGAAATTTTTACCTCCTTCCACTCTATTATGAATATATAGTTAATTTCAAGATCCCAATTATAAACTTTCTCAATGAAATGAGACACACAGGTATACAAAACCCTGGAAGTAGTATCATTTCTCTTTAAAACCTTGGAATCCATGGGTTCTACCCTTTATTTTTTTCTCGACATCTTCCAAACTATGTTAAATTCAATGTTTTTGGGTAGAAATTTTTTATCTTAAACATTTAATAAGTAGGCACCTAGACCAACAAAAAAGAATCGATGAAATAAGGCCAACTACTAACGAAAATCCCTCCACATAGAACACCTTTTGGTAATTATTACAAAAATATTTTCAACTATCATTGTAATAATTATGTGAGATGGATATATTTTCCTCTTCCATTATTATGATCATAAATTAGCAAGTCTTTAATGTCATTTCCATAGTCAACACGTCATGTGCCACATTATGACATCTTGAGCTTTGACTCTTTGGTAGAAATATAGTCTACCACATTGTCTACTTCCTAGATGGCATCGAAAATATGAAAATCATAAAGAATGGTAGGATATACCTTGATATTTTAATCCAAGTGTTCATGGTCTAAGATATTTTGAAATCCCCTTTTAAACACCGAATTATGTTGCTACCATCTTGAAGACAAACTTTTTTGAATTACAAATGGTGAGACTATATTAAACCTTGATATGCTATTGAGGCTTTAGCTAGGTTGTTGGCATGGAAGCCCAAGGGGAGTGCCACGATTTGGAGAAAAGGGTATGTCAATAATAGCTAGTTTTATTACAAATTAATAATTAGCATAGAGTTTGTATATTACATCTATTTTTTTAAAGAAAAGAATAGTAATCATGGTGATATATTTGGATTAATTCTTTGATTTTTAATTAATATTTTTGTATCTTATTAAATATTATCATTCATTGAGATGTTCCCTCTCTATAGCAAACCATTTGATAATGGCATTCTTAGGATTATTCTCATTTGATCATTGCCTTCATTACACAAAACTTCCCTTACTAGTCATTTTAATATTTTTTCCTTTTCTTATAACACTTGATACATTTTTGTTTTCTTAGTAGTAATAGTGCTTTCATTTTTAGAATTGTATTTGATTGCTAGCATCTTCATGGTAGGCTTGATATTTTAGCAAACAAATGGCTTATTTCAAGAAATAAGATATTAATTGTACATATATGATTTCTTAAATCATACACCAAACTACACCCTTATCATAGTTTTGAGCATGAGTTTGCTGATTCTTATGATATTTTTCATTGATCTCTCTAAGGTAACATTTTCATTATTTATCTCTCAACACTAATATCCAAGTATTCAAATCAACTATTCAGATTTACCAAAGAAGACTTGCCAATTTTGCTCCTTCCTCATTACCTCTTTATCTTCTTGTTCTTTTTACCCTTTTGCACTAGTGTTTTAAGAATATTAAATACATTTAAAGATATCCTCACTGTCTAAATTCTCATTTGATGCTTGCAGGGATGAAATCTTTCTTATATAATTTCTTACAAGGATGATTAAATGGAGTAGATTTTTAAGCATGGTTCTATGCCCATGTTTTAGGAACAATATTAGTTATCTCACAAAATGAATCATCAATATATTAGATTTTTTTGATGGAAATTTATATGATAAGTTTATTTAGACTACCACAAATTGACTCCATAAGATCAAGTGGAAGATTTCTATTGATAACATTTAATATATGCATTGTAATCTATTTCAGCTAACTAGTGCTCTTTAATTGTTCTATTATAAGTATTTTCTTTCATTTGTGACTTTTCATTGTAATAATTATGTCATGCTAAATTATATCTATAACTAAAACTTACTCATTTTTTTTTAATTGTTGAATTAGGGGAGTTTTCTTTCTTCAATTTAATATCAATGTTTGAATTCACTATTTTTACCCATAAGAGGGGGGTTATTTTGAGCATATACTTGACTCTTTTCTCACTAAGAAATAAATCAAACTATTAGAGTCACCGAGAGAAAAATTTAAATAAAGAGACAATAAAATTCATGTTGATAAGCTAATATAAAACCATGTTAATATGATGAAGACACATATTCAAAATGTAGATGTCTTAGATGATTAGGATGTAAAGACTACTTATCAAATTTTATGAAATTATATTATAACAGTAACAAAAACTTTTATAAATTCATCAATTTTCTTAAAATACAATATTTTTATAATTATGATAACATACATTATTATGACATCAAAGAGAATGTTGAGACTTATAGTGCATGGATGAATTCATCAATACTTTTCATTTTGTGATACAATATAATATGTTACTATAACATTATGCGAGTTAACTCTTTCTAAGCTTCATATACATTATTGATAGAGAGTTTCTATGTTGCAAAGTTTAATGACCAGTTTATTAATAACTTCATATGTTCTGTTCTTAGGTTATAATAGTTCAGATTTTTGCTATTATATGTTAAAAGTGTTTTATCTATGATCACATCCGTTGTATTGCTCATTCAATAAAAACAATTGCATGTGATTATTGTGCGCACTATAGCACTAACACAACACATTGAATCAATAGTTCTCCCAATGCTGATGGAAGCATCCCCTCCTCCAATTCCAGGGTACGTAACCCTACTTCATTCTCATTGTCCTACAACAATATATGTCATATAATATGCTTTTACTTTTTTACAGTAAAGCAATAAACATTACTTAATATTGAAATTATAACTCTATTGGCGCCCTGTTTGTTCGTAAATAAATATCCTAGCGTATCGCCCATATAATTTCAAAGAGTTCTCAATGCTTTTTTACAGAAGATGGCTATATAAGAATTTCCCCTACGTTTGAATTTGTTAGGAGCCAAACATACTTCACAAAACCAATCTTACACTGCATCCTTGATCATGTAATGATGTAGTCGTCCCAGCATATCTTTAAATAACCGGCAACAAACCTGATATCCATACAATATTTCCCAATGATGGGATAGTCAATTTCTTGTGAGTGAAGCTTAAAATGTTTCCTTTGTCCTTAACGGTGCATTCGTGTTGGGAAATGATGATGTTAACCGTATAGTCAAATTTCCTTAAATCGGTCAAAACTAAATAACCATGGACCCTAATCCACTTGATGGGATGGTTTCGCTCTTGGACTTCAACCTATTTGTGCCCTACGGCCTTCAACAAAATTATAATCAATTCCATGATGCTTCAATCAACATTCATTTCATTACCACTTTATTACTCTTTTACCCCATCATTGAATACTGCTGGTTAATGCTTTTATGCAATTTATTTTATAAAATATTAAATATGTTAATATGATTACATAATAATAATTTGTGCTATATAATAGATTTTTTAACAAGTAATATTATTTTTGTGCATTGTAAAATAATGTTTAAGTTTCTATTGTAGATTATTTTAAATATATAAGATTGTTGAATGATTATAATTGTTGATTATGTCATAATATAAATATTATAATAAAAGTAAATTTCTATTTTATTCTTAGAAAATGCATTATTAATGTATTGTGATTCTTTCAAATAATTTATTTTTTTTATTTAAAAGTTAAAATGTAGAGACTAAAACGAAAGTGTTTCATTGAATCTAAATGCAATTTGTGGACCCGGATTAATTTTACATATTTGATATTGACGCTTGCATCTATAATTTTCAGGTGAATTATGTTGTTCAAAATTGACAATATAAGATCCTTGGTACTTGTAATGAACATTTAGTCTATGGATATGTATGTGTAATGAAAAACATGTTGGTGGTCATTAATTTTTAATGTGAACAATTTCTATGGGAATATACATAGCTTTGTACATTTCACTAGAAACTAGCTCTATTTTTCAATTCAATAGAAAACTTATAAAAAAAACATGAATGTAAAAGTGATATATTTATGGTGATCTCAAGCTTTGAAGCCCCATAGATTGGAACATATTATAGTGTACATCAAGGTGACCTACTCTAAAATAACTAAGGCTTTGAATAATAATGTGGCAAGAAGTGACATAGTTTATTTGTTTGATGAAACTATTTCAGCAAGTAATCATGGATAATTTTTAATAGGTAGAGGATTCTTTTCCTAAATTTATAAAACAAGACCTAGAGATGATATCCTTTTATGCTTAGACTTATATATTTGTTTTAATAAATAGTCATTTTCATTAATATTTATATAAATATAAACTATTGAGGTAAAATGTAGGGGGGTAAAAGTAAAAAGTTGTGTCACCTTTAAGGTTGACTTATAAGAATGACTGAATTTGAGTATTTCTATCCAAAAATCATTTTTTCTCAAAATATGATCTAGATAAATTCATTCTAGCTAAGTTATATATGGTCTCATACTTTTTCAATTTGAAATGTGTATTAAATGCATGTTTTAAACTAGTTTGCATCTAATTACTAAAGAAATAAACTTATTTTAGAAAGCTAACATTTCAATAAATCTTACTATTTTTTTATGATATTTTTTTAGTAACATATAGACACCATTTTATAAAACTGAAAGTCAAAAATATTCTCATATAGAATTTATAGTGTTTTAATTAGATATAATATATTGTAAATAAAAAATTCTACAATAATGTATTTTAACACTAAAAAATATGTCAATTTTAAGAATGAAAAATATTAAATCATATAAAAATAAAATAAAATGATATGACATTCTAGAGGAGAGAGTCCTCTTTAAGAATATGTAATTTTTCTTCTAGTTAGAATAATTTTTTTATGAAAAATGTGGTGGGAGATGAAACTTATCAATTTCATGCAAGTAGAAATTTGAATCATTATAAAAGACAAAACATAGGTCTAAAGTCAATTTCTTTTTATTGTTCTAGCTATATATGTTATCTAGAACATAGTCTAAGTTCAAATAAAAATAAGTTTATTTTCATATAGTTTTGTGGTGGGAACTAAACCCCTAATTTTTAGCATTTTTCAGCAACTAAAAAATTATCTATAAAAAATAGAAAAATATATCTATTCTTATTCCAAATAATTTTAAAAAATTATTAACCTAAACTTCATCCATTCCTACACATTTCATTAGTTTACTTCATTGTCAAATCCTAAATAATAATACTAGTTTTATGTCATTGAAGGTAAATAGTTATATTTTTGTTAGCCTTATCCTTTACAAAAGGGTGACACAGGTTTGTGCTTTTACCTAGGGGTTATGAGATCAAACCTTAAGAGTCCAATGTGAAGCACCAAAAAAATCATAAAACATGCAAGAAACACAAGAAAAGCAAAAATCACATGTACAATACCCAAAATGTAAAATATGGGCATAGTCCAACTTGAGAAAATATTAAATAAAAGCTACCAAGCATCTAGAGTTACAGTCGTGGATAGAAAAAGATAACCCAAATCATCTTTGGGGCCCCATAAATCATGGGGTTTGGGTTGTCCCATAAATCATTGAGTTTGGGTTGTCATTTGGGATACACCCCCATTTTTCTATCCTATCTTTCTTAATCTCTTTCTCATACTCTAACTTATAAGGAGAGATTGCTAGTGCCAATTATGAGGACTACTTAGAAGACATTATACAACTATTATATCCACCAATATCTAACCAACCATTAAGACCACCCATAGAAGGTCCTACACCCATTATACCCAACCAAGAGTCTAGGTCTCCATATAGATCAAATGTGGGTTGTTGCCTTTAGGATCCTAGTGTAGACACCTAAAAACCTTTAGAAAATAAAGTATTCTTATTTTCTGAAAAATTCCTGATGACATCATCATTTATTAATTAAGTAATTATTTAATTAATTTATTTATTTTTATGCCATTAAATCCCTTTATCTTAATCAAAAATATTTAATTAAGGAATCCCTCCCAAAAATGTTTAAATCTTATTTAAACATTATTTCCTTATTTATTAATTATTTAATTAATAAATTGACCAAAAAACCCAAAATAAATAAAAAATTTATTTTTTGCCCAAAACTTGGCCAATTTCCTTAAGACCACTAACCTCTTCCAAAATATTCTAATCCTTCTTTAATTTTGATTAAAGGCTAATCCCATCATTTCCTACCCCTAATCCAAATTCAAAATATTTAATTAAGATTAAATAATAATCCTCATGTTTATTAAAAAAGTTTTAATAAATATCTCCTCAACCCAAACCCTTGAAATAAATAAAACTTTATTTATTTCCTAAAAATCTAATTTATCCTCATCCTAAGAAGTTCTAGACTCTTTTAGAAAGTCTTCATCCACATCCTAGGAAGTTCTAGACTATTCTAGAAAGTCTTTATCCTCATACAAAGTCTAGACTCTTCTAGAAGATGTCTCTAAACCTAATCCTAATCCCCTCCTAACCTTGTCACATTCTCTAAACGTGGGTTAAGACTTACTAACCCAAGCCAAAGTTAACAAATATCTCCTCCTTCACCCACCCTCATTAAATGCCATCCACTTGCCTATCCCTAAGCTAATCCTAAACCATCTTAATCCATCCTCTAATCATTTTCACAAGCCTAAGCAAGCTTAAAACCTTCCTAATCAAGCCCAAGTCAAAATTCCTCTCATCTCCCTCAAAATATTCCAACCATAAAACTTTATGAAGCCCACTAGGCCATAAATGACTCTTCCAAAGCCGCTCTTACAAGCCATTATGAGGGTCTTTATGAAGATTTTATCCCTTGAGCCTCCTTTGTTGACTCATCCTTCCCCTTTCCTCCATCCTCTCACCTTGTGACATGTGTCAGTCCCTGACTGGCTGTAAGGAAACACAATCTATGTGCTCTCCTCTCATGCAATCTGAGCCCTCCATGAGCTTTTCCCCATCCTTGCATCCTAGCTCTTGATCCCTCAAGCCCTTTGCCTATTTAAGGAATCCTCTCCCAAGCCATTTTAACACAATCCATGAAGTAAAGTCATAATTCCATTTTGAGAAGCCATTTTACATCAAAACCATACACTCACACCCAAATTCAAACTCCATTTGAAGCCCTTTTTGAAGCATAAAGCTTGAGCATACATCCTATCTATTTAGACAAAGCTACTCAACAAGAGAGCTTCTAATTGAGAGAGCTCATTAATGGCTCATATTCTCAATTAAGAGCTCATCTTAGTCTATCTTGAAGTTTATGAATTTTTTTTAGTTTGTAGAAGCTTTATTTAAATTTGGTTTCTATTAGCATACTAACATTGCTCATATACATTTTGGCACACCCAATGCGACCTCGCATGGGTCATCTTCATTAGCTTTTTAAGTCAAGTTTTGTATGTCATTTGCTAATTTTGGCTAATTTTTCTTGTTTTTGTCATTGGTAGGATTGTATAAATTGGTTTTGTAGGTGCACATGAGCATGAAGAAGACAAAGGAACTCATAGTCTATCTCATAGCATTTGCAGATTTTTCAAGCTTATAGGTGGACAAAGCACTTGGAATTCTTCTTCCTCTTCTTGTCTATATTCTTCTTATTCCATCTACTTCTTCTTCTTCTTCTTGTGGGAGATCTTGGCCATTTTTTTTTTAAGGAAGAAAAATCATACACACTTCTTTTTAGTGCTTAAAATGAACCCCCAAATCATACTTAAATCCATTAAAAAATTAAAAAATTTGCAAAAAAGAAAATTTTTTTTAACAAGTGAAACTAAACCAATCCAATCATTTGCATCCTTGGAACATCAAGGTTTTAGATGCATTTATGCAAAGTTAGGAACACTTCATTTTTGGTAATTTAAAAAGAACTTCAAGTTTCCATTTCAAAAGGTTCAAAATCAACATTAAGTGCACACTAAAATCTAAATCAAACTCAAAGCATCAATCAAGGATAAAATGGACCTCATTTGCAAATATTTTAAAGTCCTAAATGGTTGCCAAAAATTGTCTTGAAAGCTTTGTTATTTGTTCCAAACAAATGTCTTGTTGCAAAATCTTGAATGTTTCTTAAGTTTTTCATGCATCAAAACAATCTAGGAATATCATTTTTGGGCTTAAAATATGCAAACTAGAACACAAAATCTTGAATGAAAACCAAAGTTCAAAGAGTCATTTTCACTTTTGAGTCCAAAATAATCTTGAATGATCTAAGGTTAAAACAAAGCACTTCAAAGTTTTTAAAACAACACACAAAATCTCAATCTTGAATGCTCAAAGGAAAAAACTTGAATGTTTAATCACTTGTCTTTGAATGCATGTTGCTAAAATCACTCTTGAATGCCATGGATTAAAATCAAGTTTTTTTTTTCCATGAATTCATGATTAAAACAAAAAATCCAATCTTGAATTCCATAGATCAAATAATCATCTTTTGGGGCATAAAAAGAATCCACATTTTTGAAATCTTCTAAGTTATAAAAACTAATAAAGATGCTTTGAGTAAGTTTGTAGTTGGACTCACCCTCTTTAATCACCCATCAATTTAACCATTGGTTGCAATCTCAGTGCCATCTATGGGGATGGGTCTACCTAAGAGTGTGTTAAGTGCTCCACAAAGATCAAACTCCACTCACTTGGGTCTTTAGTGGTTTTTCTAAGTTAGAAAATTCTTGAATGCGCATTAATCTCGCTCACACTTTGTTTGGGCATAAAAATTGGACAAATCTTGACATGGAGGGCCTATGGGCGCATGCTTGGCAATCGAGTTTCACACATCTTTGTTTTGGGCTTAAAACAAACTCACATTCAATCTTGAATGCCTAACAATCAATGAACATTGCATGGTTTGGACGCATTTTCAATGACACTTGCATTTCTTATGTTGACGATCTCTCGACTTTCATTATGCTAACGATACTGTCAAATTGGAATGAACATTGTATGCCATAATCACAAGTGTCTTCAATCATAGCTTACAAAATCTAAATCATCAATTGGAATAAATGTGTTTCTTTTAAAGCCAAAGATCATGTATGTGGTCTTGTTTTACACTTTTTAGGAGGCGTGCTTGGAGATTTCATCACCCCTTGGGATGACCTCAACTCCAGTGTTCCGACAGAGTATAAAAATCAAGAGGTGAATCCAAAGACACCTCTCTTGGAATCAAGATTTTGTCACTCAGGCTAAGCCTCAAGGAACTTTATACCCTTGAGAAGTGAAAGAGGAGAAGTGGGTTACCGCTCCTCTTGGCTATGTGACATCTTTTTGGTTTCATCTATGGATTTGGGCCTCACGTACCTTGCATATATCGAGGACTCCCAAGCTATAAAAAATTTCACCCTTGTAGAAAGCTTCCTAGGATGTTGGTGTGTTTGATATGCTTGCTCCAAAAATTTTTTTGCTTGTTTGTTCATAGCTTTTGAATGAATGTTTTCCAACTTTGGTCAAAATCCCAAAAAAGTAGAAATCTCCCAGCTCAAGGCATACTTAGCGTAGTCACTGCCTCATCAGAAAATCATCCAAGCTCCCCTACTAAAACCAAATCTATCTAGTTCCTTTCTTTAGAACAATCCCAAATCCAAAGTCTCTCCAAATCATCCCCCCCAACCAGCTAGCAACCCAATCCAAAATCACACCCAAGCCTTTAGAGAGTTGTTGTCATTCTGCTAGAATTTGCAATCCAATCAATTTGACCAATCCACTAGCCTCACCAAGGTTATCCCTTTGACAAAGCTTTGTCTAGGGTAATCTAGCTTTGTCACTTGTTATCCCTCATCACCTTGAGCTAAAGGTTGGGATCCACAAGTGGTCAATCTCGTGTCATGCCCGTAGGATCATTAGTCTATCCTTAAGTTGACACAATCTCCACCAATCCAGCGCATAGGAAAGCAAAACTCTCACTTTTTGACAGCATGCCCTTGAAGTCTTCCATCCACAGGAAAGCCAAAAATATCTAGCCAATCCTCCTTAGGTCTGTCATACAGCTTTGACTCTCCCTAGGAAATCCTTCATCAACCAATCCAAAATCTGCACTTAATCCAAATCCAACGATGAGCTTCCGTGTTCATCCATATGCAAGACCCCATCCCCATCTGACTCATCATCAAAACATGAAATCCCAAACCTATCATGATGTGTTCGGTCGTATTGTCCTTGCTCCCGCCACCTCCTATTCCAATGATGATGAAAATCTTGTTGACTATGACGGGTATATTGAAAGCCTTAGAAACATTCCTCCAAGCATCCCACAAAATCCATGCATTCTTCCAAACTATCTAGTCATGCCATCTGATATCCCAGCTTCTCCTCCATCACCCAATCAACCAAGCTTCCAATCTTCCACCCCCATCACACTAGCTATTCCTGTCAATCCACCTCCACCTCCAACACATGAGTCTCCAAGGAATCTCCTAGAGGAAATACAAGAAAAGTCACCTCCAGCAATCGATAAGCAATGTCATCTAATCCAACCATGTGAAGTAGTCAGTAATGAAGCTTCCCCATCTATAATATCACCTCCATCTCCCATAGCTATCATCCCCATACCATCCATCAAATTGCTTAAAATCCTTCCACTTCTCGCAAGCATCAAAATCCCACCATCTGTCAAAACCCTCCAAATCCTATCCACATCACCTCCAAGCATTTCCAAAATCTCCCATAATGACCCTTATGCATCCATCTTCTACTCACCCATCTCCACTACTAAATCTCCCATCTATCCATCCACTGTCTTTGAAGAGTCCATCCCTTCACCTCCTATTGCACAATCCACTCCAAACCAATCCTATCAAGATCCTGCCCAAAAGCATGTTGACATCCCCCAAAGCATAAACAAAGATATCATCATACCATGTCTTCCATCCATAGTGCAGTCACTATCCCCTCCATCTCCAAAACCTCAAGCCATACCTCCTCTACTGCAGGATATCTTTTCATCCCATTAGCTAAATCAAGATCCTATCCTACCATCTCCTCCACTCCATGCTTCCATCTTACCACCTATCCAAGCTATTTCACCATCTATAATATACCCTCTTGGTTCACTTACATTCATCCATAGTGGCCTCCTCTCAGTAGAAGAATTAAGAATAGTATCTCCCTATTACAGTACATCTGATAAAGCACTTCCATCATTTTCTACAAGAAAAAAGTATCCTCAGCTAGTTCAAATGCTCAATTGATGGCATTATCAAGGTCAAGGTTTAGGACCACAAGAGCAAGGAATCAAAAAGCCTATTATTGCACAAAAAAATCTAGGATTTCATGGTCTTGGATATGTATCCAAAGGCTCACCATCTAAAGGTGTTGGTACACCACACCCCCAAACCAAGCCTATCTCCAAATCCCCCATGCCAGCCTCCCATCACTCCTTCAAGAAATCTTATGTCATCCCCCCTCCACCATCCTTGCAATCCAAAACAACTTGCCATATCCCCCCTTCATCCACTAAATCCATTTTGGGTCCCTATGTCCCAAAATCTACCATCCTCCATCCTCCTATTAGCCATCATTCAAATCCTATTCCCTCCATTCCTATGCAAGATCAGCAAAGGCACATATCGAGGCACATCATCCATCATCATCCCCCTACACGCTCTCCCATATCCTCTCCATCTCATAAAGCTTCTCCTAACCATCTTCCCAAAGCTTACCACAACAATGTGAATGCCAACTTCAAAATGCATAAAGCTAAAAATCCACATCCTAGGCAATCATATGTCTATTCTAAAAAAAATACTCCAAAAAGGAAAAATCCAATCAAAGAATGCAAAACAATGCAAAAGCCTATGAAAAGAAAATCCAAAACCATGTGGATCCCAAAGAAAAAAGTTGAAACCCAATGCATAATGGCATCCACCATTGCTAATCCCCCATCCAGTGACTCATGTCCCCCATCTCCTAACTCCATCTTGGGTGCCTATATCCCCAAGCGCACTTCCACAAATCTTCCATCAAGTCCCCGTCTACCATCTATTTCCCATCTGCTCTTTTCACACCCATCCCAACATGTGCCAATATTGATCCTACAAGCATCTCCATCTCATGCTCCTTTCCATCCTTTTCATCCCTCCATCTCCTACCATCAATCCCATCTAATCCGATCTATTGCATAAATCACACATTCGGTGTACCAATAGCTAGCAACAAAATTAAACATTCCAACAGCTAGTGAAAAATTGCAAAAAAGCCAAAAAAAAGCTGAAGAAAGCCAAAATCATTGCAGCTAAGTCCAAAGTCAAAAATTCAAAAAGTAAAAAAAATAAAGTGTCCACTGGTGAAAACTTGGAAATTCAAGCACCTTGGACAAGTACCATGATGAAAACTTGGCAAACAAGCATCATGCATAATCCCACCATCCCTAGCTTAGCCTATCATCCTCATGCTTTTGGTCATCTCTTGACATCCAACTCCATCTTCCAATCTATCCACCTATCCTCCACCCTCCATCTTCCATCTCACACCATCCACTTATCTCCTGCAGCTTCAGCCAACCATCCCAGCTATCATCCATTTCCCTAGCCCTTTCAGCTTTTTCCATCCTAGCTTCAATCCTATCACATCCATCATAAGACCTCCTTTCGCATGTCATCTTCTGACTGGAGGCATTGTATTCCTTGGAGATCTTGTATTATCCATCCTCCCTTGTCATTGGTATCTAGCTCTAGGCTATCCTCATGCAAACCCAATGTCATCTCTTTATGTCCATCATAATCCTAGCTATCTACCATCCTATCCAACCATCTCATCTTGCTCCTCTAGCTATCATTGGTCACAAAATCTATCATCATCATTGGATGCATCCTGCCAAATCCATATCTTTCACTATCACCCCACCCTTAGCTTTCGCATCTTGCACAACATCGAACCATCCCGCTATCCTATCATCCTAAGCTTTTGCCTGCTTGTAACTATCTTGGTCAGCTTCAGCTTGTAAATATCTTGGTCCATCAGCTTGTACATCCTCTTTAGCTTAGTACCATTGTATCTATCCAGCTTTTGTGTCAGTTCCTCCTTGATCAGCATCTTTCACACATCGTACATCTTGGTTAGCTATTCCAATGCATCCTTTAGCTAGATCTCCTGTCACCAAAGTGTTATCCTTCTTAGTTCAGCTTGCCAGATGCATCACTCACCCAGATCCATCAGCTTAGGTGCTCTCTGATAGATCTTTGTAGGATATAGCTTTCCTCATGTTTGATCTTGGTCTGTTAGTACCTCGTCCTACCCATCTTGTTGGCAAACGGTTCTCTTTTGGATTTTCACTTTCTTTTGATTTAGAATCTTCACTTTTGGGTCTTGAAATATCTTTTCCAAACAATCTTTTTGTTCCCTCCTCAAAGTTTCCATGATCTTACATATCATGTTATACTGTAAATGGGGCAATCTAGGCATAAGGTCTTGATCAAGCCTTTTGTTTGTTTTTCTTTTCTGCTTGTGGGTTACCCAGTGTCGGTTCCACTCTAATTCTTTCGAGATTCATGTGTGATACTGGGGCAATCCTTGCGTGTTTTTTTTGAGTCAGTTTGTCAGTCCTCTGGATAGCTGGTTAAAAGGCCTTAATGTTCTTGGTAACCTTGGTAATTAGCCAACAGTCCTATAGCAAATCTAGTGCTCAACTACATGGTGGTACTTCTCTTTGAAGTATCGCCCCGCTCAAAAAGCTTCAATGGTTTTCCTTCATCTCCATTATCCCCCATCCATATCCAACATCCATCTCTCCTACCCCAGCTTATGCATCAGTATCTCTTTGAATCACTCCTCACCTTTAGCTTTAGGGATCCACCAATCCAAATCAATCCACCAAGCCTCATCTTTCAAGATCCACAATCATAGTCCTAGGGATCCCCGAAACCCATCTTCCACCAATCTGACTCTTTGAAATCCTGTTGCATCAGCCTTTTAATCCCCTCATCCATCTCCCCATCCAAGATTCCTTTTATAGCACTCTGCTCCTTCATCCTCTGCAATCCCTGAAGTCTTAAGCTTGCTTCCTCTTGTGCATCTGATTCTCCTTTATCATTCTCCCATAGTGAGGGTTTGAGCTAATTCAGCCCCTTCTCTTTGCCAATCTAAGTTTCCTTGCTCATCTGAGATTCTTGTACTTTTAAAGAAGCCATCCAGCCTCGCTTTCTCTCCCCGCCACCTTCTTGAGGGGGCATCTCACAGTCCATTCTCTCCTCTTCTGCTCTAGCCTTGGGCATCTTATTTTCTTATCTTTGATGCCATGCCACTTGTGGCATCACATCAAAGAGGGGAAAAATGTAGACACCTAAAAACTTTATAAAATAAAGTATTTTTATTTTCTGAAAAATTTCTAATGACATCATCATTTATTAATTAATTAATTTATTTATTTTTATGCCATTAAATCCCTTTATCTTAATTAAAAATATTTAATTAAGGAATCCCTCCCAAAAATGTTTAAATCTTATTTAAAAATTATTTTCTTATTTATTAACTATTTAATTAATAAATTGACCAAAAAACCCAAAATAAATAAAAAATTTATTTTTTGCCCAAAACTTGGCCAATTTCCTTAAGACTACTAACCTCTTCCAAAATCTTCTAATCCTTCTTTAATTTTGATTAAAGGCTAATCCCATCATTTCCTACCCCTAATCCCAACTCAAAATATTTAATTAAGATTAAATATTAATCTTCATGTTTATTAAAAAAGTTTTAATAAATATCTCCTCAACCCAAACCCTTGAAATAAATAAAACTTTATTTATTTCCTAATAATCTAATTTATCCTCATCCTAAGAAGTTCTAGACTCTTCTAGAAAGTCTTCATCCTCGTCTTAGGAAGTTCTAGACTATTCTAGAAAGTCTTTATCCTTATCCAAAGTCTAGACTCTTCTAGAAGATGTCTCTAAACCTAATCCTAATCCCTTCCTAACCTTGTCACATTCTCTAAACATGGGTTAAGACTTACTAACCCAAGCCAAAGTTAACAAATATCTCCTCCTTCACCCACCCTCATTAAATGTCATCCACTTGCCTATCCCTAAGCTAATCCTAAACCATCCTAATCCATCCTCTAATAATTTGCACAAGCCTAAGCAAGCTTAAAACCTTCCTAATCAAGCCCAAGTCAAAATTCCTCTCATCTCCCTCAAAATATTCCAACCATAAAACTTTATGAAGCCCACTAGGCCATAAATGACTCTTCCAAAGCCCTTTTGTTGCTCTTACAAGCCATTATGAGGGTCTTTATGAAGATTTTATCCCTTGAGCCTCCTTTGTTGACACATCCTTCCCCTTTCCTCCATCCTCTCACCCTATGACATGTGTCATTCCCTGATTGGCTGTAAAGAAGCACAATCCATGTGCTCTCCTCTCATGCAATCTGAGCCCTCCATGAGCTTTTCCCCATCCTTGCATCCTAGCTCTTGATCGCTCAAGCCCTTTGCCTATTTAAGGAATCCTCTCCCAACCCATTTTAACACATTCCATGAAGTAAAGTCATAATGCCATTTTAAGAAGCCATTTTACATCAAAACCATACACTCACACCCAAATTCCAACTCCATTTGAAGCCCTTTTTGAAGCATAAAGCTTGAGCATACATCCTATCTATTTAGACAAAGCTACTCAACAAGAGAGCTTCTCATTGAGAGAGCCCATTAATGGCTCATATTCTCAATTAAGAGCTCATCTTAGTCTATCTTGAAGTTTATGAATTTTGTTTAGTTTGTAGAAGCTTTATTTAAATTTGGTTTCTATTAGCATACTAACATTTCTCATATACACCTAGAACCATAAGGCCTAAGACAGGTGAGTAGAAGAGATGTTGTGTGAGCCAATGAAAAAGGGAAGTTGGACTAAGTTATTTTCCCTAGATGAATATTGATGTTGAATATTAAAAAATAAACAGAAATCTTTACATGTGGATTATTGAATAGAAATTTTAAAAATAATTATTTGAGAGTTTAAAATGTTTAAGGTCAATCAATATATTTTATGCACAACGTAGAAATTTTAATAATTGGTTTTTCAAATAAAAAAATTAATGTGTAGCATTCTTTTCTTTCTCTTAGATATATATTAAATATTAATTATTAAAAATTAATTTAAACTCATGCATGTGGATACATTGAATTTTAAATATTGTTCAAATTAATGTATTCATTAAATAATAAGAAAAATCAAGGATAGGTAGGAAATGTTCTGTAGAAAGAAAGTCAAATTATGGTACTGCTCTGATTAATAAAAGTAGGATAGGACATGAAATTGTACAACCAAAAATACCAACAAGATAATAAAATAAACATCAAGTCTAAAAGGAAGGAAATCATAGGAGTTGAATTCAAAAGGATTTGAATTGGCCACAACAAGTAGGACCTAAGATCCAACAACTAAGATATTATACTTCCAAAAATAAATGGATTTAGGATAGAACCCAAAACCAAACCCTAGATAAAAGACCTTTCTCCTAAGAAAGGAGAGGCAAGGAAGAGTCATAAAGAAGGAATCTAGTTTATAAAAAAATCAACTCTAGCTTCACCAAAAGGTAGTTATAAACCTCCAAAATACAATGGAAAAGACAAAGATTAGAAAGAAGTGATCTTGTAGAACCCAATAACTGTAAAGAGAGGGAAGCCATTTTTAAGAGGAGTGAGAGCATATAGTCATCCAATGGAATAAACCTATTAGCCAGTATCTATGTGAGGAAGAACACCCACAATAGTAGAACTCTTATTACCAATAACAATCCACCTCCAACTAATGTGCCTCCACCTCAATAGGAGATCTAATGCACCAACTTTCAGGAGTCTTAACTTTTGACACAGATGTGGGTTCTGGTTGAAATTGATAGGAAGTTGTGTGAGGAGGAGTTTGGATTGCCAATTGAGCTTAGCTTGATCGGTGGCCATTTTGACATTTTTCTAAGAACCCCAAATATGATCTTGGCCTCCAAAATTGGATTCTTTTGTTTGTTTGTTTTTTTTTTTTCCATTTTTAAAGAAAGTTTCTTTTGTAATAAATCCAAAATCATAATCTTGATTTCATAGATTAGTTGGCAATTCATCTTGCCTTAGTTTGGGTCTTTTTTTGTGAAAAATCAAGATTCATAGGATGGGTTTTGGAAATTACCAAAAATGGAAAACTCTATTTTTTCTCAAAAATCTACCAAATATGGTCATTTTTAAAATTGTAATAAGTATTCATTTTCATTCATTGGAGAGGGGGAGTAGAGTTGGGGAAGATTAATGAAGAATCTGGTACTCAGAAAATATTACACAATACTAATTTTTAGAATATCAAATTATTCAATAAAATTATCCAACTCTACTCCCCCCTCTCCAATGAACAAAAACAACTTATTACAATTTCAAAAATTAACATATTCAATAATTGCTATCTATGAATTGCTATAATTTTATTGGTTCTAACTACATTACTACCCACTCAATTAACCATGTACTCTCTAATTTAGGCAACCCATCCCATTGTATTAGGTATCTATTATGCTCACCATGCCTTGTGGAGGTAGTCTGCTTGTCAAGAATTTTGGCAATCTTTTACTTCTTCTTATTGGGAAGGTGATGTTTCTAATACACTCCCTAGACATCATTTGCACTTGGAACATCTCCATGGAATGTGTATAAATTAGAATTATTAAAAACTAGGGAGATGTCAAGATTCACTAGTAAGCTAACCTCGTAAGCATTATCAATAATATTTTTGATAATTTTGCACAACCCAATATTTTTGTTCTTCAATTTATGATATGTGCTTGTAGGAAACCACTCACGCCTCAACTAAACCATCATCAAGTCACCAACAAAAAATATCTATTATCTCTAAGTATCATCTGTAACAATCTTGTAACTCACATTACTATCTTGTAACATTTGTCTGATATCTTGTTGGAGCTAGTGAAGGTGTTTAGCAAAGGCAACTCCATTATTACTAATTTTTTCTCCAAAGGGAAGTGACACAGATTATAGAACATCTTGAGGGTTTCGACCATAGATAATTTGAAATGGAGATTTTCTAGTGGATATGTTAACATAACTAGTATAGCCAAATTTTGCCTAGGGAAATACCATGTCCCACTATTTAGGCTTCTTTCCCACAATGCAATGTAACAAATTTCCCAAACTTTGATTAACTACCTCTGTTTTCCATCAGTTTCAGGATAATAGGCACTACTAAACTATAACTTTGTTCCCAATTTCCTCTAGAGAGTCCTACAAAAATAACTCAAGAACTTAGTGTCTCTATCAGAGGTAATGGTATTTGGAAGACCATGTAGACAAACAACTTCTGAAAAGCATAGTTTTGCTACTCTAGTAGCATTGTTGGTCTTTTTACAAGCAATAAAGTGGGTCATTTTTTAAAATCGATCAACAACCAAAAAAATAGAATCATTACCTCGTTGAGTGTGTGGGAGACCTAATAAAAAATACATACTCAAGTCAATCCATGGTTCAGTGGGTACTGGTAAAGGAATTTATAATCATGTATTTGATGAATGTCTTGTAGCCACTTGATAGATTTTGCACCTTTCCACATATTTAGTGATTTCCCTCTTTATATTGCGCTAATAATACTTATCTTAAACCAAGTTTATTTTTTGTCCTTTCCAAAGTGTTTAGCTAGTTCACCACTATGAAATTCCCTGATAATATTTTCCTGCATGGATCTACCGAGTATACATAGTTGTTTACCCTTAAAGAGGTAACCATATCACATTAAATAGTCACCTTTCACATGATCCAACGTACTAGAAGATGAAGCCTTTAGTTGTTCTAAAATTTCATAAAAATCATCATCAGTTTTATACAAGGCCTTAATAATATCAAAACTACTGACCTCAGTTTCCATTATGGTTAATAGTGTAGCTTGCCTACTCAAGGCATCAACAACCCGACTTTTTTCTAGACTTATGTTTTAGGAAAAAGGTATATCCCTATAAGAAAGATACCTAGTTGGCATGTCGACTATTCAACTCATTTTGTGTGTTGAGATATTTTAGAGAAATATGATGGGTAAATAGCACAAACTCATGTGGGATGAGATAGTGCCTCCAATATCCTAATTCTTGAACAATTTCATACAACTCCAAATCATAGGTAGAATAATTCTTTATTACTTCATTCAATTTCTCGCTAAAGAAATCCACATGCTTACCTGCTTGGCTAAGAACAATGCCTATCCCAACATGTGAAGCATCACACTCTACATCAAAAAATCTGTCAAAATTTGGAAATGCCAATATAGGAGCTTCAGTTACCTTTTTCATCAAGAATTTAAAACTCTCTTCATCATCTATTTTCCATGTGAACTCCCTTCCTCTCATATAGTCTGTTATGGGTGCTACTATACCACTAAAATTTTGGATAAACTTTTGGTAGAAAGTTGACAACCCATGAAAACTTCATACACCTATTAAACTAGAAGGATTGGGCCATTCTAGGATTGCTCTTACATTTTTTGGGTCCATTTGAATGCCATCTTGAGAAATGACAAAGCCTAGAAAGGTCAAACTAGTTTGCATGAACTTACACTTCTTTAAGTTTGCAAAGAGCTTCTCCTTCTGTAGGACACTCAACATGATCCTCAGGTGTTGTATTTGTTCTTCTTTGATTCTACTATAGATCAAAATAACATCAAAGTCCTTGGTGCATTCGAAAGCCCAAAAGGAATAACCATCCATTTGTACAAACCATCTCTTTTCTTAAGTGTTGTCTTCCATTCATCTCTTTTTTGAATGTGGATCTAGTGGTAGCCACTTCAGATCAATCTTGCTGAAGTACTTAGACCCCACTAATTTATCCATCATGTCCTCCATCTAAGGAATAGTAAACTAGTACTTAATGGTAATCTTATCAATTGCTTTGCTATAAGTGCACATCCTCCATGAACCATCCTTCTTTGGAGTCAACAATGCAGGTACTATGCACAAACTCATGCTTTCCCTGACTAGACCCTTTTTGCATCAGTTCTATTACCTTTTTATTCAACTCTGCATGTTGTGTTGGATTTAACTAATAGGTTGCTTGATTAGGTAGAGTTTCTATAGGAATAAAACCAATATGATGTTGAATATCTCTTTTGAGTGGGAGACTATCAAGTAGTTCATTAGGAGAAACATCAACAAACTCCTCCAACACATTCATTGCCTCAGGTGGCACTACATTTTTTTTTCTTCTCCTCTTTTTAGTACTAGTGCATAGTAACAACTTTTTACTTTCATATCTTGGATAACTTCTTTTGTAGACAACATGATTTCACTCTTCTTTTCATCCTTAAGTGGTAACAGAACCACTTTAGAGCCATCCTTCCAAAATGTGTAAATATTTTTCTCCCCATCATGTATGACCTTCCTATCATACTATCATGGTCTTCCCAATAACATATGGAAAGCATCCATAGGAACAACATCACACCATATCTCATCCTTATAAAATTTTCCTATGGTAAATCTGACTAAACATCTTTTATCAACTGTTACTTTATTTCCTTTCTTAAACCATGCAATACGATAGGATGAGGATTCTTCTCACATTGTAAATTTAATTTCTTTACCATTTCTCTAGATACCATATTCTCACAACTACCCCCATCAACAATAACTTGACATGCATTTCCACCAGAAGTGCATTTGGTTCTAAAAATATTGGTTCGAAGCCACGAGTCATTAGATTTCTTTGCAATAACTTTATTTTTTTCTAGAATGATCATTGATCTCTGCATCATGAGGGTTTCTCCCACATCTAGTGAAACTTCTTGCTCATCCTTTTCTAGCTAAGCTAGGTTCATTCTAGGTTGTCTTCCATGATTTATTTTTGTAATGTTATAATTTGAGCATTCAAAGGCTCTATGTCTTTCTTCTCCACATCTAAAATATGTAAAGGGCCTCTGTTTCTTTTCCCATCCTCTTTCACTACCATAACCTCATCCTTTCTAAAATCCCCTTCCTCTTTCCTATTTTGCAGGATCTTGTCTAGAATTGATGTTTCTTTCAAATCCTTGGAAGGATTCTCCTTGGTTGTAATTAGAATCTCCTTGAAAAAGTTTTGAGGGACCCTTTCTTCATCCTCTATTTCTCTTATTGTATTGTCAATTCTTCTTTTCTTCGGTGTTTAGAGCTAATTGGTAGGCTTCCTCCATATTGTTAAGACGATGCATTTTTAGTTCATCTTCAATAGAGAATTTAAGGTCATTCATGTATCTCGCGGCCATCTACTCATCTTCTTCTTCATGCTCTATTCTCTTAGATAACTTATAGAACTCATTTGTGTACTCTTGTACAAAAGAAATTTTTTTCTTCAAATTATGTAACTTACAAAATAGGGTTTCTAAGTAATCCAAGGGTAAGAACTTTTACCAAAGCTTTTTGTCCATCTTTCTCCATGTTTTGATTGTTTTCTTTTATTTTTTGGTTCATTCCTTCTCGAGGTGATCCCACCATATCATTGCATGTCCTTTTAATTTTTTGTATGTAAACTTCATCTTCTTTTCCTTAGCCATAGGCTTCTATTCAAAAAATTTACCCATCTCATTTAGCTAGTCTATCAACTCTTCTAGCTTAAGACTACCAGCATAGTCAGAGACTTTGATCTTGATCCCCTTATTTTTACCTTCTAAATCCCAAAGCATTCTATCTTCATATTTCAATTCTTCCAAGTGTTCTTCATCTTTTTTCATTTTGATTAGCTAATCTTCGATTTCCTTCTTTATGTAATTCATCCTCTCCTTGTGCTATTGGTATTTTTTGATTATCCATTCGCTCATTCATCCATTCAATCTATCTCTACATATCCAACAGAAATTTTTGCATTGGAGTGACACCTCCTCTTCCTCTTCCTCTTCCTCTCCTAGCCATCTTCCCACTCTTATACCAGATGATGTAGCCCAAACCCTTCAAAATAATAACTCAAAAAAAATATTATACAACACAAATTTTTAGAATACCAGATTCTTCATTAAAATTCTCCAACTCTACTCCCCCTCTCCAATGAATGAAAAAAAACTACGTATTAAAATTTCAAAAATTACCATATTTGGTAGATTTTTTGAAAAAATATTTTTTTTTACATTTTTGGTAATTTTCAAAACCCATCCTACTTATCCTAATTTTCCCCAAAAGAAACCCCCAAATAAGGCAAGATGAATTACAAACTAATCTACAAAGTCAAGAATATGATTTCAGATTTATTACAAAAGCAACTTTCTAAAAAACTAGAGAAAAACACAAAAATTCAATTTTGGAGGTCAAGATGATATTTTGAGCTCCTAAAAAAATGTTGCAAAGGCCACCTATCAAGGAAAGCTTGATTGGGAATCCAAATAAGTCCTTCTCATGGAAGTACCTATAAAATTTCAGCCAAAATCCACATTTGAGTCAAAAGTTATGACTCCCAGAAGTTGATGCATCAAGGTCCTAGCTCAAAAGGAACTAAAATAAGAGAACAAAGGAGAGAATGCAATAACTCCAAAAAAGAAACTAGGAGAGATCTCACCTTCATAGAGAAAAATATTTCTTAATAAGACCCTCACATGGAGATAACTAGCTAAAGAAGACCTTTAGAAAGAAAAATGAGGAGAGAGGGGAGAGAGAAAACCTGTCAACCAAATCAATCCTCCAAAACGTAAAGGCACCAAAGACAAAGGAGTAGAACAAAGCCTGCTCAATCCCACCGACATGGGCACCCAAGATATTAAATGATAGAAAAGCTAAGGAGATGAAAAATACCCTTCAAGGTGCCAAAATAATTACCACCAAGAAAACATTATGCAAGGTTTCCATAATCCTTAGAAAGAAACCCTAAAATTCCCAATGGCAAAACAACATGTGAGAGAAAAGGCCAAACCCTCACGAAAATGAGAGGATTTCCAAAAACCTAGCAAATAGATTTAAACCAAAAAATCCTCAAACATAGAGGATTCAATGTGAAGGATAAGACCCACAAACCAAGAAAGAGGTAGTGCAAGAGAGAACAAAAAATGCCAAAACTAGTTTATCTTGTAACAAACACCAAAAGTAGTAATCCCATAAGAAAGAGAAAGGACTCAAGAAAAGGCATAAAACACACCCAAAAGGCATAGCCACAAAGAAATGGGAAAGAGAATAAAGACCTCCAACCAATAGCCATATGACTCCCCTGTACTTTAAAATAGAACTAGATTGTGGCTTGGGTAGAAAGAGCCAAGAGACAAACCCACACAACCACACAAGCAACAAAAAATAGATCCTTAGTTTTGCAATTTCTTATATGTCAAATTCATGTACTAATCTAAATTTATTTTGTACAACACATAATATGGAATTATACAATGCAAAATTTTGTAGTTAATTCCCATTTCATAATTTCTATTCACTCAAACATTGATTATACATGTTTATCACTACATGAAAGAACACAAAGGAAACTAGTGAGCTAGAAAGAAAAATAGAAGTTGAAGATCTAGATTGATAAATTAGAAGTGAATTATAAACTCTAGATATACTTTAAGTTAGAAATCCAAGGTTTTATTTAATTTTTAATAGCTCACACACACACACAATCTCTCTCTCTCTCTCTCTCTCTCTCTCTCTCTCTCTCTCTCTCTCTCTCTCTCTCTCTCTCTCTCTCTCTCTCTCTCTCTCTCTCTCTCTCGCACGGACACACACATGCACACATGCACATGTACGCACGCATGCGCGTGCGCGCGCGCGCACACACACACACACACACACACACACACAGAGAGAGAGAGAGAGAGAGAGAGAGAGAGAGAGAGAGAGAGAGAGATTCAAATTTCCAAATGAGACATATAGTTTATCATAAATTTATCATTTGAGACTCTTAAGGAAAGTATCCCATGATTCAAATTTTTCAAATGAGGCATGTGTAATAATATATTTGGCAAAGTTTTATAATGAAGATGATTTTTTTGTTTTATTGACAAGCATTTCCCAATAAAAATGTGTTACTTTATGTCATTATTTTTTATTTATAGAGGGAGGATAAGGTCCTGAACGTAAAAAATAACATTACCCTACTCTGAGCCATAATAGTCAAGTAGCTAAAAACAAGAGCTATAACCCAAGAAACTAGAGTCCTATCATATATCAAGATAAATTAAAAAAGGTCCATAAGTTGAAAGATCATATGCCAAAGTCATCCCAGACAACATTACTAAATGTATAGTAACTACTAAATAAGGAAAGAGTTTTCCAACCCCAATAAGAGTGGGGACCAATAAAATGTAGATAAGTCTTAAGGATGTATCTCAAAATTACAAGTTAGATCATATAAGAAAAGAAAAAGAAAGAACAATAAATAAAATTAAAATGGTAACAAAAATGAAAGAAAGAATCTAGAGAGTGCCAAAGCCACTATGAATGCTTAATATTTTCCTAGTATTTAACCAAGCGTTTGAGGTCTTCCCTCTCCAATTACTAATATCATCTGGCCCCTTCACCTCTTCATCATTGTTTCCCTTAATTAGGCCAACCTTCTTGAGTTTTATTTTTCATGTGATGGTACCATAGACAACCTTCCTCATCATCTCCTTATGAACCCTAAAAATGGTAGAAATAACCATACTAAGCTCAATACTAGTGATAGAATTCACAAATTTTTTGTTAAGGATGTCAACCTTATCTTCAATTTCATTAATCTAGGTTTGTAAGTCTTTCTTAAGTTTTTCAATCCTATTCTATATAGAGGACAAAGGATTCACTAATTCTTTAATTTCCTCCTCTACCAAAGTTTTAGACAACGTGAAATTATCATCAAGCCCTAGGTCAACCTCTATACATGCCTCTTGAGTGTCATTCCCATATTCTTTAGTCTCTTCAGCATCTTCCACTTGTAAATGACCATCTTTGATAGCACTATTATCCACTTGTTTTAGTGTTTCCTCTACTTTTGTTTCATAGACCAATTACTCACTCAGAGTGTCTTGGGTTTCTTCTTTTCTTTTCTCTTTATAGCTTTAGCCTTGTTTTGCCAAGTCTTGCAAACCTTCTCTCCACTAAATTAGACTCAATTATGTATCCCTAAGCCAAAGGCTTCTTTTCTTCCTCTTCACCATTTGAATTACCTTCCAAGTCTTTCCTATCTTCTTTATGTCATTTTTATTTAGTTATAGATTTTGTTTTTCATTTTATCAATATAATAATATTGATTTTTATTTCTCTACATATGCCATGTGGATGTGGTCCATGTATGGTATCTAACTAATCCTTATGTTAATATGTTTATTTTATTTCACATGTTGTGAGTACATGTTTTTGTTCTCTAATATTGATTGTGAATTATTATTTTCTAGATTAGAGCATTCTAGGTTATAATCAATTTCAAGTTTGAAAATTTATCTTATTCTTTATTAGGATTCATTTAATTATATATATATGTGATGCATTGAATTATAATGGATATTTGTATACTCTTACATATGTAATGTTGATATTTAAACAACTTCTAATGAGATAAATTATATATAGTAATGAAAATGATAGTGATAGTGTTCTATTTCTTATATAAATTGATGTTATAGTTGAGTTGTTAGAAAATATAACATCTCAGTTAGTTCTTTTAGTATAGATAGATGATTAAATAAATAAATTTGGTTGGCTAATTTTATGTAGTAGAATCATTGGGTTATTGGAAATCTTTCATCACCCAATTTTTTCCCCTTTTTTGTGTATTGTTTATTTGGATGATTTTCTATTTTCTTTCATGTAATAGATCCAATTGTCTTATTATGTTATGCAATCCTAATTACATGGTCTATCAATGTTAGAGATCACATATCTAGCATTATATTCTATAAAAATGTTTCCAGATGAATGTATTATATGATTGGTCAAGTCCTATATTGACTTTCCTATTCTAATGGTCAAGGCAGCAAGTTATGACTTGATCTAAAGATTCATGAAATGGGATTTGAATTGATATTATTCTAGGTGGTTATACAATTTAATTACCCTCTTGTATATTCTCATGATATGATATGGACATTTGGAGTAATTTCTTATGATTTGGGTCTTGACCTATTTTCTTGTAATACATTTCCTATAAAAATTAATAATGATTGGATAATCCTACTTGTGGCTTGAAATATTGGATATATTTTTGGTACTAATTATTGTTGAGGTAGTGCAAGATATGGTAAGATTTCTAGATGATTAGAATGATACATTAGATTCAAAGAATAAGTTGGGATAACAAGAGTTCACTTATCATTTCATAATTTGAATTTCTTTATGGTTTCATAATTTGAAGTATGATCAACCAAAAACTTGTTAATGACCAGAGAAAATATATAATTTTTTAGTAATTTAATATTGATGATGATGTCCTAATTTGTATTCTTAATCCAACCTAATGATAATACAATGATCTTTCTTCCAATTATGTTGTATTCTTATTATTGTTTTGGAGTATTTTTCTTTATTGAATATTTTAGCTGAATGGGAAGACATGTCCTTTATGGATTATCTTTCTATGTCTTCATCAAGTGGTATCAAAGTTGGTTTTGCATGAAACTAGAATGAGCAATTAGAATCTAATTTCTTAACTTGAATAACTTGTTGTTTTTGTGGAGTGGAGGCTATAATCTGCACCAACTAAAGGCCAATGCAAGGTGGAAAAAAAGGATGGTTGTTCGAAGATTGAATATCAAAATGATGTATGTGGTTATGGGGTGATCAAAAAATAGATCCAACTTGTAACTATAAAGGTTACATAAGAAGAATTGGTTGGTTAAAAATGTTGAGAAGCTTCCTAGTTACCAAAAGGATCTAGTTTCTTGAGGCAAATTATTGGTGTTAGTAGATTTATAGATTGGATAAGTACAATAAAAACTTGTAGTCAAATAAAACATTGGGGTGAATCCACAAAGCTAGGTCACAATTCTACAGAAGTCAATTATGTGGAATGAGGCCTCTTCAGAAATGAGTACTCAATTTTTAAAAAATGAGCACCCATATTCAGCTTGGGTACCCGATCCTCAATTTAAAAAATATTGCAAAGTATGAGTGGGCAGTGCAAGTACACATAACCTTGTATCTAAAGATATTGTATTGAGGTTGGGATTGGGAAGACTCAAACAACCTTGTCCTTATGGGATCCAGTAGTTTCAAGATGATCATATCATAGAAGTAAAAGAATAGTGTTAGGTTAGATTTAATATAGGGGTATACTAGGATGAATTATTATATGATTTGGTTACCATAAGTACCTTCCATCCTTTGTGGGTCTAGCTTAAAAATATGATGTTAGTGATATTCATGATTTCTAAAGAAATATCATTTGTATTATCAAAGATGGAAAAATTCTACTTTACTTCCTCTGAAGGAGAAATTAATCAAAGTTAAGAACATAATTATGATGAGAAATTATAGCTTAGGAGATTGTACTATTTTGGATTAGAAGGTAATAGATCTATAATAGGTGGCTTAAAAGGTATTTGAGGATGTATAGATATTGAAGGATTTGATGATGTAATGTGAACCATTAAACTTAAGGACTGGTATTAACTATATGCTAGTGTCATTGTAGTTTGTTATAGGAATAGTGGTATTAGGTAACAATGAGAATCTTGGAAGTAGACTAATGGCTGAGAAGATGTTGAATAATGTCAAAGATGGAATCAAAAATAAAAATATGAAGGAGACACTTGTTTGGTTTTTAAGTTATAATAGAGACAAATATAATTAGATTATCAAGTTTGATTATAAAATATATTTGCACTAAACTATAGGGGAACATATGTTACTAGAGTTTTGTTAAACACTTGCACCAACAATATTAAGAATGGTTATTTGTAGAATAAAAGTACTAATTATTCTTTTGACAAATAAGACAAGTGAGTCAAGAATTCAATCATAGAGTTTACATTCTAAATCCTCTTAGATTGTAATATTCCTTTTAAGAAACATTCCATATTCACCTTAGGAGCATTCTTGGATTATTGGTAATCTTGCATCACTGAAAAAAAATTCCTTTTAGTTTATCTATTTACTATTTTCATCTAGATATTTGTCCTATTATTTTAACTTGTGATGGATATAATTGGCTCATTTTCTTATGTAATCATGATGGAGTGGTCTAGGAATCATGGAGATCCCATGTCTATCTTTTGTATCATGTTTAGATGTTTCTAATTAATGATATCCTATGATAAACCTTGTCCTATACTATCTTTCCTATTCTAAAAGACATTGTAATGAGTTATAGTTTTTGATGAAGATTCACATGAACTAAGAGTTATTGCATTACTCCATGTGGTTACATATTTAATCAACCCTCTTCTATTTTTAAACAAAATAATGCATTTATTTGGGGTTATTTTTTATGCTTTGGGTCTTGACCTATCTATTTATAATACCTTCCTTTATCTTAGAAATTAATGTTAGGATCACTCAAGTTGTCGATGGTGATCTTGTACATATTCAGGATAATAGTTCTTGTTTAGGTAGTGATAAATGCGGCAAGAGTACTAGAAGATTATGAAGTTATATTATATTTTGAGAAGTGGTTGAGATAAAAAATAGTTTTTTAATGGTTTTATAATTTGAGTGATGATCAACTTGTTTAGGGGAGAAATTGAGACACTTTATTAGGATTGTAGATCTCCCAATTTCTAATTCTACTAAGCCATTAAAATATGTGTGTGACGGAAAGAGAGAAATTTCCAAATATGATTCCACTTATGGTCCAATTTAAATTAGCTAGGACTCAAAGGAACAAAGGTACTAATACTAAATTTGAATCATGAAATAGAATATAATACAAGGAAATGTAGTCTTTGGCCCTTGATACGATAATGTGAATGTGGTATTGAACTAATTGCTTAAATAATATAAATCTAAATGCTATGCAAACATAATCAGCCTATAAAATTGGGTAAAAGTACAAAGCTATGTCATCTTTCAATTTGACTTATCAGAACACTTGAATTTGAGTATTTCTATCCAAAAATCAATATTGTTAAAACATATGATCTAAGATAAATTCATTGTAGCTAAGTTATATATGGTCTCACATTTTTCCAATTGGAAATATTTGTTAAATGCATGTTTTATACTAGTTTGTATCCAATTACTAAAGAAATAAAATCATTTTAGAAAACTAACATTTCAATAACTATTACTATTTTTTATGATATTTTTTTAGTAACATATAAACACCATTTTAAAGAGCTCAAAGTCAAGAATATTCTCATATATAGTTTATAGTGTTTTAACTAGATATAGTATATTGTAATTAAAAAAATCTACAAGCACATATTTTAGCACTCGAAAAAATGTATAAAAAAATAAAATTATATGACATTCTAGAGGAGAGAGTCCTTTTCTAGAATGTATAAGTCTTCTTTTGATTAGAATAGATTTTTTATGAAAAATGTGGTGGAAGATGAAAACTTTCAATTTCAGGTGAGTTGAAATTTGAATCATTATAAAAGAGAAAATATAGGTCTAAAGTCATTTTTTATTTTTTATGCTTCTAGGTATATATGTTATCTATAACATAGCCTAATTTAAAATGGAAATAAGTTTATTTTCATATAGTTTTGTGGTGGGGACTAGACCCCTAATTTTCAGATTTTTTCAACAACTAAAAAATTATCTATAAAAACGAGGAAAATATATCAATTCTTATTCAAAAGAATTATTAAAAATTAATAATCCTAAACCTCATATATTTCTACACATTTCATTAGTTAAATTCATTTTAAAATTCTAAATAGTAATACTAGTTTTTATGTCATTGAATGCGAACACTTATAACTTTGTTAGTCTTTTCCTTTATAAAAGGGTGACACATGTTTGTGCTTTTACCCATTTAAGATATAAATCTATGGTAAAGATAAGAAAGAAAATAAAATATAAATGAGTCACCTTAAAATGCATAGAGGAAGACTTATATTTGCTTCAAAACTCAGAGATCTTAACTATATCTAAATATTTGTACACAGATCACTGTATAGTATGAGGAATGAAAAAAAACCTACAAATCTCCTCAAAAATGGAAACTAAAGGAATAGGTCAACTTGGGAAGACATCCTACAACTACGTTGATGCAATCTAATGACTTGAAATGGAATTTTCCAAAAATCTCCAAAAAAGTAGGCTCCAAATACCTTTTGTTGATATCCTACAAATCAGCACAAGAAAAAAAGGGTTTCGAAGTTTAGGTTTACTGAGGGCTTTCCTTGTTCAATACCTTGGTTAAGTAATTAACTATAAATGAGAAAAGTAATGTAAATGAGTAAACATAATATAAATGTAAGGATTAAATTTTTTTGAAACCTTTATTTGTAAATATTTTGTCTATAAATGTATCATAGAATCTGATTTAGGAATGTAAGCTATCTCCACTCTTCATTTTTTGATCTACCATAATCTAATCATGATATTATAGATATAAAAATTCATTAATGAATAATATTATGAATGCTTCAATATAGAGTAAATTCTCACAAAGGATCCTACAATGCTGTATAGAAAGTTCCTTTCCTAAACAATCTTGAACACTTGAAATCCTTGGATGTAAAAGACAAAAATATTCACTTTAGAGAAAGAGCTTGAGTACATGAATGAATGATATTATTGAGATTTATTAGATATGAGAATGAAGCTTCCATGTCTCCCTATATATGAGTTTTCAAGTACAAAAATAATACAAGGAAACTAAATAATAGAAGAAGAAAAAACTAATTAAACCTGCAAGACCTTTTAGGACCTAAGCCTATAACCTTTGGGGACTAGGTTGACCTAGGTCAACCTAGGTTGATCTATTCTATAAAAATTTGACCAGAGTCAACCCAGTAATGGAGATTAGGTCTAGGAAGTCACGTAGAGAAGATGAAGATATCATAAGCTATAAGGTAGAAAGAGGAAGACAAAGAGAGAAATGGAGATCAAGCACAAACATATCCGTGATCTGAAGAAGGCATTATAAACAAGGATCTAAAAGGTCTTAAAATGCATGTTCATCTATTTTAAGAGTTTGAGTTTCCTCATCTAGATCCATTGAAGTATAATTACCATGCCTCATCTATCTCAATAGGGAAAAAAAAAAAACTTGTCAAAAAATTCAATTGGTTTTGATGTAGAGAGGGAAGAAAGAGCCCCATCCAAATGGTTTGAAATTTTCAAATGAGAGCTTACAGTCTACATTCCAAGAGAAATTGGAATCCTTCTTAAGGAAAATAGTTAAAAGAATAGTATGATCATCTAGATGAGAAACAAATATATGAATAACTTGTATCTTCCCCTTTAAGCAATAAAGTTGTGTTGTAACGCTACACAAAACAAAGATAAAAACTATGAAACCATGAAAAAACATAAAGAACCATAGAATTCTTTTAAATTTTTACTTTAATCATCATATTACAAGAACAAGTACAATGATTGAATCATTCTCAATTCAAAGACCTCAAAATATAAGAATATAACGTCTAAATAAATTTCCATATTGTTGATAATACATAATGAGTTTAGAACAATAATGAAGAAGAGTATCATTCAAAGATGCATAAGTCCAATATATGGACTTTACAATATCAAATTCAGTTTCAGGAAGTAACTTCAACAGTCTTCTTTAGCACTAGTTATTCAACTTGAACACCTGAAACATACACAAAAATGCAACACAACACAAAAAACATATACTGAGGTGTCATCACTATGGTGCTAAGATACTGCATCCGTATATGGTAAGCCCATAGACAACACATAGTGGGAATTCTCTAGGGTACTCGTGAAAAGACACAATAGAGACTTGCCTTGTTCTCCGTACTTAACCTTACTGGTTCAAGTCATAGGTAAGACCAATTATCTTTTATTTATAATTAACCCTCCCAATTCATCTTAAAATTATCATTGAATTAATTAACTGAACAACATAAATTGATATTCAGCCACCTCGATATACGTTCATTACAACTATCCTTAAAATACACATCAATTAGATATTCTAAGAATGCACATGCAATGAATAACAGTCAGATTTCACACGACATTACATTCTTCATCTTTTAAAATCTCATCTTCTACTACCAAACTTTGGAAAAAAACTCAGGTTATTATAGCAATAGAAATAAATACTATAATATTACAATGTTGTAAATATAATTAAATTGTTACATCAGTTTAATGATATTTACCAGTCGTAGTACTATACTACTTATCTCTACTGTTATAACAAACTAAGCTTATCCTTTGAATTGGCCAAGATAGTAATATAATGCACATATGATATTCTTGCTTTGAATAACTTATCATCAAACATATATATCATAAATCTATCTTTTCCATTGAATACAATCTCCAATTCAATATTGGACAGAAAACATCATTAAAATAATAAAATTCCAATTTGCAAACATATAACTTTCCTCTCAAAACATTATATAAATACTACTGGTATATCTAAAATGCTTCAAAAAAATTCTGACTAAATTATATCTAACAAATCCCAACAGCATACAGTTAACTAAAATTTCCAAGATTTGTTGTTGTTTTAAAACAAAAAGAACATAATTGATGATACTGAGTGTTCAAACAAACTCACTTCTATGCCAAATTGCAAGTTCTGACCCATGGATATCATATTTACTTTTTAGAATCTCCAATACACTATCAGACAAGATGCAACACAACATAACATGTTTCCAATTTACACAACCTCAAGCAATTGTTATAAAGAATTCAAACCCCACTTCAATGTTCAGATAGTGTATCGGCTGTTAAACATGGAAGTTTTCAAACATTTAATAACCATAAAAATTCTATACTATTTACATGTTAATTCAACCTTGTTTGGTTTCATACTAACTGTTTGACAAAATGCCTCTGCCCTCAACTATGGTTAAGAGTCAATAATTTAAAACAAACTCAAGACTGAGGTTGAGCCTCTCGTCTATTTGTTGCAATAACAAGTAAGCTTTGAAATATGGGTTCTCACTGCGCTCGGCCCTATCAGAGCTGAGTACCCACAAGCATATCTTAAACACTTTGCATTCATACTGTCGCAAATATGAAACCTGACTAGGTTCAACTCGGGAAAAGAATGTAGGGTTAGGGCAAAGCCCAATCAAATATATACATAAAGCAACAACTAACTTAATTTGTCCATAAATTCACATTCAAAGAGGGGTATATGGAGGGCTAAGCATTGCACATAGTGCCATGCTCTACACATATCCATCCTTGAGTGTCGATACACAATATGTAAATCTCATATCCATTTACAACATGCCAATTGAAATAACATTGCAATTGCAAACAGAAAGAGAGAGTAGGGTAAGAAATTGCCCCTACGTGAAAACTAAAGATGGAAAATGCTTTGCAATCCAACTCGATGCCAAAGCCCCAAAATTTGAATCAAATTGATAATAATCTCCACACAGCTGACACATAACAATTCGTAAATGACTTCACAATGGGATGTAGCAGAAGAATCCCAACAATAACCAACATTATGTCGATACCTCAACAACAAGATTACAAATATTACGCCAAGCAGTGCAATGCGGCCCAGTTTTTGGCCCATATTCTACAAAAAGCTCGACTCTCAACAAGAAATGGCTAACCAAACCCTTAGTGCCATCAATCCTCATAAACTAGCATTCAATTCAACTGCGATACTACACAGGGTCATGCACCAGATGGTTACAAAGCCACCGCCATGTTTGGCTTCCAACCAAAATGAATATGTTTCCCTCCTTCATTGCAATCAATACTCATTTAGGGTTACCTTAATGCTTAAGAGGTAATTAAACCTTTTAAAAATAGAAATGTTTATGCCAATCACAACCTAGGGTATTTAGACCCTTTTTAAAAAGTATACATATTTGGAATGCAAACTATGGTTTCTCAATTCCTTTTAAAAAATATGAATACAAGTTATGTAACGAAAACCATCTCAAGGTTATATGAAATATAAGGTATTTAATTCCCTTTACAACATATGCCTATATGCTAAACTGAAAAAAAATCCAAAGAAATAATTCAATCCCTTCTCAGTCACATGTACGTAAATACAAAGAAAAATTCTAAATATATATATCCAAAAAATTAACATTCAAATTAAACATACAATATATTTACTTTCTTTCCGAAGCATTCAAACACAGAATGCAGTTTATAATGAGTTGAAAACATAATGAACATAATCGATACCCCATCAACATGCAAATATCAATATGCTAGTTCAAATCACAAAATCCTAAATCACATTCATTGCTAATAGCATAGTTCTAAATAGAAAATACGTTTAGCATCTGTCTCATCATTCAAAGATAGTAATATAACCAAGTACTTTAGAATTACAAACATAACAACTGAAGGGTATCTTATAACAGCAAGGTCCTAATTTGTAGAATAACCCGAAGTAGTGGTCAGGCATGACACCCTCCCCCACTAGGATTTGACTTTCTCTTGGAAGTCAATAAACAAGAATGAATGAGCTTCTCTCATCATCTCAGTGTCCTCCCAGGTAGCAGATGTTTCATCATTGGGGTCCCATAGGACCTTTACCTTCCTTATTTCTCTCCCTCTTAAACTCATAGTTATGCTTTATATGATCTACACTGGTTCCAACATAATTTGTCCATCCATAATCTGCAAATTTTTCCAATCAAGCATGTGAGCAATATTAGGTATATACTTATGCAAAACCTAAAGATGAAATACATTACAAATGCATGAAAGACTTGGTCGCAAGGCAAGTTTATAGGCAACAGGTCCAATCCGTTCCAAAATTTCAAACGGACCCACGAATCGTGGTGCTAACTTGGATTCCTATCCATAACGAATTGGAATCTTATGTGGTCTTACTCAGAGAAACACTTTATCACCCACCAAGAATTGACAATCAATTCTATGCTTATCAACATATTTCTTCTATCTATCCTGAGTAGTAATAAGGTGCTCTCTGATCCTTTTAACCCGCTGCTCCAAATCTTGCAACATATCAGGTCCTAAAAGAGACCTATCCTCCAAATTATCCCAACAGAGAGGTGTCCTACAAGCTCTTCCATACAATGCTTGAAAGGGTTCCATACCTATGGAACTGTGATAACCATTATTATAAGAAAATTCAACCAAGTGTAGATACTCCTCCCATTTATTCTATCTATCCATAACGTACATCCTAAGCATGTCTTCTAGAATTTGGTTGACACGTTTAGTTTGTTCATCTATCTTTGGGTGATAAGCTGAACTAAAATTCAGCTGAGTACCTAACTCTCGCTGCATGGATCTCTAAAGAGAAGAAGTAAACATTGGATCCCTATCAGAAATAATCTTTTTAGGAATACCATGTAACTTAACTACCTGTTCCATATATATCTTGGCAACTGTTGCTGCATTATAGGACGATCTTACTGGAATAAAGTGGGCAAACTTAGAAAAATGGTCCACTACCACCATAATAGCATCATTCCTATGAGCTATAATAGGCAATCCAGTAATAAAATCTATAGAAATGGTGTCCCATTTCCATTCTGGAATATTATGTGGTTGCAAAAATCCTGTAAGGTGCTGATGTTTAGCCTTAACTCGCTAACATTCCAAGCATTGAGCCACAAAATCTGCTATGTCTCGCTTCATTCCAGGCTAATAATAATGCTACTTAACGTCAGCATGCATCTTCTTGACACTTGGATGAGCCGAATACGATGCTTTGTGGGCCTCAAACAATACCAAATTTCTCAAATCACTCGACTCAGGAACGTACACACTCCCTTTAAAAAGAAGTAAACCTTCAAAATTTACTGAATACCCCTCAAAATGCCCTTCCAAGATGTTGCCACTGTCAATAACAGCTTTAACATCTTGAAACTAATGATCTGCAGAAAGGTTCTGCAAGATTTTATCCTTAAGATCCACTGTTAGGATCAAAGAAGATAATTCATGTCGCCTTCTGCTAAGCGCATCAGCAACAATGTTCTCCTTCCCTTGCACATAACTAATCTCAAATTCATATTCACATAGGAACTCCATCCATCTTCACTATCTAGCATTGAGGTCTGGTTGTGTGAAAATATACTGAAGGCTTCGGTGATCAGTATGTAACTCAAATCATTGACCCAAAAGAAAATGCCGCCACTTGGTCAAAGCATGCATGATCACTGCAAGTTTGAGATCATGAGTAGGGTAATTCACCTCATGACTCTTTAGCTTTCTGGACTCATAAGCTATAACACATCTTTTTTGCATCAACACTACCCCTATGCCATCCAACAATGCATTAGTGTAAACCACGAACTCCTTAGCTGAATTAGGGACTGCCAGAACTGGTGCACTAGTCAAACATTCCTTAAGTTTCTGAAATGTTGCCTTGCATTCCTTTGTCCACACAAATTTCTTCACTTTTCTCTAAAGAGACGTGATAGGATGCACTATTCTAGAAAAGTTTGACACAAATCTACGGTAATAGCTTGCTAAGCCCATGAAACTTCAAACCTTGAACACATTCGCAGGTACTGGCCAATCTACAATAGCCCAAATTTTGGATGGATCTATAGAAATTCCATTCCCTGAAATGATATGACCTAAGTAACAGATCTTCGATTTGAACAATTCACGCTTCAAAGGATTGGCATACAATTTGTTCCTATGAAGGCATTCCAAAACTTGCTCTAAATGCTGGTCATGCTCCTTAGTAGAATTAGAATACACCAAAATATCATCCAGAAACACCACTATGAACTTGTCTAGGAAAGTTCTAAGCACACCATTCATTAGGCTCATAAAGACAGAAGGTGTATTGGTTAACCCAAAAGGTACTACTATGAATTCGTAGTGCCCATACCTGGTGCGAAAAGTTGTCTTATGAATATCATCTTTCTGGATTCTAAGTTGATGATACCCAAATTTCATATCAATCTTTGAAAAGACTCAAGCACCCTTGACTTGATCAAACAAGTCATCAATTCTAGGCAAAGGATACCTATTCTTAACAGTGACCTTGTTTAACTATCTATAGTCTATGCAAAGTCTCAAGGAGCCGTCTTTCTTCTTGACAAAGATTACCAGAGCACCCCAAGGTGATACACTAGGACGAATCAAACCTTTCTCCAAAAGCTCCTCCAACTGAAATTTAAGTTCAACCAGCTCTTGAGCTGTCATTTTGTATGGAGTCTTGGAAATTGGTTCTGTTCCTGGCATTAAATCGATTCAAAAATCAATTTCTCTTCTCGGGTGTATTCCAAGAATCTCTTCAATAAAAACATTTGAAAAAATCTGCAAGACTGGATGATCAAGAGAAGAACCTTTAACCATGGAATCTTCTAGATCATTTATCGATATGGCAAACAAACTACAACCTTTTCGAGCACACCTCACCAATTGCTTGGCAGAAATTGTCTGCAAAGAGATGGGTCTCTTGATTCCAGCAATAACCCTAGCTGATCCAACATCATCCAAACAAGTGATTGTCTTATCCTTGCAATCCAAAATAGCTTGATGTTGTTCTAACCAATCCATTCCCAAAACTATGTCATACGATCCTAAAGGTATAACCCTAAGGTTCACTGAAGTAGAAAAAGGTTTCATTTGAATCTTGCAGTCAGGAGCAACAATATCAACGTTCACCCTAGAACCTAACGCTAACTCCACTTGCCATCTATTCCTTTCCTTAACCATTGGAATTCCACTATATGCAACTAAAGTAGAAGAAATAAATGAGTCTGTAGCTCTAGAGTCAAATAAGATAGATACTTTCATACCTTGAGTATTACCTTGAGCTTCAATAATTGTATTTTGATGTTCGACCTGCTTCTGATCCAGGGTAGCAAAAACACGGTGGTTCCTGGCAGAATCACCAACTGTCACTTTAGACCTAGCTAGCTTAGGTCCAACCTTTAGCTTGTCCCAATTAGGGCATTGAGACTAGTAATGACCTATCTGACCACAATGATAACACTCAACAAATTTCCTGAATCCCATGTTCTAACCAGAAAGACTAGGTGATGGATTATTACTCTGCATGCTCTGAGGTGGTTGAGATGGTCTAGGCCGTTCTGAACCCATGGAATTATTATCAAACTTCCCCTTCTTGAATTTCCTAACTGAAAATCCTAATTTTGAACTATTCTAAGCAGGCTTTTGATTCTTACTGACATTCAGGGTAGGTAGATCCATGTTGGTTTTGTATGAAGCCCCATGATAGCCAGACTTCGTCTCAATCAGATTTGCTCGCTCTGAAGCTTCCTGCATAGACATAGGTCTGAAAGTTCTCACTTCCTCCCCGATCTTGGGCATAAGCCCCCTGATGAAATGTTGTATAATGGCCTTATCATTTTCTACCTAGCCAAAAAAAATTCTAAGCTCGTAGAACCTACCTTCATAAGCTTCCACTATAGAACCAGACTGCATAATCTGAAAGAACTCCTCTGCACGGGCCTAACGCCAATATTCTGACATGAACCTCTCCTTGAAACGCTCTACAAAGAGCTCCCAAGTAACTAAAGAAATATCAATGCCAAGCTTCTCCAACTCCTGTTCCCACTATAAGGAATCGAATCCCCTTAAATGTATAACTGTCCATCTTACTTTCATGTTACTCAAGTAACGGTGTAAGATAAAGCACCACTCAATATTCAGCAGCCAAGCCTCTACTACTGTACCCTATTCTGTACCATAAAATAATGGCCCTTTCACCTTGGAAAGATCCTTGAGCTGAGCTCTTGCCACTGGATCATCCTCTATAGGAACATTAATACCTTGCACAAGAGGTACCCGTACATTTGCTCCCCCACCAGGAATCTGGTTAATAGTCTCAATATTATTGAGAAGTTCTAGTATTCATTGAAGTACCATAGCTTGATCTACCTGATTATCCTGGTTGTTTCCAACCTCAACATTCTGATCAAACTGATCATCTCCAACAATTCTCTGGTGCCTAGGACCTCAACCACAGCCCCTGCCCCTACCTCTGCCTCTGCCTCTGCCAGCAAAGTTATCGTCAGGAATTCCATGACCTCGAGCTCCTCTAGTGACGGGAGGCATGATAATAATCTAAAAACAATTAACTATTAATAACACATTGATGATGAGAAAAATACTATAACCCAAGAGTCCTGGTTATTGTAACCGTGCTCTGATACCAAAATGAAATGCTACACAAAACAAAGATAAAAACTATGAAACCATGAACAAACATAAAGAACCATAGATTTTTTGATTTTTTTTATTTAATCATCATATTACAAGAACAAGTACAATGATTGAATCATTCTCAATTCGAAGACCTCAAAATATAAGAATATATCGTCTAAATAAATTTCCATATTGTTGATAATACATAATGAGTTTAGTACAATAATGAAGAATAGTATCATTTAAAGATGCATAAGTCCAACATATGGACTTTACAATATCAAATTCAGTTTCAAGAAGTAACTTCAACAGTCTTCCTTAGCACTAGTTATTCAACTTGAACACCTGAAACATACACAAAAATGCAACACAACACAAAAAGAGGAATCAGTACACACTGAGCTGAAAAGCGTAGTCCACCTACATACATGTTCGAATAAACATATATAAAACCATAATTTAGATAACTGAACCAAATAATATAGTGCAGTTTTAAAATTAACATGCAAAAAGTAACCATCTTCTTAACAATGCAAAATTAAACTCGCACTAAGAATAACTAGTAAATGAATCATATATATACCGAGGTGTCATCACTATGGTGCTAAGATAATGCATCCATATATGGTAAGCCCATAGACAACACATAGTGGGAATTCTCTATGGTATTCATGAAAAGACACAATATAGACTTGCCTTGTTCTCCGTACTTAACCTTACTGGTTCAAGTCATAGGTAAGGCCAATTATCTTTTATTTATAATTAACCCTCCCCATTCATCTTGAAATTATCACTGAAATAATTAAGTGAATAGGATAAATCAATATTCAGCTACCTCGATATACATTCATTACAGTTATCCTTAAAATACACATCAATCAGATATTCTAAGAATGCACATGCAATGAATAACAGTCAGATTTCACATGACATTACATTCTTCATCTTTTCAAATCTCATCTTCTACTACCAAACTTTGACAGTAAACTTAGGTTATTGTAACAACAAAAATAAATAATATAAGACTACGATCTCGTAAATATAATTAAACGGTTACATCAGTTTAACGATATTTACCAGTTGTAGTACTATATTACTTATCTCTACTGTTATAACAAACTAAGCTTATCCTTCAAATTGGCCAAGATAGTAATATAATGCACATATGATATTCTTGCTTTGAATAACTTATCATCAAACACATATATCATAAATCTATCTTTTCCATTGAATAAAATCTCCAATTCAATATTGGACAGAAAAACATCATTAAAATAATAAAATTCCAATTTGCGAACATATAACTTTCCTCTCAAAACATAATATAAATGCTACTCGTATATCTAAAATGCTTCAAAAAAAATCCAATTAAATCATATCTAACAAATCCCAACAGCATACAGTTAACTAAATTTTCAAAGCTCTGTTGTTGTTTTAAAACAAAAAGAACATAATTGATGATACCGAGTGTTCAAACAAACTCACTTCTATGCCAAATTGCAAGTTCTGACCCATGGATATCATATTTAGTTTTTAGAATCTCCAATACACTATCAGACAAGATGCGACACAACATAACATGTTTCCAGTTTACATAACCTCAAGCAACTGTTGTAATGAATTTGAGCCACACTTCAATGTTCAGACAGTGTATCAGCTGTTAAACATGGAAATTTTCAAACATTTAATAACCATAAAAATGCTATACTATTTACATGTTAATTCAACCTTGTTTGGTTTCATACTAGTTGTTTGACAAAATGCCTCTGCCCTTGACTACAGTTAAGAGTTGATAATTTAAAACAAACTCAAGACTAATGCCAAACCTCTCATCTATTTGTTGCAATAACAAGTGAGCTTTGAAATATGGGTTCTCAATGCGCTCGGCCCTGTTAGAGTTGAGTAACCACAAGCATATCTTAAACACTTTACATTCATATTGTTGCAAATATGAAACTCGACTGGGTTCAACTCAGGGAAAGAATGTAGGGTTAGGGCAAAGCCCAATCAAATATGTACATAAAGCAACACACGACTTAATTTCTCCATAAATTTGCATTCAAAGAGGGGTATATGCAGGGCTAAGCATTGCACATAGTGCCATGCTCTGCACATATCCATCCTTGAGTGTCGATACACAATATGTAAATCTCATATCCATTTACAACATGCCAATTGAAATAACATTGCAATTGCAAACATAAAGAGAGAGTAGGGTAAAAAATTGCCCCTACATGAAAACTGAAGATGGAAAATGCTCTGCAATCCAACTCAATGCCTAAGCCCCAAATGCCTAATCAAATTGATAACAATCTCCACACAATTGACACATAACAATTCACAAATGACTTCACGATGGGATGTAGTAGAAGAATCCCAACAATAACCAACATTATGCCGATACCTCAGCAACAAGACTACAAATGTTAAGCCAAGTAGTGCAATGCGGCCCAATTTTGGGCCCATATTCAGCAAAAAACTCAACTCTCAACAAGAAATGGCTAACCAAACCCTTAGTGCGATCAATCCTCATAAACCAGCATTCACTTCAACTGCGATATTACACAGGGTCATGCACCAGGCAGTTACAAAGCCACCATTTTTGGCTTCCAACCAAAATGAATATGTTTCCCTCCTTCATTGCAATCGATACCCATTTAGGGTTACCTTAATGCTTAAGAGGTAATTAAACCTTTTAAAAATAGAAATGTTTATGCCAAGCACAACCTAGGGTATTTAGACCCTTTTAAACAAGTATACATATTTGCAATGCAAACTGCAGTTTCTCAAACCCTTTTAAAACAAAATGAATACAAGTTATGTAATGAAAACCATCTCAAGGTTATATGAAATATAAGGTATTTAATTCCCTTTACAACATATGCCTATATGCTAAACTGAAAACAAATCCAAAGAAATAATTCAATCCGTTCTCAGTCACACATACGTAAATACAAAGACAAATTCTAAATATATATATCCAGCAATTTAACATTCAAATTAAACACAATATATTTAATTTCTTTCCAAAGAATTCAAACACAGAATGCAATTCACAATGAGTTGAAAACATAATGAACATAATTGATACCCCATCAACATGCAAATATCAATATGCCAGTTGAAATCACAAAATCCTAAATCACATTCATTGTTAATAGCATAGTTCTAAATAGAAAATATGTTTAGCATCAGTCTCATCATTCAAAGATAGTAATATAACCAAGTACTTTAGAATTACAAACATAACAACTGAAGGGTATCTTATAACAACAAGGTCTTAATTTGTAGAAAAACTCAAAGTAGTGGTCAGGCATGACATGTGTGATATTTCAAGGAGGCATATTGACAATAGCATCAATTTTATCTATATCTACCTTGATACCTCTATTAGAAATAATGATCACTATGAGTTTTCCACTATTAACCCAAAAGACACATTTTTATAGAGTCAAATGCATACTATTTTTCTATATCATTCCAATCATTTCTCTAAATGTAGGAACATGTTCCCTATGTTTCAAAAATTTAGCTAGAATGTCATCCACATACTCTTCAAGAATATTATGGACATAATAATGAAATATCAATGTCATGTCATGTTGATAAGTAGCACCCATATTTCATAATAATAAATGCATCTTCACCCAACAAAAGGTTTCCCAAGGAGTAATTAAAGAGCTCTTTTATTGAGTGCAAGAAGGAATTAAAATTTGATTATATCCATAGAATCCATCAATGAAGGATAATAATTCATGACCTAATGTTATAAAAGCAGAAATCTTCTCTCAAAAAGTCATTGATCAAGACATGAAAATTAGTACACATCCAAGTATCTTATTTTCTCCCTTAGTGATAACTGTGATGTTGAAGATCCAAGGGGGGGCGCGTATAAGACTAACATCCAAGAGTTTCTGTATTATTGCCTTAACAAGAAGAGAAATTTTGAGATTCATTTTATGAATCTTTTATTTAACTAGCTTAGCATTTGGCATGAGAACTTGTATGTGAGTAACAATCTTAGGATCTATGCCATATATATTACATCCAAGTAAAGATATTGGGGAATTTGATAAGAATTTTTGTTAGTTAAGTTTTGTCATCCTCATCCAAAAATTTCTAATTTTAATAACTTATTTAAGATCATTAGGATCAACTTGCACATCTATTGCTTTAGTGATCAAGAGATTACTCTCACATGATTCTTCTATAGGAGGGAGAGGATCAGGATATGGCTTAGATTCATCTTCCCTTCTAAAATATCCATTAGTATCCAAACAATAAGGTTCTTATTATAGTGGAAACAAGGTAAATCCTTATATGTCTCGAAAAAATTAGCTAAAGCATCATGAGAGGAAAACACATCTAAAGATGGTTTCTAATAAAAAATGATAAGATATAGGTTTAACAACTTCAAAGGACCACTGCAAATTATTTGATTCACATTTAGAGAGAAAGAAGGCTATTATAAGGGTTAAATCCCTATCCATAAGTGTTTTAAAAACCATCATTTTATACAAGTACTTGTATTCCTTGTTTGAATTTTCCATATCCTTGGACATTGAATCTATGCTTCACAAGTTAATTGAGCTTTGTAGGCTACTATGTCATAGCAACCAGGATTAATAGTTTCAATGGTTTCATTAGATGAAGCAATAATGATGTTATTATTTAACTATATTGAGGACTTAAAGTGACAAAGGGAAGCACCATCCTTGTACAAAATCATAACAAAACATACAACAATATTGAGATAGAGAAGAAAACAAGCTTTATAAAGCATCCATTAATACTTAAAATTCTTGACAAATTGGTTGAAGATGGGAGAAATCCAATTTCTTACAATATAAGTAAGCTTCCAATATGAGAGATTACAAAACATGAGCTTAGAACTAGCTTGCACACCAAGAAATTCTACACTAAGAGCTCCCACCAAGAGATCGTCCACAAAGAAGAGCTTACACTTAAAGATCTTTTCACTTCAAGAGAGTCACCAAGAAGAACTTCCTAACTAACATCTTATACACTAAGATCTTTCACCTTTTAAGCTTTCTTACAAATGCTACATGCAATACTTATATGGGCACTTACAATCCAAGATATTACAAACACAACCAATGTGGGATAAAAGGTAAATTAAACTACCTTACAAAAATTATTAAATACCCACTCAATGACAACTAAGCACAACCATGTGGTCCAAATAGAATATTACATTTCCTTTATGGATCACAATAAATATTGTGTGATTTAAGGAACTTCCCACAAACTTTTAAAATGCTACACACATATCTCAATAAATGAAATAATATATTTTTTATTTTACTTTTATATGCCACCTATAGGTACCTTGGTAAAGTAAATATCTATTTCTCTTATTTTAAAAAAAAAAATTTAAATCCAATTTTCATCACTTTCTCTCTCCTCCACAATAGTTTTTTAAAACAAGTTTTCTTTTATCATGCCCCTTTTATTTTGTGATGTGAGATTCTCCTACATTAGACACTTGTGGTAGAAATTTTTTTGTGAATATGAATTCATAAAATTATGTAGCCACTTCTAACCTATTACTATTTTTCTTTTCTTCCAACACCCAGAATAAGTATCTGTTGTCGATATATTTCCTCCTTTCTTCTTTTCCTATAGCTAGCTAGAACAAGTGTCTAATGCTAACAATACTCCTCTACAATTAACTTTGTCCAATTGTAACTCTCATTCTCCTCTAATCTTGTAAGATCTAATGCACCTATGATCAAATTTGTAATACCATACAAATCTTCCTTTGCGTACTATACATTACTAGAAAGATCTGCATTAAAACCATCACTTTTATCTTTCAAATCTATCTAAAACATAACATCACATGATTCATAAGAATTTACCTCTTACATGCCTTCATCATTATTTGTTTCTTTCATGTCTTCAACAAGGCATGTAATTGCCTCACTTGTTTTTTAATATATAAAAGTGAGGGAGAACATCGGGAGTTTGAAGACCTAGCTAGAGGAAAGATCATCAAAGATGAAGTACAAGAAGGATACTCCAAACAAGGAAGAGGGTAATCTGGAGGCCTCTTAGGGGTTGAGTGAGACAAGGCCTTTAATTCCCTCAAGTTTTCCTTGCTAGATCAGCTCAAGGATTTACAAAAGTAATGGACTGGTCCATGTTCTATTGCCTCTAAGCTGGTGTATGTGGGGTCCCTATATTTTTTGTATTGGTTACAAATGGTGTTGGATTTTATCTGCTAGATGGTGCTTACTGGTTTAGTTCAATGTGATGGTTGTAATGTGCAATTGTTGAGCTTATAAATGCTACAGTATGTTATTGATTGGTAGTTTTTTAATTTATTTCGGTGCTAGCTTAGTCTATGTTTCTTTTGTGGTGGCACACTTTTAATTAGCTTGCACCTTGGTTAGCAATTTCCAGTTTGTTGTTTTAGCTTGCTAGTTGTTTCTTGTTTTAGTTTTAGTTCTGTCTGGTAGATGTCACTTCTCGTGACCTTATTTTGTGGCCTTTAGACTTAATGTTACTTTTTCTGTAATTAGTTTGGGCCCTTCCCACTTTATTTAATTAGAACAATTCTTAATAAACTTACTTCACATAATAGATATATAATAATTAATTATCTATTATTTTAAAAAACAAAAAAAATGTGCTGACTCTATATAAAATACCATGTAATGCCAGTCCAACCATGAAATATACATCAGACCATTTAAAATTGATAGGATTTATAATTTTACTCTAAAAAACTGTCTTTTATCGCATAAAACCATGAAATATACATCAGACGATTTAAAATTGATAGGACTTATAATTTTATTCTTAAAAAACTGTCTTTTATCGCATTACTTCATATGCAACCAATATATACAACAATTATATTGTAAAATCTTCTACCAAAAGCAATCCAACTTTATGTGAAGCCATTATAAAGCTCAATTCATGCTTGAAAAATACATTAGGTCTCTTAATAATATCTCGAAGAAAGAGATAAAAATGATAGAATTGTATTTTCATGCTTTGGAAACGATCGTTTGTCGGGTTACACCATACATAATAACAAATAGATACGACGATCGATATTGCATTTACAGAATCACGGATCAGCCATTCCACATTAAGGATCTGATAAGAATACATTCTCAAAAGGTGTTCCATTTAAGGTATGGACAATAATATTTAGTATATTTCCACCATTATTTAAAAAAAACATGTGTCCAACAACACCATGTTTTGTGGGTCTACAAATCTGAGAAGGAAGATATCCAGAATTATATAATCCTTTCCATTGGGCATTGCTACGAATCTGTGCAGAAATCCAAGTTGGAAATATAAAGGAGTTTGAATATGGTTAGCATGAAGCACAGGCAAAATTGCAAGTATAATCTTCTAAGGTGGTGCAAGGAATAAAAATAAAATTAGCAAATTAGCAAAAACAATTATTATCTTCACTTATATGGGCGGTGGGCGTCATGGTCGACATTCTACCATTTACCTAATATTTAAACACACAATAAACAATATATATACATCAACTAAAGCTAAAGTCAGATATATTTTTGCACATATATTGATTATATAGCAAGAAAGGACCCACTAGAAAATGTGATATGTAAATAAAGCATCATAAAAGTGCTTTATTTTGTCCTCATTTTAAAAGCTGCCCACAAAACTTTGACAAAATAATACCCATTTTCATTTGATGGAGATATTTGCCGTTGTAGCAGCTGCCATCTGTTTTCCCAATGTTCTTTACTCATTTCTTTATCTGCACCCAAAACATGAATTTGGAAAGGCATGACATATATTCTCTTAAATGAAGACTTTTGTTCTTGGAGCATTTTGAGTTTCCTTGTAATTTTGTGCTTTATAAATGAAGGAAACTTTATAGAAATACCAGTTGCATGAAACATATTTTTAAACTATTTGCCCTAAAAGGCAAAGACAAATAGTCTTAAAAGGCAAAGACAAACCCATGTGAAGTGAATGCTTTGGAGGATAAACAATAGCTTTATTTTCCAATTGCTGGACAGCACATTAAAGAAGAGAGTAAAAAGGGATAAGCAATATGCCAAAGGAAAGAATTACAGAAGGTGCTACAACTCACATAAGCCAAAACATGATTCAAGCTTAAACAATGCTTAGATTACTTGATTCCACGTAATAAATTCTCAATCAAGAGAAATTAATGTCTAAAATTGCTATCAGATTTATCCTTATGAGCTGCTGGTCGGTGTAACTTTTTGAATATCATGCACTTACCCACATGATTTTGCCTTTGTTGAATGAAGCCATTTAGATAAGTCCCACTTCATGCCAGACAAGAAGAAAAGAAGAAAAAATGATAGGTGGAGTAATTTGACAATTTTCAAAGCTACTCTAGAAAGCAGTAGTGCAATTTTAGAAAGAAGAAAAAAGTGGGAGAAATGGTGAGCTCTGGCCTCCAAAAGAGACGGAAGGAGGGGGACAACCAACTTTCCTTTCAGGAAAAGAACAAGAAACGATGTGGGAAAAGATGATGTTAGTTTACTACAACTCTCAGGCCACTTGTATTTATCTGGGTTCTTCTGAAAAACTTTCGGCTATGCTCTCTTCTAGTTAACGACTATTTTTCAATATAGTTATCCCTAGTATAGATTAGGGAATATAACATAGAAAGTTTTTCATTAATATATAGTCAGGTTCCATGCCTCCCGGTTGGGTTTTGTAGCAATGTTTACAACTTTTTAGTGTTGCTTCATGTTCAAGTCACATCCTCGCTTTCCAACAACGACCTCTCAATGGGCAGTGAGGTGCCATGTACATATATTCAAGATAAGTTTAAGAAGACAATTAAGAAAATGAAATATACATCAGAAATTTGGATGGACAAGACTTTTCAGAAATCTGAGATGGTAAAAAGAAAACGAGAAAGTAATGTTACCATTTCTGAATTTTTATAACTTTGGACTTTACAATTTTATATTAAACTCATACTATAGAAAGGGTTCATTCGTTCTTTATTCTCTTTATCTCTCAACAATAATAAGTGTTTAGATGAAGATTTTATTATCTTTATAATAGACAGTATGTCTACGAAGTGGGTCTCTTATAATAATTAAAATTGTTATTTTACAATAAGTATTAATCTTTAATATTTTAAGAGTAATATTATATTTTGTTTTTTGTAAATAAGTTGAAGTAATATTTAATTATATATTTGTAATATTTTATTTAATTATAGTGATTATTTTTAACATAACTTTGTTTCAGGATGAGTATTGATTGTGGAATCTATTTGTCTCTTCTTGACTGTAAATATTTAATAATAGTATACTTTGAATCAAACAATTACAAAGATATACACCTTCAATAATAATGTCTCAATAATTCTTAATGATATAGATTGTGTACAACATTCAAATTTTATTCTTCTTGTCCCTAGATATAAAAATGCACATAAATGACTCAAACAATTTATTATCACAACTTTGTTAGACACATGTCATCCAAAATCTAAGTGTCACGGCTAGAAAAACATTAGACATTGTAAATGTGATTAAGTTAGTTGGTATCTCAAATATAAAAGATTATTTATTTGTACTCTTCTATATATACCATTAAGGTATGGTCATTTTCTTGCCCCCTATTACACAAAAGTTTTTGTGTAAGATAATTTCTCTAGTAAAGTGTGTTTGATAATTTACCATTGAAGACCAATGCCTGCTCTTATGAGCAATAAAAAGAAAACCTACAAGGAGGTATACAATAAACCTCTGAATTAGAAAAGAAACTGAAATTAGGTATGGAATATGTGATATAGATCTATTGAACTAATTCTCTAAGTATTGCATCTTAAATATATAATATACTATGTAAATTTAAAGAAATAACATCACAAACTACTATTATTATATTTTAAGTAATGTCACACATTTAGATTGTTTCATCTTAATTTATTTTAGCTTAATGAAATCAAGATAAATCTAAAACTATATCAAAAGATTTTCTTAAACTACTATATTATTCTTTAGAACAATGTAGTTACATACATTTTTATTTTTAAATTACTTTTATTAGTTATAAAAATTTATTTTACTAACTATATTAGAAAAATAAATATTAAAACCTTTAAATTACTTTGGAAAATGTAATGAACAAGAAAAATATATAAAGATGAACCCTTTTATATTTTTTTATGATATTCATTTTTAATGTAGAATCCAGTCTCATTATGGCCATCTAAAATTTTATATAAATAAAGAACTTATTATGTTTTAATGATGCACATGGGATATATTATTTCAGAAATTACATGGTGAACACACCAAGATAGTGAAAGGTGTATCTCATTCTTTGAGGAGTGATTAAATCTTCTATGTCTGTGAATACATATAATAGGGATTTTGTTAAAGATGTTTGACATATGGATACATCTATTTGTAATTTCCTTGTGAACCTATGTTATGATTTCTATCTTTAATAATCTAAATATTATTATTTTAAAATTATAACTTTTAAATCCTATCAATTTGAGGCTCAATTTTTCATTATCTAAGAAACCTTAAGAAACTAGATAAGAAAAATAATTCAAATGGTCCATTGAGGATAATTAATATGAAAGAAACTAAATAGGTGAACAACACACAATTAAATAATGTGGAGGAAACTATTACCAAGCTCCCCCTCCCCCCTCCAAAGATGTAGGAAGTTTCTCATGATAAATATATATCTCATGTCTCGGCTAGCTTTAGTTTGGCCATGATGGACCTCATAGCTAGGAAGGAGACTCTAGGTACTAGTGACAATTCCCCAATGACTACCACTTCTTCTCTCAAAAATTCAAAGGAGGATGCTCCCCCCCCATCTGAAAAAAAAAAGTTGTCTTTGTGCAGGTAAAAGATGAGTTAAATACAATATGGGTGGAGATGGAGAAAATGAAGAAAATGCTATCAGAGCTAGACAAAAGGTTGACCACCCTAGACAGTTTTTTTCTTAAAGTCATGCATGTTCTCGCTAACACTCTCTAGCTCTTGCAACATGAGAAGTGGGGGGTTAAATGGAATAGGATGTTGAAAGCTTCTAAAGGCTCTACAATTGGTTGGATGTGTTGCTATGAAGACGAATACCCTAGAAAGAGAAGAAGGAATGAGTGTTTGACCTCATTATACACACACACACACACACACACACACACCCACACACACATATATATATACATATACATATACATATATATATATATATACATATACATATATGTATATATGTATGTATGTATGTGTGTGTTTGTGTGACTACAAATATATATGTATGTATATATGTATATATATGTATATGTATGTATATGTATATATATATTTATATGTATGTATGTATTTATGTATGTACGTATGTATGTATATATACATATACACACATACATACTTACATACATATATGTGTATGTATATGTATATATATATATATATATACATAGATATGTATATGTATAAATATACATAGATATGTATACGTACATACATACATACATATACATATATCTATACATAAATATGTATACATATATGTATATGTATATGTATATATATACATAGATATGTATACATACATACATACATACATACATACATTATATATATATAAGATCAAGCCCACACGATTGATATGAACATTTGGAGTTGTAAGACTATTTTTAAGGCTACTAAAATTATAGTTTGTGCTATTTACCATTTCAGTAATATCTACTAGTTTAGGTGGTTAGATAGTTGGATACTAGACTTTTTTATTTATAGTAATATAGTTTTTTATATTGAATATGGGTGGTGAGTTTTTTTTTTTGCTGCTCACTTCATTATTAATATCAAAAATATGTAATTTATGTAATCTCTAAGACTTTTCAAGATTTTTTTCTTTATATACAATTATTTTTTCAACAAATTATAATAAATAAAAGCGCACAAACTACTTAATGCAAATAACGATGAAAAAAATGTTAGTGATCAGATAAAGAAAATCATGATCAATAATTAAAATTACAAAAAAATTTAATAAGAAAGGAAATATTGAAGATTTTTAAAGGAATTAATGAGTCCCATAATAGGGAGATTGTGAACATAATATTAGATGATAAAAAAGAACATGGAATAGAGATCATTAATAATTAATGTAGCAAGGATGGATGGATAAAATAATTAAGATTGCATATCATAATAAAAAATATGATTAAAATTTTAGGATTACAGGTCATAATGACAATGTAATGCCCCGAATTTCATGCAAGGATGGCCAAGTAAATTTTTTTTTTTGAGACATTGAGAAAAATGTTATATGATATAAAGATACCACATTGCACAAAAATTGCAAGATGATGATCATATCAAGATTATGACATGATAAATCTGACAAAACTACAACCTCACATTAACACAAGAATCCAACAAATTTTCATCCTTACCACTATTACAACAATGTGAACTTAGAACTATATTAAATTGGAATAACTTCAATCTATCACCTTTTAGCTACTCATTAGAGTGTTTACATTTTACAATTGCACATTGAGCTTACACTTTACCTCTTTTCTCTTCTTTCTCCTAGGAAAAATTGAGGTAGGAACTAACAAGTTATCTTTAATTTTTCTTTCTCCCACACATTGGTTGAGGTAGGATCTAATTTCTATCCATCCTCCTCATTTTAGACCTCGTATATTAGATATAGTCTCAAATTATTAAATTTCAATATACATTACTCCTAGAACCTTTATAATCCCTAAATCTATAACATTAGGACACAAGAATCTGACCTCCTATAGAAGGGGTCAACCTTTACCTTTTCTTCAAAGAGGCTAAACTCAGATTGAACTATTCTATAATAGGTTAACCTAGGTTGACTTGTTCCCAGAGGGTCCTATGATTTTGGGGTTGATTGTGGGGTAAATTCATAAAATATTTAAAATTTACAATAAAATGAAATCAAACCTTTTATCTACACATGAAGGAAGAATTAGGCAAGTACACATGGTGAGGCAAGAGCATTTTGGGTACTTTGACAATATTGAATCAGCTCAAAATATTTATAATATTTCTATTTTAGTTTGTTGTTCATGGGGAATCCTTTATTGTATATGTTATTTTATGCTATATAGTTGATTACCTAATGTGGATGTAGGATGGACCATTAATATATATGTTGAACTACATTTCATCTCACCAAAGAGTTATATTCTATTTTGTCGAGGCACATTAATTTCCTAGCTCATCGAGTAATGTGTGCTTATTTTCTTCTACGAGGTTTTTATATTTCAAAGATTTCCATGGGATTTGGGATATATCCTTGGATAATGTGTGAACCTATCTTTATTTTTGTAGATGTTTGTTTACTTATTTTTGTGGAAATTAATTCTTCCTTTGGGAAAGGACCTATATTTCGTAAAAATATGTATCTGTTAGGACATCTTATAGTTCTAATGGCTATATACTTAACATATAAGATAAAGTAGTTATAAAAATTTAAGTGGAATAAAGTTAGGAAGTTGGATCTCAATGATCTCAATATTTTAAGCTCTCTAATCATAATTCATTTGTTTATGTCTGCAACTAGGTAAGCCTTGTTTCTAATACATTGTAAGTAAGTTTCTATTTGCGATTTTATATAACTTATTTTTCTTCCATATTTGTATTGGTTTCCTCGTATATAATATAGTAGGGTGGGTCATGAGATGTCCCTTTATTCACTTTACCTTCCACCCTTACAATGGGTGGTATCAAAGAGAACATTTTCTGGTAAAGTCTTGGGATCATAGAGAACCCTGGTTGAAGTTTCTTGTAGGGTGGCATATCTGATTCTAACTTATAACTTGTAGATGGTTAGAATTATTGTAGGAACTATTGTCAAAATGGTTCAACACTGAGAAAACACATATAATGTTATCAATGACATATTAAGATAAACTAAAAAAGGGATTGAAGGTGTTGAGATACCCCAAAGAAGAGGCTTGTATATCTTGATGATGTTAGTGATGAAGAAGAACAAGTTGTACCTAATCCTAAATTGGATGTAGAAAAAATTGAAGAAAGAAGCTTGAGATATTTTTCTATAGAGAGTTCTAATCCTTCTTTTGAAATTTCAAGTTACTATGGAAAGCTTTATATATATATATTCTTTGTTACATTTTATCTACAAGATAGAAAAGTAATTATATTATAAAAGTACCCTTGAGGATAGGAAAGTGACGGTAGAAACAAGTAAATTGAGAGAACATTATTCCCTTTGGTGGGAAAACTTGCAAACTCATAGTCAAACAAGAGGAAACAAATCGGTAAGTTTGGTTCACTTTTAGTCTGCTTTTTCTTTTATTATCATAATTTTTTTCCTTCCAAGGGAAGTGTAGTATGGAAGAAGGATAGACCCATTGCATATCAAATAAATAAATTTATAACTGAATTAGGAGACAAGTTTGAGGGCATCGTGGATGCATATTTTGAAAGCTTCAAGGAAAGAATGCAAAGTAGATTACAAATACCTAAGCAATTAGTGGATAACTATAAACAAGACATATGTTTCTTTATGGACTCTGATAAGGTGTACATTTAGGCAGTTAGACCTAGAGTTACATTGGTAAGACATATTGGATATGAGGTGAGAATTGATAGTACCAAGGACATCATAGAGGTTCTCATTAATGAACCAGTGGACCTTAAAGTACCTTAATTTGGGACCCTTGAAGAAGAAAAAGCCAAGATCTCACTTGAAATCAAGATCCCTCAAATTATTGAAATTATCAAGAGAGAAAAGGAGAAGGTAGAAAAGATGAAGAAGGAGAATGTGGAATCCAGTTCCACTCTTCTACTCATAGAAGGTAAGGATGATGACATTATAGAGGAAGAAGAGTTAGAAGAAGCACCACCTAAGAAAAATGGAAAACCTACATCAAGGAGAATTACATGATCAATTTTTTCCTTTAACACCAATAAAACCCACTAAATCAAGGAAGAAGCTTAGACTTGTAGATGATGATGAAGAAGAAGATCAAGAGGAAGAGAAACATATATCTTTCAAAAAGTCTACTCTAACCTTTGAAGAAATACTGAAGTGACTCAAAGAAGGAGGAGGTATAGTAGATTTCAAGTTTCTTAAATATGAGACTAGAAATAAAGAAGAACATAATAAAACAGAAGAATCCTTAGTGGCAAAGATGGCAAAGTGGAAATACTTTCCAAGTGAACTAAGTAGTATAGTTCCTAATATTCTACTTAAGGTAGTATCACATCATTGTGATAATGTAGTAATGATTGCCAAGGATATACATGATCAAAACTTGAGAAAGGTAATGCCAAACCTCTCAGACAAAGAAGTGGAGGCATTGAAAAAGCATGAACAAGAATTAACCCCTAAGTTTAATTCACTCCTAATTTTTCCAAATTATATTGAATCTATTGTGCAATCCAATACAAATGTATGGAAGAACATTTACATGGATTGAATGTTCTAAAGGCTACTAAGGAATTTGTTTAGATGGATTATGTAAATGATGAGGAGGAGGACAAGGAAGATCAAGAAGTAAGTGAGGATCTACTTGAAATTTAGAATATTGAAGTTCAAATCTAGAAACTATTGCAGCAGAGTTTATCGACTCCCTCCCTAACTCTTTGAGCAAAACATTTGTAACATCAAGGGTAGAGGAGACATCATTCAAGTCATAGGCCATTGGGTTAAAATTGTTCAACAAAGCACTAAATTAACTATTGGATTTGTCTTACCAAGTTCATATATGAGTGCTATTGTCATTGTTTCATCTGTCGAGTACAAGATCCACTCATCCAAAAATCAAGTTAGACTCAGTTACAAGAAGGCATTGTAAGTACTACTATAATTGTTGTTGTTTTTCCAATTGGTCATATTGAAACTATTACAAGTGATTCCATAGTAACTGCACCAACTATTGAAGTCAAACCTCAACCGAGCACTAAAGATATAAGTAAAGGTAAGGAAACCATTCCTTCACCTATGCCAAAGGAAAAATAAAAAGAGATAGAAGTTTTTTTTGATGAAGTTTATCTAGAGGAATACATAGTAATTCCATATTGGGATCTCTCCACTCTTACTCCTGATTAGATGGACACTCTCAGAGAACTTTCAAAGAAAAGGATTAGATATTAGAAGCTAAGAGAAGAGAATAAGAAAATAAATCAAGTGCTTGAAGATATTAAAGGTATATTTATTGATGCATTAAGTATTGAAGTTGACATAGTTCACATGTTTAATGAAGATTCGAATGGTCACAAGAACCTATCGTAGAGGGCAGAGTGAAAATTTGAGAATAAATTATTGGATAACGTGGCACAAAATATTTCCATAGATCAAGTGGAATTATCTTCTATTCTTATTTCTTTTGAAATAACTACAAATAATGTTGTTTCCTTATTTGTGAAATTAATTGATACTACAAATTTTACCAAGGAAGTCACAGTCAAGTTGTCATAGATTGATACCGATATGAAGGCAAGTGCAAACTAGTTGTCACTTGACCCAAGTACTAGCTCAACATATTTTTTATGCTTGGGTATTTTATCGATTTGTAGACATAAATATTGAGAGAAGAACAAAGAATCAGGGTTACACTATTAGAAATTGGGAGTATGATAATTCATAACATGGGTATAATGTAGAAACACATTATTCATGCAAAGACATTAATCCATGATAACAACTTTTCTATTATTGATCATATAATGAAATTGTCAACTGAAGTTTAGATAGCTTTGCATACTTCAAAATTTTGTAAGAAAATTGGGACAAAACCATGTCTCTAATTTTGAAGCTACATAATGATTTGCTCTCACATTTTTGTATTGTCTTGTAGATATGCATTTGTTTGCATTTGTGTAAAAAACAAGGGGGAAATATAACATGCGAATCCAAGGGAGAAATATAGTTCAATCAAAAGAGGAAATATAGTTATATCGAAGATAAAGAATCTTTTGAAGAAATTTATGTATATAGAAAAGCTAGAAAAAAATAAAAAACATTTTTATGAAAAATAAAAAACAAAGTCAGTGTCAATCGAGTATCAACATAGTAGTCAAAACGTTTTGACTCATCATTTTGAGTATTCATATTTTTGGTATGATAAGTATTTTTGTCACTAATTCCAAATGGGGAGATTTTTTACCTTATGGTGAGACTATTTTTCAGTCAGTGACAACATACTTAATCATTTGGTTGGTTACATTGTTACCAGGCACCATAGAGTTAACCTTTTGAATAGTGTCAACTGATCTAGGATGAAGTGTTAACCAAGCAAGAGCAGAAGAAAATATCAACCAAGCTAGTCATGTTAACCAGGCAGAGAGAATACTAGCGTTGATGAATCTATAGTTCAAACTGAGTAATTGCAGTGTCAACAAAGCTCTAAACTATTTGTTGAGTAATCAATGTTAATCGAGTTCACACCTAATCCTGAGTGATCAACGTGGATCGTGCACTAGTGTCAACTAAGTGCTAATTTTTTCCTAGTTCACTATGTTTTCGAGTATTAGAATATCACTCAAGTGGAGTTCTGAACTCAAGTATTAGCATAGAGTTGACTTAGTGAAGATTATTTAATATGGTATTGTAGCTAACTTCAAAAGGTAATTATTTGGATTGGTAAAAATTTTAGACATCTTGTCATATCCAAATGAGTATGAAATATGAAGAACATAAGATTTTGAAGGCTACAAGTAGTATAAGGAAAAGAAGAGTTCCATTCATTACTTCAAGGTGATTTTTTTACATCAAAGGAATGTCATTTAGTAGACTGAGTTATAGAGAAAAGAACAGCTATTGGTTCATCCTAACAAGTGCATCAGTCAAATCCTTTAACAAGGTGGACTTAATAGCCTTATGAAAAATCTCCTAACTGAGTACATACTTCATTGTACTATATAAATCCTTTCACAAGGTGGGCTAAACAATCCTTATTGCTCCTAACAAGGTAGATTATTAGAATTGATCATTTTTAAGTCTTAGTAGGCCAACATTATATTGAAGTACTAAAGCTTGTGAGTGTCATCCTCACCCTAGTTTTACTTTCTATTTGGAAGGTTTTTGGGTCACCAATTATTGTGTCAAGTGTTATGTATGTTTTATTGCTTTCAGTTTTTCATGCATGCATTTAGATCATATTAGTTTATGAAAGGTTAGTTGGTGAATTGAAGTTATAGTCTTATTTGTTCCTAATTCACCCACCCCCACCCCGCCCCCTCTCATTCACTTAGCCTTCTCTACATTTCCAATAATTATACCTATGGAATGTTGTCATGTTCTTTTGGGAAGACCTTGGTAGTATGATAGATAAGATTAACATTATGGTAGATTGAATTAGTACACTATTTTAGGTAATAGAATTAAGTAAGTCTTATTACTTATAATAGAAAAACCTAAGGAAAATGATTGCACAATAGTTAGAGTTTTCTTGGTTGAAAAAAAACTGATTTATTAAGGACATGAAGAAAAATAATGTTTTTATTGTTGTAATTCCTAAGAAGATGAAGAAAATGGATGAATTTAAGCATGCAATTGAGATTTGATCATTGCTGATAGAATCACAAGATATCATTTTAGATAATGAACCTAATGGTTTACCTCTTGTGAGAAGTATATGACATTATATGGAGCTAATATCTAGAGCTAGTTTTCCTAAGAAAGAACAACATAGGTTAATACTAGCATAAAATGAAGAAAAAAGTATATGAGTGCAAGAATTCTATGAGAAAGGTTTGATCAAAGAAAGCTTGAGTCCTTACATAATACCTACAATATTGGCATCAAAGAAGAATGGAAAATAGAGAATCTGTACTGATTCTAGAAATATTTAAATATAATAATAATGATTCATATGTTTCCTCTTCCTAGGATGGATGATATTATGGATTGTTTGAGTGATTAGAAAATTGGATGTCATTATATTAGAATCAAAGAAGGATATAGATGGAATATTCCTTTTGACATCAATGCTCCATACAAGTGGTTTGTTATGCGTTTTGGTTTAACTAATGCAACTAGTACTTTATGAGGTTGGTGAATGAATACTTGAAGAAATTATTGCGAAAATTTGTGATTTTTTATCTTGATGACATATTGATATACAAAAAAATCAAAGAAGAAAACCTAATTCATATCAAACAAGTTTTGCAAAGGCTGAAAGAGAAAAAATTGTTGATAAACCTAAAGAAATGTTTGTTCATGAAGGAGGAGATTGTATACCTTGCTTTTGTGATCTATTTTAATGGATTAAAGATGGATCTTGAAATGGTAAAATCTATACTTGAGTGGCCTACACCTGAGAATGTTAGATTAGTTAGATAATTTCATGGATTAAAAGTTTCATTAAAATTTTGTCAAATAATTTATTTCAATATGTAATGCTATGATAGAGAAAAATAAGGAGGGATAAAAAGGAATTGAGATGGACATATGGAGAAAAAATATCAAAGAATTGAAGCAAAAAGTAGCATAATTACTTATGCTTTCTTTACCTAATTTTTATAAAGTTTTTCAAGTTGACTACAATGCTAGTGGTACGTCAATTGGAGCTATTTTGAGTCAAGAAGGTAAGCCTATAGATTTATTCAGTAAAAATTTGAATGATGCTAAGAGGAAATTTTTTTTTCTATGATCAAGGATTTTATATAATTATTCAAGCTTTGAAAAAGTGAAGACATTACTTGATGCCTAAGGAATTTTTCTTGTACAGTAGTCACAATGTCTTATATCACTTGGAAAGTCTAAATAAGTTGAATAAAATATATATAAAGTGGGTTGAGGACATTTAGAAATTTTCTTCTCTTTTGAAACATAACTTGTTAGTAGAGATGAGGGTTAAAGTGCTTGGATTTGGTAATTTGGAGAACTTTTATCAAACTAATATTCATTTTTTAGTACCTTGGAAGGCTTGTAAGAATCATATAACAAATGATTAGAATAAATAGGTTGACTATTTCATTTAGGAGAATATTGTTTTTGAAGGGATTAACTTGTGTATACCAAGACGATCTATTACAGATAATATCATTAAAGAGAAACATACTGGTGAACTTGTAGGACATTTTGGGATTGATAAAATGGTGAAGTTGATTTCTAGAAATATACTTTTGGTCACAAATGCATAAGAATATTCAAAAAGATTTTAAATAGTTGTAGAATTTTTCAAGTAGCTAAAGGGAATAGTTAAAATGTGCTCTTGTACACAAGTAAAAGCACAAACCTATGTCACCCTTTTGTAAAGGAAAAGGCTAACAAAAGTATAATTGTTCACCTTCAATTACATAAAACTTGTATTCTTATTTAGAATTTGGAAATTAAGTAAACTAATGAAATGTGCAAAAATGGATGAAGTTTAGGACTGTCATTTTTAACAATAAATTTGTTTCTATTTGAACTCTAACAATAATATAGATAATATGTATAGATAGAAAAATCAAACATAAAATTTGAATTTTGACCTATATTTTCTCATTTATAATGACTCAAATTTTAACTCACCTGAAATCGATAGTTTTTATTTCCCACGTCATTTTTCAAACTAAATCTATTCTAACTAGAAGAAAAATTATACATTCTAGAAGAGGACTCTCTCCTCTAGAATGTCATATAATTTTTTATTTTTTCATATGATTTAATATATTTTTCTTTCTAAAAATTGACATCTTTTCAAGCATTAAAATACATGCTTGTAGAACTTTTTAATTACAATATACTATATCTAATTAAAGCACTATAAACTCTATATGAGAATATTCTTGATTTTGAGCTCTATAAAATGGTGTTTATATGTTACTAAAAAAAATCATAAAAATTAGTAAGAGTTATTGGAACATAAATTTTTTGAAATAATTTTATTTCTTTAGTAATTGGATAGAAACTCATATAATACATGCATTTAATAGATATTTCCAACTAGAAAAGTGTGAGCCCATATATATATATATATATATATATATAAACAAGCATGAATTTATCTAGATCATATGTTTGAACAAAATTGATTTTTGGATAGAAACACTCAAATTCAATCATTCTGATAAGTTAGCCTAAAAGGTGACACAACATTGTACTTTTACGCACACACATTTTTGTATTCATAGTAAACCTCGCAAGTGGTTCAATTTAGGTTTTGTTCTATGATTATTTTGAACTCAGAGTGGTAATGATTTTATCTTTCTAGTAGTTGATAAATTTTCTACAGTGGTAAATTACATACTTTGTAAGAAGACATTAGATGAAATACACATAGAAGATCTATTTTTTCAAAGAAGTTGTGACATTGCATGGATAACCAAAGACTATTATTTCACTAATAGGTACTAAGTTTACTTGTTAATTTTAGAGGACACTTTGGAGGAAGTTGAATATTGAGCTTAAGTTTAGCTCTATATGTCATCTACAAATAGATGGACAAACTAAAGTTGTGAATAGAAGTTTGGGTAACTTGTTGAGATTCTTTATTGGAGACAAACCTACTCATTAGGAATTTTTTTTGGTATAAGAAGAGTTTGCATGTAATAATAATTAATTCATACAAGTGCTAATAGGACTATTGTTTTAGATTATACAAATGGTATGCATCCTAGAGCTAATATAGAATTGAGATTATTATTTTTTGTCCAATAAAAGATGATAATTGCATATTGATAATATAAATATAAATTAATAAACAAATATTCTTCAAATTAAATATAATGTAGACCTAAAGCTACTAATTAGAGTACTAATTCTAGTGATCACTTATTTAGTTAAAATATGTTACAAGAAACAATAGTCACATTATCATCTCAACCAATCTATTGCATGACATGCTATAAGAAATCTTATAATGATAGTGGTGACAAATGGTAGGGTGAAAATCATGTTCTTTAGTGCACATATCATCATTTTTATTAAAGTGAAGACTAATTTGGGTTGTAGTAATTGGAGTAGTATGATATTCATCTAGTGATACTGTTGAAGTTGATGAAAGATCAACCCCACAGATCCCAAGAATCACTTGCATGAAAACATCTGTCACAAAAAGACAAAAGAAATATCTACAGAGGTAGGAATTGCTAGATCCATAGATGAGAAATTCTTGATGAGAAAAGAAGAGATTTCTATCATCAACAATGAATGAATAAATTACAAAGAGATCAATCCTTATAAAAGGATATCAAAACCCTAATAGGAATCTAAACTAGGTTGGATGATAATAATTAATAAAAGAATTAATTATTATATGCATAAAGTTTAGCTCAAGTGAACTAAAGATAATAAGTGAATTAATTATTAAATCAATATAATTTAATTAATTTGAAACTATCTTATTACTCTAACACCCCCCTTAAGATAAACTTAGGGAGTAGCTAAAAACCTAGAAAATACTATGGAAAGAAAATTGGGTCCTAACAATAAGGTGTGGTGAGGTAGCCAAGAACAAAAAAATATCTATAAAGAGGAGAAATAGAGAACACCACATTGGAAAAACCCTACTCCAAAAAGAGATGGAAAGAATATTTGAGAAGACAGGAACAAAACATGATTATGAAGAAAACCACTAAAGCATGAAGTTGCAAATACTATCAAACTATTGATCTTAAGAACCTCCATTGTGTAGAACATGACTAGGTAGAGAAGACTAAGTCTGAAGAGATAATAAAGAGATGATTTGGAAGGTATCTTCATGGCCTCTAAAAGTAGGAATGAAAGAATATCTATATGGTAAATGATCCATCTCACTCAAATGCATAGATATCTAGCCATTGTAATCACCTAGTACATAGGATCAAATACTGAATACATAGCTCACTCTATCAAACCAAGAGAGAAATAGAAAAAAAATAACCCCCCTTTAATGCTGAGAGATGTGATATGAACACTAAAAGTGAATGCAATATCTCCTACAAAAAGAAGAACCAGGAACATCGAGAGTGTAGAAGGAGTACAAACACCTATAATGGCACACATAATCAACACATCATGAGGCTAATGTCATGGAAGGAGCACTCACTTGCCAAAGGAAGATGAAAAATATGGCCAACATGAAACCCCCCAAGATTCTTTATAAACTAGTGCAAGTACAAAAAAACACAAAGATGTGCAAGATTCTAAAATGCAATAGAGTGACACTTTATCTTAGTGCATTTGCAAAAATATTACAAAAGGATGTAAACAAAGATAAAGAAAAAAGACATAAGACTAATACAAAAGATAATAGAACCCTTGAAAAATCATCTAAAGAAAACAAAATTGATCCCCAGACCTGAAACAACTAATATATCCATCAAAAAGTTGAAAAGCAAAAAATTGAATGGGATGTGCCTAGAGCAGAATCTAGAAAATAGAATGTCTAAAGATATGTCTCTTAGAGTGCAACATAGAAAAATTATGAATTTGATAGCCAAAATTGGCCACCAAATAAACTACACCATCAGGATTGTCTTGAAATCAACTTTTCAACACTTCTTTTAGAGAAAAATACATAGTCCACATGAGAAAGTTATGGCCAATAAATCAAATGTAGGTAAAAAAATGTTAGAAAAGAAAACAAAATCACCACCTCAAGATTTGTGGCAAAATTTCTCAAAAAATGTGACCATCAGTACCATATATTGCTTTGGAAGCATGTTAATTCCATATAAAAACTATCTCAATTTGCATGCCCAAAAAACTTAATTTGCGTGACCAAAAATCTTGATTTACACAACCAAAAATCTTGATTTTCATGCCAAAAAAGTTAAAATTTTGATGCCAAAATTACAAAAATCACTGCCTTAAGGAATGTTCCCAAAATAAAGACTTTCAAATAATCTTGATTTACATGCCAAAATTTAGAAAATCCACATAAGGAAATGTGTCAAAAATTGTGATTATTGAAATAACCTCGATTTGGATGCCAAAAATTTGAAAATCATTCCCTTGAGAAATGTGCTAAATTTGGGAGCAATTTTTTTTTGCCTTGAATTCCAACTGTGTCCAAGTTCAATAAATTTTATGTGGAAATTAGTGACCCCCAGATTCAATAAGAAAATCCTATGAAAGACACATATCTAAAAACTTATGCCAAGTCTCTCAAGAACATAATAGAGGCATGAAGATCTGAATCTTTGATACCATGTTGAAGTTGATGGAAGATCAACCCTAGGGCTCCAAAGGATCACCTGCATGCAAACACCTATCATAGAATGAGAGAACCCAAAGCTATGGAGGCAAGAATTGCTAGATCCATATATTAGACATTCTTGATGAGCAAAAAGAGATTTCTATTATCAACAATGATTGAATAAATTAGAAAGAGAGGTCATCCTTATGAAGAAAAGATAAAAAACCTAACATGAATCTAACCTAGATTGCATGATAATAATTAATAAAATAATTAATTATTATATGCCTAAAGTTTAGCTTAAGTAAACTAGAGATAATAAGTGACTTAATAATTAAACCAATATAATTTAATTAATAAGAAACTATATTATTTCTCTAACAAATAGAGTATGGTAAACATAGGCCTACTTTGATTTTTTATCTAATTGGAAACTACCAGATTAAGAAATCCTTAGTAACAAAATACAAAATTACTAATTAATCTAAAATATCTTTTTTCAAATGCTAACTTTCCATTATCAAATATAAACACAAGAGAATTTTTTCCTAGTAACATCACCCTTTTAAATAAGTCAAGCACATATCCAACATTATACTAAAATTTGAAGTTTGATAATGTATTTTGTAGGACAACTTTAGGAAAGGAGTATGATCTAGTTAAGAAATTGTGTACTATTCCCACTAAGGTCTCATTGTGGGATCTTCTTCAAACATATCCTACTTATCATGAAGCTTTACTAAAGGCTTTGTCTACTCTTCTTGTTCACCCACCTAATCAAGAAAATATTTGGCATGTTGTGTCAACTTCTCAAATTGTTTTCACTAAAGATGAGCTATCTTCTCATGATCTTTAAAACTAATATGAAATTATTATGGTTTTGGTTCTCTTTAATGGGAAAATAATTCATAGAACTTTAATAGATAATGGAACAAGGTTGAATGTTTGCATCTTATACATGTTGAAAGTTATGAGAGTTGATATGTCCACCATTAAACCTGATAAAGTTCTTATTTGTGTCATTGATAACATTGATAAATAGACTTTTAGAATCATAACTATACATATTAAAATTTTCTTGGTTATATTGGATGCCATGATTCACATGATTTCTAGACCTCTCAATTCAATTATTCTTTTGGGAAGGCCTTGGCTACATAGCATAAATGTTATTCCCTCTTCTCTTCATCACAAAGTTAAGTTAATCTTCTAGAATGTGGTGTATACTCTTCATATGAATAAAAATCCTTATAGTTGTTTGAACTTAAAGTTGAAAATAAAACTTGTGAAGAACCTTCTTCTTCTTTATCTGAGGCTGATTGGGGTACTATAGACTTCATTCCTACACTTATTTTTGAATATCAAGTTTTTGATCTTTGTGTCATGAGAGAAGCTAAATGACCTAAAATTGAAATAGTTTCTTTGTGATGTAGGAACATATTGCAAACCTAAAATAAAAGGAGGCTTAGTTTTTTAAAAATAGAAAAATACAAAGAAAAAAATATGTAGGAGAGAGAAAGTGATGAAAATTGGAAGAAAATTTTTAAAAATGTAAAAATTGAAAAATGGAGAAAAATATATTTAGTTTACTAAGGTGCCCAAGCTAGATATAAAAGAACAAAATATAATTTAAAAAAAAATTAATTTATAGAAGTAGGTTGCATTTTATAAGTTCATGCAAAGTTCCTTAAGTCATGTATTTAATATTTTTTGTGATCCATAAAGAAAATGTAAATTTCTTATTGGACCACATGGTGGTGCTTAGTTGTCATTGAGTGGGTATTTAATGATTAAGTAAGGTAGTTGCATTTACCTTTTATTCCACATTGTTGTGTTTACAATATCTTGGATTGTAAGTACCTATACAAGAAAGACATATGAGTGTTTGTAAGAAATCTTAGTAGGTGAAAGATCTTAGTGTATAAGATCTTAGTTGAGAGGTTTCTCTTGCTATAACTCTTCAAGAGAAAGCTCTTTGAGTGTAAGTTCTTCTTTGTTGAAGTTCTCTTAGTGGGAATTCTTAATGTAGAGGATATAGGTGTGAAAGCTAGTTGAAATCACTTGGTTTTTAATCTCTCATATTGGAATCTTACTTATATTGTAAGAAGTTGTGGTTATCCCATATTAAAGAAATTTGTAAGGAATTTCAAGTATCAATGAATGCTTTGTAAAAAAACTTTGTCTTTTCTTTTTTCTCCATATTGCTATATTTTTTGTTGTGATTTGATAAGGGTGGCATGTCCCTTCATGAGTGGTATTAGAGAACCTTTCATTAAGTGGTAACAAAGGAGTTCTTGAGTATGTAGAAAGATCATTGATCATGGAGCTATTTACACCAGGACCTTGGAATGGATGAAGTTTTTCTTATGAAGACATGGTTATGGATAAGAGAAAGAAGAAGAAGAATTTTGTGATTGGATAGATTCTAAGGATTTTTAGAATTGAGAAATTTAGAAAGAGAATGGAAGAAGAAATACTATTGGATTTATAGAAGTGAAAGAATCAATTAAAAGAAGAATTGCAAAAGAGAGGAGTCATTTATCAAAATACAGATGATAATCATTTGGATGTAAAAAAGAAAAAAGATACAATAGAGTATCATGTATGCAATAAAAAAGAAGAGGAAGAACATGAATATGAAATAACTTGTGAACTTGACATAGATGAAGATGATTCAAAGACTACAATAGTAAAGGAAGGGCACAATTCCTTAGTACATTCTTTGTCCAAAAAAAATTGATAGAAAGTAATCATCTAGTTTTAATAGAAACTATAAAAGTTTTGATCAAAACTACTTTTGAAGGTAGTTTCAGTTAAAACTAAATGAAAATATTTAGTTTCTATTGAAACTATTTTTTAGATGAAAAATCAACCTAATTAGTTTTGATAGAAACTAACTAAAAATAATTTCTATGAAAACTATTGAAAAACTTTCGATAGAAAGCTACTTTTTATTCAAACTAGTTACAAAGTAGATGGCTTTTACAAAGTATATAATATTTTCAATTGTTTTCAAGGCTTTCAAGATCAATTGCTAGGTTTAGGTGGAGCATTGAAGATATGTCATTTTGCATGACACAAGTACTTAGGATGAGCTTTCTAATGAATAAGGATTTGATACATTTTGAATTTTTTAAGTATATATATTTTTAGGTTAATTGAATAGAGGTTCTTTATAAAAAAATAAACCTATTTATTAAACACTCATAGAAAAATAGTACCTAAGAGAATAATATTTTTTAAAAATAACTAAAGTCTCCGTATTTGAGTCCTCTTTCAACCAATTTTTTTTTTTGAAATTGCATAAATATATAATAAGTTACATGTGTCAAAAGCCATGTATGTCCAAATTAGTGTTTGGTCAAATTTAAACTTTGATAAAAAATGAAATGTTAAGGATAAAGACATCAAATCACCTCTATGGTTTTGTTATGAATGTTAGCAAACTAAATTCAAAAGAATCACAATGATATCTATTGTAGAAAAAAAGTTATGTGTGTCAAAAATAATGTCACCTTTTTAGATAAAGGTTTTTGATAACATGTCAATTTTTGTGGAAGAAAACTTAAATCAATCAAAATCAATCCAAAATTATTTTTAAAAAAAATTGGAATCTACACATAAAATGCTAAAAGACTCTAATTTACTTCATCTTAAAATTCCTTACCATTAAATTGCAATTTGCATCTGAATGTAAAAGTTTTATTGAAAATTCATAGTTCAATGTCAATTTAGGAAAAAAAGTGTAACCCATTATTGTGGGTCCACCAATGGATGCATTGTAGAAACAAATTGCACATGCCAAAACTCTCATTCATGAAAATGACTTCTCCATAGCTGATCACATGATGGAGTTACCTATAGAAGTATAGATTGCACTTCATGCAAGAAAGGTGCTACAAGAAAATTGGGATAAGACTATGGAACTAATTTTTTAGAAGGTACTTTCTTACTTCTTGTCACATTTTGGCATTACCATGTAGCATACTGCTTTGGCATTTATGTAAAAAGGTGGGAGAAGATGTAATATGTTAAGATATTAAGGGGAGAAAATAAGATATGAGATATATGTATATATTGAGAAAAGTATAATATGTGATATATGTGGGGGAGCAATGGAATATTATATAAATACATGTATAGATTATTAGAAAACATCTTTGTCAACAAAAGAAATTTTGAAGAATCTCAAAAATAGAGCATGTTACCCAGTTGAAGAGACAAGATGGAGACAAAAGAGTTCTTTGGACTTGAAATTTTGAGAATTCAATTTTTGGTTGACAAGTGTTTTTGTCACTAATACCAAATGGGGAGATTGTTGACATTATGGTCAAGTTTGTTTATTAGTGACTCATACTTAGTCAAATGGTTAGTAGCTACCAAGCTTATGCTGTAGTTTATAGTGTTAACTGAGCAATCTAGTTGCTACTAAGTTTTAGAATCAATATTTAATTCATGCCAAGAGGTTACTATCGAGTTCATCAATGACAATGCTAACTAAGATTCATAGTATTAACCATGTTGTACAATGTCAACCATGGTCTCTAGTGTTTACTGAGTTTGTAGTATTAGTTATGTGAATCTAGTGTTGACCAAGCTAGGAACTGTCAGCCAAGTGATTCAATTTACATCAAGCTCGTAGTATTAGTGTTGACTGAGCCATGTTGTGTCAACCATGTGATTTAGTTTATTTGTTGAGTTTCATAGTGTTCACCAAGTCACCAGTGCTCACCAAGTTAAAACTACTTATCTAAGAGATTAGTATGAACCAAGCTTCTATTTCTATCGAGAGAAGGATGATGTCAAGTGTTGACAATGGTTGTCAAGAATCAGAATCTCCTGAGTTTGTCTTCAGAACCCAAGTGCTAATAGTTGAGCTACCTTTGTGTATTTTGGTGAAAATTTTATAGTAGACAACTTTGTTAAGTTGTAGTTTGGATTGATATATGTAATATATTGTATCACATCCATAGAAGAGACTACGAATATAGAAAGCAATCACATGAGAAGGAGTATGAATTAAGAAGGCTATAAGAAGTACAAGGACCAACAAAGGATGTATCTATCACAACAAGGAGATCATTACACTTCAAAGTAATCTCAACCAGCGAATCAAAGTTGCAAATCAAAGATCAGCCACTAGTTCATCTTAGTAGGTGTATCAATTAAATCCTTTCACAAGATAGACATATGAGTCTTTTGCAAATCTCTTTATCGAGTGCATACTTCATTATATGTTTTGTAAATCCTTCAACATGATGGACCTAATAGTCCTTATTGCTCCTAATAGGGAAGATCATCAGAAGTGATCAATTATAAGTCTTAATTGACCAACTTTATAATGCAATACTAAAGCTTATGAGTATCATCCCCACCCTAGTTTTACTTTTTATTTGGAAGGTTTTTGAATCACCATATCTTGTGTCAATATGTTATGAATGTTTTATTACTTTCAATCTTTCATACATGCAATTCAATATATATATATATATATATATATATACACGAAGGATTATTTGGTGAAATAAGATTAAGTTTTATTAGTTCTTGATTCACCCCTCCCCTGTTAGTAACCTAGCCTATCCTATATATATTATTTTTAAAATTTTGCAAGTTTCTAATTTGAACTTGTTCAGATATATGGTTATAATTAGTGCAAATCAAAGGAATGTAATAAAAGTTTTCATTTTCATCTCTATTAACTATATCAGTAACAACAAGTGGAACCAAAGTCCATAGACCTACATATCCACAGTCCTGATTGATACATTGATTGTATTCTTAGCAATGCAATGACAACAAAAACATTAATAGTCTCTCATGTACAATGTTCAATTGTGATGATTTATACTCATAATTGAATGTAAGGATCATGGTTTTTCTATCCTCTTACAACCATGCATTATTTTTCTATCCAAACCTAAAGACACATATCTAATATATATGCGTGTTTGTGTGTGTAAAATTGAGACAAAATTATATATTCACATACATGTGTTTGTAACTTATATGTGTGTGTGTGTGTAAAATTGAGACAAAATTATATATTCACATACATGTGTTTGTAACTTAAATTACATAAGAGAAAATATGTACACGTGTATGTACACTTACCTAATATTTCTCGAAAGACTCTCCATGGTACTATTTCACTCACTTTTGATGATGTACCAACCTCCTTTTATGAAAAATGCATCTTGCACCATTCAAGAACGTCATGTGCATTATTTATATGAACTCCCTTATAATTAATTTGATACTTCCATAGAGCACGTTTGATACAAGCTCCAACACGATTATGTTCACCTTTACCATGTCTAATTTAAAAGAAACTCCATATATGGGTATATTTTCATTAAAATGATATCGACAAAGTGCATAAAATGGTCATGATAATTTGAATTGTGCAACACACCTATCTAACTAGACATAATGTTTACCAATAATTATGCCTCTTTCTTTGATATATGCAAAAACAAGCTTGGGAAAATGTGCTACATAATGGATATCATGTTCTATATCATCACTTATGTAGAAGTGATATTATTTTTTAATGATTCGTGCTTCATCTATGCTTTCAATACCATCAAAATATAACTGTGTATGATGATAGCACACTTGTACCATAGTAATAACCTGATATGATAAAATAGTAGTTTGATTGAATAAAATTTTGATGAATGAATAAAAAGCTTTCTTCAAAGTCAACAACTAGTAAAACGGTTCCAAGTGGGAAGTTATCTATAACTGTTTAAAATTGTTGTTCTTTCCACATTGCAAAAAATGCATAAAGAATATGTGTAAATGTATCAAAAATTTCAATTTTTCCATAACTTCTCCAATAGTCATCTCCTCTTTGACATATTCTAATCTTTTCAATCATTTCCCAAATTTAGTTTCAATTGTTACATACTTGTAACCCTTGGAAGTTATCATTTTTGTGACATAAATATCTTCATGATTCAAAGGAGAAAGAGCCAAATTAGAACATGTGTCACATGCTCCTCTAATGCAATTGATTTGACCAACATGATCATCTATTTTTCACATAAAAATGACTATATCAACTCACTTCATCTATAGGATAGGCATTTTGATAACCAAAATTTTCTCCTATAAATTTTTGATAAACTTGATAGTAGAGATTAAATTCAATATAATAATGACAATAAAAGGTTTCAAATACTTTGTTTCTTCTAACATAATATGGCTTCATTCTTTCAATAATGTCTACCCATTCTTTATATCAATATTTGAACTACAAAATGAGACATACATTTCATGTTGTGTTATGTCCAACCAATATTATTTATGATGTTCATAAAGGTTATCTCTAACCCTATGTCTTAGAATATCTCTAGTTGTTGATGAACGACAAGTATTATCCTTCCAAAATGATATTACCAAATTTTTTATTCTATCATCAATCCTATCGCAATGAGGAGCCCTACACATAATTGCCCAATTGCCTTCCAAAGTACTATCATCCAAAACTATTCTTCTCTTAATGGGTAAAAGCACAAACTTGGGTCACCCTTTTGTAAAGGAAAAGGCTAACAAAAGTATAACTTTTCACCTTCAATGACATAAATTGGTATTATTATTTTGAATTTGGAAATGAAGTAAAATAATGAAATGTATAGAAATGGATGAAATTTATGATTATAATTTTTAATAATTATTTGGAATAAGATTTGATATGTTATCCTAATTTTTATAGATAATTTTTTAGGTTTTGAAAAATGTTGAAAATTAGGGGTCTAGTTCCCACCATAGAACTATATGGAAATAAACTTATTTCCCTTTGATCTTAGACTATGTTATAGATAACATATGTATCTAGAAAAATCAAATATAAAAATCAGCTTTAGACCTATTATTTTCTCTTTATTAAGGATTGAAATCTCAACTCACATGAAATCAATAGTTTTCATCCTAACCACATTTTTCAAAACAAATCTATTCTAACCAGGATAAAAATTATACATTCTAGAAGAGGACTCTCTCCTCTAGAATGTCATATAATTTTTTTATTTTTTTGATACGATCTAATATTTCTTTCTTTCTCAAAACTAATATATTTTTGAGTGTTAAAATATGTGGTTGTAGAAATTTTTAATTACAATATACTATATCTAATTTAAAAACTATAAACTCTATCTAGAAATATTCTTGACTTTGAGCTCTATAAAATAGTGTTTACATATTATTAAAAAAATATAATAAAAAATAGTAAGAGCTATTGAAACACAACTTTTCTAAAATAATTTTATTTCTTTAGTAATTGGATACAAACTAGTATAAAACATGCATTTAATAGACATTTCCAATTGGAAAAGTGTGAGATCATATATAACATAGCTAGAATGAATTTATCTAGATCATATGTTTTAAAAAAAATAGATTTTTAGATAGAAATACTCAAATTCAGTCATTTTGATAAGTCAGCCTAAAAAGTGACACAACTTTGTACTTTTACTCTAATATATTTTGATATGGTTTTTCTACTAGAACCAATATGTGATGAAATTGAAGATACTTTTCTATTTTGGGGTATACTTCTATGAAAAATAGATTGCAACATAAGTCTTCTTGTAGTGCTCTTATCCTTACTTTGAGTTTTCTTCCCTATAGAGCTCAAACATTTATTAACATTTTCAATAATATCACTTTTCATATTAGAAAATTTTCTCTTTTTTGATTTCATCTCTACACCTAGTAATTTTAATGACTATTCCAAGTTTTTCTAGTGATTCTTTTTCAAATCTTTCGAAAACATCAAATTAACTTGTTTTTTCTTCTAATATCTTATTCAAAGATTTTTTTTGGAAAGAGTTAACAATTTAATTTTAGCAAGTAGCTTCAATTTATCCACATCCATTGTAAGTAAATGACCTAAATTCCTATGAATGATATTTTTCTTTACATTTGTGGCTACTCTTATGCATTCATCCATACCAATTTGGGCAATGTATCCTAACCCTTCTCAACTTCCATTGATTCATGTCTTGAATTATCATATCCCAGATTGTTATGTCCTATATTTTCATGTCCTAGATTGTCATGACTCAAATATTCTTCAACATGTATTTTCTCGTCTTGTGATTGTTTGTTAAGACCTACAAGCATATACATGAATAAATTTGGTAAATTAATCATAAAACTACAAATAGAAACATCCATATGAATTTACACATCTTCTCTTTTTTGTGATAATTTGCTAAAGTTTTCTCATGATTTTATGTTCTGCATCAGTTGATTTATTTCTTGCATATTTACTTTGTCTTCCTCGTTGTCATCCCATCTCCAATTTTCAAAAAATTATCAAAGCATTTTGAATTATCTTCGGTCTTCAAAAAACTATCCAAAATATTTCAACTTGTCTACAGTCTTATTCCCTTTTCTTCAAAACAATGAATTCATTGTAAGATTGTTTTTTGTTGATTTAAAAAATGAAGGAAAAATTGGTTTTTTGTCCTGCGAGCTTCATATGAATACCCTTTGGATGATAAGTTCTTCTTTCTCAAGCCCCTAGTGTAGAAAAGGGGCTTTGAGTGAAGACCCCTAGCACCCAAAATGAAAGCCAAGGGGCTTCAAGTAGAGCCCTCTTGATGACATGGCAACACTAAAAGCCACTTTGTTGCACTAAAAGCTTCGTTAAAAGCATCCCAAGCCTTCCCACATGACAACCGATGGTGGCTAGAAAATAGTCACATGGGATTTTAACAAAGCCCTAATTAAAAGTTTGTTAGCCTCCTTAGTAGCATTGGTCAAAGACTCTTTGGGAAAAGGCCAGGTTTCATGTGAAGTGGACTTTGTGCAACGTATCTTAAAAAGGAAATTCCCCAATTTATTCTTAATTTCTACCAAATTTTCATCTTTGAATGGCTCAAACAAGGGCCAAGTAAGCTTATATTCTAAAACTAAATTTGGAAAACTATTGTCCTTTCAATAAGCTTTTCAATGAATATATTTTTATTATATTTTTTTTATTGTGATTTATTATTTTTCATTTTATTAAATATAGGGATTTTTTAATCATTTTAGAAATCTCCATTTGAAGCTTTGGGAAAAATATAAAAGTAAAGAATGAAATTTAAAAAAAATAAGATCATCAAAGATATGTGTGTTAGCTTTTTAGAAAGTCAAAACAAATTATTTCATTGTACACAAATCAATTTATATTGATCAAAAGTAACCTATGTCTAAATTATCATTAGTGTCACTTTGTCACTAAATAAAACCTATAATTTTTTAGGAAATTGAATAAAACCCACAAAACTTGCTAGATATTGATATTACTATGCTAGCCTTGAAAGGGTTTTGTAATTATTATATTTTAAAATAAAAGTTATGTTCATCAAAACACCCATCTCTTTTTGAAAATATCGATTTTCATATAAACCAATTGTCACAAGAGATTTTTTTGTTAAAAATGGACTTGAAATGAAATTATTAAAAAAAATTAAAAATATCAATATAAACTAGATAGAAAATGTTGAAAATCACTAGTTTACATGATCAATCAAATTATTTACAATTTTTTTTGTAATATTCCTTTGAAATGATTTTTTTGTTAAAAATATCCATTTTAGTGTCAAACTTGGCAAAAAATGAGAAACAAGATTATTTTGGAAAACAAGATTGTTCATTTTTTTCCAAGCTGATATAGTTCTCTTTTGATGGACAACATGGCCTTCAACATTTCATTTCTTCTTTCCTCTGAGGGCACTTTATTCTTGATCTCCTCCACCTTCTCCTCAACATGTTCCCAGTTATGAAGTTTATCACCTAGCTTCTAGCTCACTTTCACTACAGCTCATCCCTGTGACCCTATGTCCAGTCAATAATGTTTTTCTACACCTCTATAATATCTTCTAGCTTGTTAATATTCCTATAGGAAATGTGCATCTAGAAGAGAAGCCATGTGGCGACTACTTACAACCTGTTGTAACAAGAGGCCATCTCTATCGAGTGTAGGGTAAGAGTATCCAAATTAATAGTTTCATCCTCTTTTCTCAAAATAAGGACTGATGATGGGTTTCCTAGACACTTGAGAGTCACCTTCATAGCTTAAATCAAAAGTAGATGAGGGAGGGTACATGGTGGAACCTATGGAAAGGGGAGAAAAAAATTGAGAAGATTTATCCAATGTCCAATCAGTCTCTTTAGATGAGGAAGACCCCTTATCAAAGTTTTTTGAGACAACCATATTTTCATCCTAGTTTTTATGGAGATCTTCTTTATTATTTTTGGTTTTGTGGAGGTGGGGTGGGGGGGCATAGTCCTAGCAACCAAACCAGTAGAAGATTTGGGAGTGGGGTGGTATGAGCTTGCCTCATCAAGGATGAAATGTCCTTATAAAACTACTTTTTGAGCTTAAGTAGAAGGTGAGAGGAGGATAGAAGGATTGAATTCCAATAGAATTCATAGACTCTAAACAAAAAACCTTGGTGTTTGAGCAGTGACCCTTTAACTTTCAAATTTTCTACAAACATGGAAAAGAAGAATAAATCCAAAACAAGAAATAAAATAAGTCACTCCTTCAAAAATGATTTAACATGGAAAAAGTATGGGAATGAAATTGTTTGTACTTTACTCTAGAAGTTATGAATTGAATGAGCACCTTATCTAGGGCCTACCACAACCCATTCATTTCTTCTCTATTATACCCATGATGAAGCCTAGGAATTCTTTCTCCTAGGTCAAGAAAGTGTTCCAAATCCTTTTTGAAGGATATTTTTGTATTCTAGAGAATCTTTACTCCTTCCATGATCAGCGTAGTGATGGCACTAATGGACTCCAATGTAATCACAAAAGAAACACATCCCACCATGACCTTGCCATCATCTAAAGACTCCATTATTTTTAGGGAGAGCTCTTTGTTGTAGCCCTTTATCCCCATGATATATTTAGTGATCCTACCATCCTAATGATTCTCTTGTATTTGTTTATCAATCTAAAACTCCCTCCATTCATATGGTTCAATTTGATATGGATCCCCTTATGCTTCTCCTACTTTAGTGACTATTAATTTTATACATGGCATTAAGAAAGAAAAGACCCAAGATAGAGAAACATGAATTTTGTAGCTTTGTAGACAAGCTAGATAACTCCAACACCCAAAAGGTAGCCCAAATCATTAAAAAAACTATAGGTATCAAACCCAAATAAAAGAAATTATGGCATAGTCATTAGTGTGAGATTTTAGAGCAATCATGCAAGATCACCCCATAAATCTCCTCTGGGATAGATAGAGGGTCATCCCAAATTATTAACCCCTCTATATATTTTCTCATGCTTGTAAGCCCATCTCAAGCATGATTTCCTATGCAATAAATGTGGAAAAATGAAACCTCTTCCAAATTCATTAATAGGTGTCTAATCATTCATATAACATCTCTATCATTCCATCCAATCTTAACCATATCATTTAAGATATTAAAAATATTTTAGCCATCCCCTTCAATTATGAATTTTTTGAATTCCTCCTCATTAGCACAATCACCCCATGATAAAGGGAAAAAAGCTCTTCTGCATAATCTATTTAGACACCTAGGATGAAAAATTAGGCCACTAACAATTCGCCTTTTGAGCCTCTCAAAATACTAGCCCCACCCACCTAAAATAGGATACGTATTGAGAAAATTTCCAAATTTAGCTTGACCTAATTAGGGTTGGGGAAGCCCCGTGGATTAAGAATTATTTGTAAAAAAAAACTATTTCTCTTTTTTTCTTCTTTCTTTTCTCAAAGTATATTTAAAGGTTTAATGTGTATTTCAAAGATAGATTATGCATTATAGTGACCAAACATTTTTAAAAATAGTTTATTATGCATTTTTCTAAAATAATTTTAGTAATAATTATTTGGTTCTCAAGTTGAACGACTTCCTTCACGGAACCCCATATGGGCAAAGGCATGGATCCCTAGTCTTACCCCAAAAATTAATATATTTTTCTAGCTTTTACTCTAATACAAAATCCTTACTCTAGACAATCTAGCTAAGCAAGGCTAGCTTATCCTAAATAGATGTAGTTTATGCAAGCATGCTTTGGAAATAGTCAATCATTTATTTATTCATTGTCCCTATTCCTCTAATGTTTGGAACCTCCTTACCAGGGAATGTGGGCTCAGCTAGTGCCCTCCAGCCAACATTCAAGATTTCTTCAACCAATGGAGGAGTTCACATAATGGTTTAATTTCCCAATTAGTTGGCTCCTGGTCCCTTTCGCATTTCTATTGGGGTATTTGGAAAGAGCAGAATAATCAAATCTTTAGAGACAGGGAATCCCCTGAGTTTGTCATTGCTGAGAAAATTGAAGGTCTAATGAAGAAGAACTTTTCCACCACAAAGGAAGGAAATATTGAAGATGGAGGGAACAAAAAATAGAGGAAAATGGAAGGGATAGGAAAAGATAGGAGGATAGGTGGTCTTTTCCCCTTGAAAATTGGTTCAAGGCCAATTTTGATGGGGCTACTAAAGGGAACCCAGGACCTGCAAGTAGTGGAGGCATCATCAAAAATAGCAATGGGGGAGGAGTTGCAGCTTTCTCCAGCCCAGTCAGACATCAAACAAACCATTTTTCTAAAGTTAGTGCTGCTAGTCACATTGTTAAGTTGGCCCTAGCTTTTGAGATTGAAAACGTATGGCTAGACGAGACTCATTAGACATCATTAATTGTCTCAATTCTCATGCTAAGCCCTCATGGACCATTGTGAATATAATAGAGGAATTAAAGTTTGACCTAAGAAAGTTCAACAAGACCTATATCAACCACGTGTACAAGGAGGCCAATTTGGCTACTAACTAGTTTGCTAATGAAGATGTCACCAATAATGTAAAGATGACATGGCATATCAGCGACATCTTTCTAGTGGCAATAAATAATTTGCTACTGCAAGATTGCATCCAGGGAAGTACTAGAAAAATCCAAAATAAATTATGAAAAGATTTTCAAGATTGCACATAGGAGGGGGAATTATTAAAAATCATACGAAACTCCTTTCAAAACATAATAGAGTGTACATATGACATGTATTAAGGGTTGTTTTGAATACTACCTTTAATACTAGTATTTTAAAAAACATCTTGGAGTTTTGCAGTCTAAAGAAGGCCAAGGTCTATAAGAAATCTATGAGCAGGTGGGAGATTTTATTATCAGAGGAAACCATGGTGGGAGAGAGAAGTAGAAGGGAATCGTCAGGAGAGGTGGGGAACTGGAAGGAGAAATTGAAGGTTTGGCGCAAATTGGAAAAGGGTAGAATTTCTCAATTCCTAGAGAAGCTCCATGGTTTCGATGTAGGGATAACCAAGGTTATGGTGGATTCCTAGAAAAATGGGAGGATTAAAATTAATGGGGTCACCCACCATGTCAATCTAAATTTGATAGATCAGGTTGCCGAAATCCCTCTGGAAGGGACCAATTTTTTTAGAGATAAGAAAATGTCGACAAACGTTGTCAAAGTATTTGCAAAGGATGAATAAGAGCTGAATAAGCTTGTCAAGGTGGAGATGTACTATGAGATGGAGTCAATCAAAAAGCTAAGGAGTTATGTTCTCAGGATTATCATTGAGTATATTTCCCTAGACTGCAAATTTGATAGGATAAGAACACATCATTTTGTCTTGCTTAACCACTTTCGGCATAGAATCAAAATTTCTTTTCCTTTTAACCTCTTTGTTTCCATGAGTAAGGGTATCGAGGGTTTCAAGAGGAAACCTACTACCAATCCAGCTCTTCATGAGGTATTACTCCTCCTAGTTTATGAGTATCTGAAGGCTCAAACTAGGGGAAAATCCCTTGGTGATGTTGGGTGTGCTTCTGAGGAAACTAGGAGCTCAGATTTCGAAGATGTGCAGAGTATAAAATCAGAAGAAGAGGAGTCTAAATCCAAAGAAGAAAGGAAACCCTCTACACACATTCCCTATAGAAAGAGCCTAAGATGTTTACCTCACATTCCCCCTAAGCCTAAGCCTCAAGAGGAGGAGGAGGATAATGAGGATGACGAGGACACTGATTTGGAGGAAGAGGAGAAGGAAGAGGATAAGGAGGAGGAGAAGAATGGGAGAGATAGTGAGAAGGAGGAGGATTCAATTGATGTGTCAGGGAATCCTAAGAAAAGGAAAGCAAATGTGGCCTTTGACACCAAAGGCCAAATTCCTTAGATTCCTAGCCCTGGCCCCAATTCCTCCCTGACTGTAGACATTCTAGGAAAAGAGAGTAGGGAAGTGATAACAAACAAATAGAAGGAGGTTTTGGAGGAATTTTAATTAAAATAAAGCCAAATTGGGGATTTTCAGGGATCCTTTGAATAATCAAGTGATGGAGGACATTGATGGCAAAACCCATTATGATGATCTCATTGATTTTGGTTTGGTTATGATCTTAGACAACGCAAGGGAAATTTTTCTTAACCTTTTGAACAACACTAGGAACAACATGATAGACAATGTCTTGTCTATCAAATGATTGTTCCATGAAATTGAAGAACTCAAGGGGAGAAAAAGTTAGGAAAGTGACCAAAAAAGAGGCAGTGACTAGGGGCACAATGAAGAGGACAAAAGCTAGGATGGAAACCAACAACATTTCAACGTCCAGGATCATAAGGCTGATCAGGAGGATAGAATCACCAAGGTTGAACAAAGACTCCAAAGGATGGAGTTCTTCCACTAGAACTTGGCAAATCTAGTGATTGCCACCTTGAATATTCCAAATGAAAATATTAATAACCTAGGTGAATCACTGATTAGTGCTATATTTGGTAGGGAAATACTGGAGAAGTCCAACTTGGAAAGTGGGTAGGCTAACGATTATCGGAAAGGAACCAGGGACTAGGTGGATGCTCAGAACCAAGACTAGGAGGAAGTAGACAATAGGAAGACCATAGAAGCTGTAGAATCCCTACAGGTTCTCGATAAAGGGAATTGATAGTTAGGTTATTTCTCTTTCTTCCTGTAGCTAGTTCTTTTTTGTTCTAGTCTTGCTAGTTTTTTCTTCTTGGCCACAAGCCAATTTTTATGGTTGGCTTTTGTTAAGTTGCTTTGTTTATACTAGACATTTCTGAATATTTCTATTTTTGGTATGCTGTAATACTTTCAGGTTTCAAGATCCCTATAAAAATTGTTTTACTTAATCAAAATCTTCCTTCACTTAACAAGAATTTGTTTCAACAAAATGAAAATATGATTCCATCATTTTTCTCTATTTCTTTGATATAATGTTCATGTTTAATATATATTTTGACCTTGAATTGAGCTTTGAGTGGCATCAAGTGAAGTGTCAATGTTGATTCTATAAATGACTTGACAATGTCTATACAACTATGAAAAATATTTTTCTTTTATCACAAATTGATCTTGAAAAAATAAAGAGAAATTATTGTAATTTTGGACTCTTTTTTCAATATACTATTTAATGATCTAATCATATCTCAAGGTTTGATTATATATCATAGTAACCTGACATTAATAATTATCGTACATTTGTCTTGGTTTTGTAGAACAATTTTAGTATTCAATCTTTCATTTTCAATTATACCATCTTCACCCACTTAGTCATCGAAAATGTCAAATTAAAATAATTGTTGGATAATTTATTTTTACTAAAGTTGAAATTAAAATTTATTTACTTATTTAGATTGATTAGATATCACAACCACATAACCACAATTTCTTTTAGCCCCATCTTCTCCAATAAAAGAAGGAAGAGCACATAACAAAGGAGGATGGTAGAACTCCTTGTGTCAAGTTCCTTGCTAATAATTAGCTATGAGTTTTAGTCTGCAAAAATCACTCTCGAACGATAAGGAAGAATGAGGGTTCAAGCTAGGATTGTGTTATTTTTTCTCTATTTTAAAATACTACTTATTATCCCATTAATATCTTTTGATAATTTCATGTATATCAATACTAGATGGAACTATTGTTTGTGGTTAGCTAGTAGGATCACTATCTATTTCGTGTCCTTCAAATGCTAGTTATTTTTCATGTTGATAGGTGTATCAGCTAGGCTATCTTTCTACTTGTCTTTTATATTTTGTTGGTCAATTTGAAGTAGTTTTGTTGTGTGAATGTTCTACTCGATTAGTCACCCATTTAAAAATAATTTATATATATATATATATATAATTTCTTTCAACATGTCCCTGGATTCAAAAAGTCATAGTATTTGAATACCAATAACATAATTTTTTTTTTCAAAAAACCAAAGATTTCAAGTTTGTATGTATAATCTTTTCTAAGACTGCTAATGTTTTAATATTTAAAATACTTTAGACTTTTATTATGAATTGATATTTACCTACTAAATATTATTATACATCTTTTTAAGGTCAATGTTACATTATTTCATTTTTTTAACTATTAAATTTGAACTTGTCTTCATACTTTCTCTACAATGTAATTATCCTAACATTATAAGCAATCTAGAAATAAGGCCTTCTCTATGTAATTGGTAAATTGGGAGGAAATCTGAAAAGAAGAGAGCTTGGGAGCTAAGATAAATTATGCAAAAAATAAAATGAGGTCTAGGAGAAATTTGAAAGTGGGTGAGGTTTCCTATTTGAAAATAATGAAAGATGCAAACCTGGATATTACAAACCTATTCCTCAAGGTCTGGGAAGCTAGCATGATTACTTTGAGAGGTACACATTTGTATATGACTATTGGTATTATTTCTAACATTACAAGTTCAAGCCCTAAAGATAAAAATGTCTTCTGCTAAAATAAATAATAATCTTGGAGTTAGTTATTTTACTGAAAAAGAAAGAATTGGAAATTGGTTAAGGAGAAGGGTTAGGTGTATGTGATCTTTTCTATTAAACTTCTGTCAAAAATGGTTCTTGTGGCAATGATGGAATATGTGACTCTAGATAGGTTTAATTTCTATACCCACACTTATTTGTTTTATTTTACTCAGTTATTTAAGGTATAAAAAGAGAATCTATTTCCCTTTCTATCTCATTTATTCTCTAACATAAAACATCAAATTATATAGGAAGAAACCCAATAAGACAATTATTCCTTAGGGGCTTATGCATTAGGTTTGTAGTTATATCAAGAAGAATGGTTTAGAATCCATTTTGTTCAGTGTTTTGGAGCAAACAAAAAAAAATGGTTTATAAAGTAACAAAGGTAAATAAAAATAAATAAAATTGTTCAACTTAAATCTTCTACCCATAAGTCAACTAAGATGAAGAAAGCCACTCTATTAGAATGAGAGAGAGAGTATGAGGAACAAAAGGATATTTCAAGTGAATAGGGAAAATTGAGTCAAGAAACGAAATAAGTTGGGAAGAGTGAATAGTTGGATGGATTTGTGTAAATGTTTTTTAGAACCTCTAATGTCCATACATCTCCTCATTGTATACAAAATAATTTGACTATGCCATTGATGATTACTGAAATAGAGAAGCCATGAAAATAGGAGGAGAATACTAAGGAAGAAGAGAAGGAATCCCTTAGGGTAGTGGGTTATGATGAGTCCCTTGATCATGATATTTAAATGTCTCCCTATGATTTGGTTGACACAATAGCTAAGGGTAGTGGTCAAGTTGAGACGGTTGAGGAGAGAGGGGTTAAGGAAAACAAAAATGGAGACATGCAAATTCATATGCTTGAATTATTTGATCTTGATGGTATTAATCTTAATATTTTAAAGGATGAACTTAGGTTGATCTTAAATTTGTGGTGCTTTAACTTGTGAAATCCATTTCTTGGTATAGCTTTAGGCTAGAGAAATGGTAATTTTTATAATGCCTTAAGTTTAAGATCCACTTTTTCTTAATCTATTTTTTTTCTTTTTACATAAATTTTTTAGATGTGTACATCATCAAACAAGGGTAGATTACAAAAATTTATTGCATTAAACACCTTTAAAAGAAAAAAAAATTCCCACTTGATGCTTCCCACTACCCAGTCTTGCTCCAAGCTTTGGCCTTGCCCTGGCTTTGGCATTTTTGTCTTTCCACCCTCACCTTGTCCATGTTCAATGCCTAACTTGTTTGGGCATGGGGCTTTCATTGTCTCCATTATTTTCTCTATTGTTATATTAAACTCCTTTGAAGCCACTATTGTGTCCTACTCCTTTACTTTGGGTTTCAATGCCAACTCCTTATTGTTCACTCACCCTAGTAGAAGTTTCTTTGCTAAGAAGGATTTGGGTGCCTTGATAGGGGGGGTAATCCCCTCCTATATATTTTTTCTCCTACATAGTTAAAGTTAGCGTGATCCTAATTCTCGATGGTATTATTGATGACTTAGAGGGAGGTTTGGTTTTATCCTTGGTTGGTTTCTTTCTTCTCTTTAGGTTTACTATTGATCAACTAAAGAAATTGGAAGTGTTTTCTTGGTCTCTAAAAAGAAGTACTAAGATTAATGTCTTCCTTGATTTTTTTTTTCGTTCTCCTTTATAATTAAGGAGGATCTTATTTTTGTTGTTACTAATGGATCATGGCATCCAGGGTCAAACAAGGAAAACATTCTTAATATTTGTAAATTGAAACCTATACTTGACCCAGTTGTTGATTTGGGAGCTTCTACACCAACATGGGTTAGACTGTCAAGGCTACTTATGGAGTTCTATAAAATTATGGTTTTTAGAGGAATAATAGAAACCTTTTGGTCCATTTTGTTAGTGGATAAAGTTATTGAGACAAAATCTTTCTTTTTGTTTTCCAAAATCTATGTCAACATCTCTATGAACAAGATTCTTCCTACATCTATTACCCTAGACTCAAATCTAGGGTCCCATGAGCAACAATTTATTTTTGAAAAAGTAGATATGTTCTTTTTGAAATGTAGACATTTTGACAACATTGACCTTTCTTGTCCTTCCTTTCCCCCTAGATCTATAGAGGAACTCAAGGAAGAAATGGAGCCCTAGGTTTTACCTTTGAAAAACCCTTATATTTTTGGAATCCTTCCCACCAGCAAGACACCTTCTATCTTGTCGGCTGAGGAGGGATCTAAATTTTCTTTACTCCATCCTACTAAGGATCACTATCTTCTCAACCCAACTTAGCAAATACATCAAGATAAATCTTACAAATCCCTCCTTACTTCTTTGTCAATTTCTTCTAAGAAGGTTGTTACACCCCCCGTATCCCTTTTAAATTTTAGTTCTTGTATTTCAATGGATCTTCCATGCCCAAAATATCTTTCTTGAGAAGGTAGTATTCACATGATTAAAACACCTTCTAGGTCTTAGTAGCCTCTTTCTATTTGTGATGCCAAACTTATCTTAGAGACTGACATTATTGAGGAAACTCAATGGACCATGGTTGATAAGATGAACAAAAGAAAGTATAAAATTAATGTTGGAAAAGGTAATGTTGTCATGCCAAAATGCAAGGAGGTCCTCTCACCACCCAAGGGGTATTTGAAGCAAATCTTGGAGCCCCTTGGTGTTAATGGTTGTCCTCATGTGGATGTCAAATCCTAAGTGGTATGATTGGATGTGGTATCAACAAGTTGTTACTTAGTACTATATTATATTTTAAAATGGTTAGACTACTATCTTGGAATCTCATGGGGACAAATAGTCACTTGAAGTAGCATATATTGAAGATATCTATCTAAGATCTCAATGAAGATATTCTTCTTGTACAAGAAACTAAAATGCATAAATATTGTAAGAAAAAGGTAGTGAAGTATTTTTGGCCAAATGCATCTTGGATTTCTCAAGATTCTCAAGGTGCTTTAGCAGGTCTAGTTGTCATATGGAATATGAGTAATTTTTCAAGTCCTCTTCTCAATTCCTCTAGTAACACTATTATTATTACTTTCAAGGATCTTGCTTCTAGATGCTCATGGAATTTAGTTAATGTTTATGCCTCAAATAACCAAGAAGAAAGGAAATTTTATTGAATGACCTAGTGAATCTTATCAATACTTGAAACTCAAAATGGATGATAATTGGTGATTTCAATTCCCCTCTCTATCCTAGTGAAAAAATTGGTGGCATTAAAGACTTTTCCAAAAATATGGAGGATTTAGGGGAATTTTTCCTAGATTTGGGCCTTAATGATATAGATTTGAGGTGGAGTAATTTTCCTTGCACTAACAATAGACAATGTTGTAACCTTATCCAAGTTAGACCTCACAAGGAAGCTCTATCTTCAAATTGGACTAATGTGAATAATTTTTTTCTAAATGCCAAACCTTGCACTACGTCAAATCATAATGCTCTTCTCTTAAAGTGGAAAATTGGTAAAAAGGTGGATGGTACCTTCAAATTTGAGAATATGTGGCTTTCTAATCACAACCTAAGAGATATGATTTTCTCATGATGGGATAATCCATCCAATTCTTCCTCAATGATTACCATTCAAATGTAACTAAGGGAATTAAGGGATAAATTTAGAAAGTGAAACAAGGTTTCATTTGGAAACATCTTTAATACTAAAAGGACCTTGGAGAGTAAGTTGGTGGAGGTTTATGGAATTCTAGAAATAAATTGCTCTGATCCTATCCTATGAATACATGAAAGGTCCCTCAGATACCGATGGATCTCTCTATCCATCCAAGAAAAGTCCTTCTAGAAATAGAAGTCACATATTCAATGGCTAAAGTAGGATGAAAAAAATAGTAGCTTTATCCACCAAACTACAATGAAACATAGAAGAGAAAATAATATTAGATCCCTTATTTTCTCTAATGGGATGGAGGTCAAACAAGAGGAAGATATCAACACCAAAGTTTTAAACATTTTTACTTAGAATGGTCCAAGAGATTAAGGCTAGAATTACACTAATGACCTCCTTGGGTGTATCCCCCTATTATTGAGGGAGGAAGATAATGTTATGTTGACTTGCTAGCTGAAAAGAGAAGAAGTCAGAGATGGTACTTTTCCTTCTCATGCTTTCAAATCCTTGGTTCTATATGGGTTTCCTCCTCCCTTCTTTTAAGAGTATTCAGATGTCATTGGGGAAGATGTTTTCAAGGTTGTTTGCCACTTCTTTAGAATGGGTGTGATGACATAATTAACCAATGAGATTTATATTTCCCTCATTCCTAAATCAAGAGACCCCTCCCCATGAATGAATACAAGTCCATAAGCCTATGCAACACTACTGATAAGATTATTGCTAAAGTATTGGTGAACAAAATGAATTCTTTTTTGAACAAAATGCTCTCTAAAAATTAAAAAGGCTTTGTTGGAGGTAGAAACATAATGGATGTTGTTAGAGATACCCATGAACTTATACAATCAATGGATGATAACAATAATGCATCAATGGCTCTCAAACTAGAAATCTCCAAAGCTTATAATAGAGTTAACTAGTCTTTCTTTGATATAGTTATAACTATATTCAGGTTTAAAGGAAAATTTCATAAATTGATCATGTGTTTTGTGACCACCACTAAATGTGATATCTTGGTTAATGGTAAGCCTACTATGTTCTTTTCTATGGGGAAAGGGTTGAGGAAAGGGGACCTCCTTTCTTCTTATCTTTTTATCCTTGTAGCTAAAGTCCTAGGTAGGAACCTAACTAGACATTTTTATGCTAATGCTATCTTGGGTGTTAAAGAGGCTTCTATACTTCCTTATGTAAAGAAACTTGGCAACAAAGAATATAACCGTTTCCACATAACCCATAATAGATCTAAAATAAACACGGAATTAAAATCCACATGCAAGAGAATAGACAACATACCCACAAAATTGTGACACAAGATATACCCTGGGAAACCCTCATTGAGGGAAAAACCCAGCCTCCAAAAGCATCCATCATCATGTATTATTCAGCAAAAATATCATTGCCATACAACCATGGAAGCCTTCATGGCCATAGCCACAACCGAGCAAACTATGTGAACAAGCATGAATCCACACATCCCATGCCATGCTTTCAACCTTCACAAATGCTCCCTTGGCTAACCTGTCAAGCCTTGTCTCGCTCAACTCTTGCCTTTTGTCTTCTTGTCACTCTTTCTTTTCTCTTTTTTTTTCTCTATACAACAACTACCCTTGTGGCTGCTTATATAGTAACAAGTCCCACAAAACCACCAAGTGGTATTACATAAACCATGTGCTAAAACCATGTGCTACCTAACCCACTGACCCCACATTTAATATTGGGCATTTAATTCTTTTCCCCCAATATTAAATAATTACATCAAATATTATCACAATGTTACAATACAACTCATCAAGAATATTCCATGGGAATCTTTACATGTTGCACGTCCATCTAGGTACAACATTACATAATAAAATAAAATAATAAAATATAACAATATTATGCAATGTGTGCAACACCCATTATCTTCAACAATCTCCCACTTGTTGTATACATTGCATAGGGTCAATCCGTAGCCACACAAATGAACAAGGGAACAATCCCTCCCAGCACATCATGGATCCAAATAAACCAAGTGCTCCATCCTGGTACCCACAACAAAATCAAAGTATCCAGCATCTCAAACATGAATGATCTCACCTCCTATTATGCCACTAGCACTGGACATACATAGAAGCCATCCAAAGAGAAAACCACCCAACCTGTTGCATTAGAAGATCATAAAATCCTGTACCAACTGAAATTCCAAGCACAAATAACCTGATCCAAAGGTAATCACATGTATCCGTAGTTGTCAAAATATCCACAGCTGAAATAGCACCCACAGCAAAGTGCCAAACCCATCCAACTATCCATACCTCAAAGGTATAACAAGTGAATCTCATATCACTGACATATCCAATCTACAACCTGCAATCACAAGCTTCAAGAGCAATACCTGCCACATATATACCAAGAAGCTCCCACTGCAAAAGATAATGTCAAATCTATAACCAATCCACTCAACACATCTCAAAGAAGTGAATCCATGTAGTATCAAGGACATCCACAATACATAAACTGATATCCTGCAAGAACAACTCTCATAACAAGTCTCCAATAGTCTCTCAATTTCTCCACAACCAACAAAGGAAAGAGATAAAGAAATAACCATGCCATCTCTCACATGACATACATGAGCACAAACCAGTGATCACAATCTCTAACCAATCTCAAATCCAATGTAAGCAAAATTGAACATCCAGGAAGATAACCAAGACCAGAGAAACCATGCAAATCATAACCTGTATCATGTCCTTCTACACACACCTCTAGATGTAAACTGTGCAAGTATGATCTCCTCCATAAAACCCCAACAAGAAGCCTCAACAACACCCAAACTATACCATATAACTCATCATGGATGTAAGCCTCTCACAAGAAGATCAAACTCAATAAACCATTCCTAAACCAAGGAATAACCATTCCTAATCCAAGGAAAATGCCCACTATAAAACCATCTCCCAAACTCAACCAGCATAACAACATATGCACATGGAGATAACCAATGCTAAACCATCTCTCAAATGAACCCTCCAGAACTAACTCATGTACCATAGCTCAAGATCCATATCCATGAAAGACAAGCATAAATATAATGTACTTGAGAAAAAATAATGGGCTATACCTCTCAAGTAGCAAACCGCCGAGTAGACCAAGAGTGGGAATGAGAATGCTCATCAAGATACCCAAGTCTCCAACCAAGACTCATCTAAGAACAATCTCCTCTCAAGTCCATATCAGGTGACTGCCCCTCGGACTTCCTGCTGAAACCATCAATTGTCCCAACAAATACTTCTCTAATCCAAGAGAAATCAGCGTCACCACCGTCTCTAAGTATCCATGAGCACCTGTAACCAATCAATCCATGCCAACTCCAAATGCAACATAGCAATATCATGAAGTATCCAGCTTATGATCAGTGTACTCAATACCAAGAAACTAAACCAAGATCAATGTCAAAGTTCCAACCATGGCCTCAGGAACATAAACATGACAACATGATCTTACCATCTCAACCAAAGAGATAACATGCTCCATATGAACACACCATAACATGTCACAACTCTAAACGTGTATCAAGAGTATACCATGACATAATAATGAAACCATCCTCATACCAAGGATAACATGCCAAATAAAAGCATAAACCACACCTTTGCCAAGAACCCTGTGAGTCCTCAAGATGCAACCATCTCCACACACCATGAAGAAAAACATCTCCACATACCAGGAAGAACCATCTCCACACACCATGAAGATAACCAAGAACTCCATGAGTCCTCAAGATCTAACCATCTTCAAACACCATGAAGATAACAAGTGCACCATGCAAATGTCAAAGACGCTTCTGCAGCAACAGGATCTAAGACAAACCTCCAACATCTGCAAACACTCAATAAATAAATCAATGCCAACAACTCCCACTCAATCGTGGTACCAAGTCACCTATGGCATCATAAAATCCATCTCCTACTTGAAGATCCAAACCAAACCAGGAACTAATCCTGCACTGTCACCCCATCACTGTCACAAGCTCCCACTAAACCGTGTATCCAAGCTATCCATGACATCATGATGAAAAAACCATCCTCTAACCATGAGAATCAACCAAGGCATCAAACCATCAAAAAACTCAAAGTGCACATCATGAGCTCCTCAAAAGAAACTAAATAACCATGATCCTCAACCAAGAAGATATACCACCATAACCAAATCAGAAATCCAAGCTAAAGAACATCAAGGATGTACCTGTATAACCAATCATGTCGTGCCAAAATCCATGACACCATGATCACATCCATAAACCGAGCATCTGGCTCTCAAAGTATGTCCAACCTGTCAGCATAGTCAACCACAATCCTCCACCATGACTGTACCTGGTAACAAAATCTCATCCCTTCTACATGAAGATAAATAGTAAATCATGTGACTTAGGGCATAGACAACCCAAATCCAAGCCACCAATCTGAATATGCATCAATAATGAAAGATCAATGGGCAAAGACAACCCATAACCAAGCTATAAATGCAACCTATAAGTATAGACCGCTTACAACACTGCACAATCTTGTAGATCCAACAAGTCATCATACATATTCAAGTCCAAACACTCATAACCATATCATCATGAGACCAATCTGCACCAAATCTAAACCAATGTGTAGAGCTCTCCAAGAGCTTTCCGTTGACTACTCGAAGTCCAAAATCCGACTCCATATGCCCAAGTTATGCCCTAATTCGTGCTCAAAATAAATAACATCTGTCTTTAGGGCTCTTAAAACCTGACAAAATCTCAAAATCATAGAACCAAACCTACACCATGTTGTAGTGCTCTGAATTAGCTTTCCAACACCTATAAGAACTCTGAAATCTGATATTCTGAGAGAAAGTTATGGCCGTTTTACTAAAACAGTCTTTTTACCATTTTCAGTACGATTTTTCATTTTTAATTTTTTTTTCAGTGACGAAAATTTCGACGGGATTAAATTTGACGGCCATCATGAGCTGAAACCAAAAAACTCTTTCATTTCCTCTGAACATGGCCAAACTAGGGCATAATATATATCAAATTTTATGGAAATGTCGACTCGGATCCAATGGTGAGGTCTGTTTTTACCCAAGAGGTCATTTTTGCAAGCTACCCCCCAAAACCCTCATTTAAAATGAAACATCCAAAAAATATTTTGTCCAACAATTTCCCATGCCCAAATCTTTTAACATCCCATCATAACAGCAAACCCAAAGCCCTCAGATCTGCAATAAAACATTCATATATCTTGCCCTTTCTTTTATCCTCTCATGCATTCCCATGGATTCAATCTAGGGTTACAATAATAAAACCATAGCTCTGATACCACTTGTAAGGAAACTTGGCAACAAAGAATATAACTGTTTCCACATAACCCATAATAGATCTAAAATAAACACAGAATTAAAATCCACATGCAAGAGAATAGACAACATACCCACAAAATTGTGACACAAGATATACCCTGGGAAACCCTCATTGAGGGAAAAACCCAGCCTCCAAAAGCATCCATCATCATGTATTATTCAGCAAAAATACCATTGCCATACAACCATGGAAGCCTTCATGGCCATAGCCACAACCGAGAAAACTATGTGAACAAGCATGAATCCACACATCCCATGCCATGCTTTCAACCTTCACAAATGCTCCCTTGGCTAACCTGTCAAGCCTTGTCTCGCTCAACTCTTGCCTTTTGTCTTCTTGTCACTCTTTCTTTTCTCTTTTTTTTTCTCTATACAACAACTACCCTTGTGGCTGCTTATATAGTAGCAAGTCCCACAAAACCACCAAGTGGTATTACATAAACCATGTGCTAAAACCATGTGCTACCTAACCCACTGACCCCACATTTAATATTGGGCATTTAATTCTTTTCCCCCAATATTAAATAATTACATCAAATATTATCACAATGTTACAATACAACTCATCAAGAATATTCCATGGGAATCTTTACATGTTGCACATCCATCTAGGTACAACATTACATAATAAAATAAAATAATAAAATATAACAATATTATGCAATGTGTGCAACACCCATTATCTTCAACACCTTAGTCTACTTATTAGTAGTTTTTGGATAACATGGATCTCTTTGGAGAATATTTTCTCTTGGTAGAAAGTCCTTACAATTTTTTCTAAATGAATATTCTACAATCTCAAAATAGAACATTAACTTTCATAAAAGTAAACTATTTTTCTTTAACATAATAAGAGAGGCCCAGATGACAATTTCAAGACCTATGGGATGTAGTATTGTTACCATGCTTGATATTTATCTCAGCCTCCCTCTGTCTCTGGTTATACTGTTCAAGTCTTACTGGAATAACATGATTGAGAAATTCCAAAGAAAATTAGCCATTTGGAATTGAAAACTTCTAAGTCTGGGAGGGAAACTTATTCTACTAAAAGTCTTCCTACAAAATATTCTAGTTTACTTTATGACCTTTTTCCTTATGCCTACTAATGTGGTTTACACACTTGAAAATATCCAAAAAATATTCCTCTAGTCTAGAACAAAAGATAAAAGGAAAATGTCCCTTGTCAACTAGAATCAAGTTATTAAACCTAAGAAGGAAGGTGGTCTAGGGGTTAGAAATTTCCAAAAGATGAATAAATTATTACATGTAAAGTTGGTTTGGATGGTGGTGGAAGGTTATAAATATTGGATGAAGATCATCAAATCTAAATATTTGCTTAATAGCCTCAGTTGCCTCTTCTTATTGACAATTTTTTTTAATGGTATATATAATTTCTAGAACAACTTAATGAAATCTAAAGGGATCATTAAGAATGGAGGCAATAAAATTTTTTGAAATGGAAGAAGGACTCTAGCCTAGTAGGAATCTAGGGCTACAGATAGCCCACTTCAAGAACTGACTATTAACCAAGACCTTAAGATTTAGCTCACAACAACTATTGCTATGAAAGTGGAAACCTACTTTGTTTGGAGAAATGGAAACACTAGATGGTTGGACTTGCAAAATCATTGGCTTAAACAATGGGGGGAAAGGTGAATTGCATGTCCTAGAATAGAGGATCTGTGTACTCTAAAAGGTTGGCTTCTAGACCCTTCTCTATTGAGCATTACAAAAGAGGACAAATACATTTGAAAACATAATAGAAATGTACTCTTCTCTGTCAAGTCATCTTATGCCACACTAGAACCTATGGAAGAGGATACCCATTTTTGCAAAGAGGTATGGATCACTAACTCCCCCCCCTCCCCAAAGCTTAATTGCTTCTATTGGTCAATTTCTCATGAGAAGATCTTGACAAGAGTGCTCATTTTCACTAACATATGGATTTTATGTGAGAAGTATGTTGAAACTATAAACCACTTACTCAACCACTATTCCTTCACTAGAGAACTTTGGAGCATTGTTTTGGAGGAGACTAGGGTTAATATAGTGATTATGAGCTTGATTAAACTTCTCATAATAAAATGGATCAAACCAAAATACTCCACCTTGTTCTTAACAACCTTTGGCTTTTTATCCCTCCCACTATAACATGGTCTATTTGGAAGGAAACAAAAACTAAAATATTCAAAGAAGAAAAAAAGGAAAATTTTCCTATTTTCTGTATTACTATAATAGTATTAGGGAAATCATTAAAAATTTAAGATTCCCCAAAGGGAAGTTCTATCCTAGATTGATGGACCTAACAATCAATTAAAACTAGAATGTCACACAAAGATTGATAAATTTCAATTGGAATAGCATATGGAAAAGAAAGTAGTGTAAATGGAAATCTCCTAAGGAAGATTGGATTAAATGTAATGTTGATGGCTTGTCTAAAGGAAACCCAGGCTTAGTTGGGGTAGGTGGTATCATAAGAAATAAAAATGATCTTCTTATCATGGGATTTTCTAAGAACCTTGGATTTAACTCTAATAACTATGTTTTGGGAGTTTCTATGTGGTATGGAGTTGAACTCTTATTGGATTATTGAGTTGTAAATATAGAAATGGAAGGGGACTCAAAACTCATCACTAATATCCTTCTAAACAAGGCTACTTTCCCTTAGTGCATCCTAAGTCTAATGAGTCGCCATAAAAGATCCCTCTTGTCTTCTCTCAATATTAAAATTTGACATACCTTAAGAGAAGGTAACAAATAAATAGACTATATGACTAATTTGGGTCTTAATTTCCAAAACCAGAGACACATTTTTTATTTTGAATGCTTGAAGCAATTAAAAACTATAGTATGAAATGATCAAAGGTATGCTCAAGTCCCAAAAGATATATGATGGAAAAGAGTACTCTTCTACCATCAACATCATTGTTAAATGAAATGAAATGTTTGTTTTCTTGATTTTGTCATTGAATATCTTGACGATGTGGAAATTTATAAGAAGTCCCAATAAAGTGTCAAGTGGGAAAGTTGGAGAGAATTATCATTTTCTAATTACCAATCTTTACAATGTTTGCATTGCTAAAATTAGTGAAGCCACCTTTTTTATTTTTTATCATGAAATTTTTTGGGTATAAAATTATAATGTTGAAGATGATGCATTAGATTTCTATCATTTCCAAAACTAAGAATATCTCAATGAATCATCAAAAGTGCATCCCCTATTTATGGAAGGTGGAATAAGCCATAGTGTATTATAATGACCCCTATGATTTCAAAGGAAGTTGAGGATCTCTCGATAATTTTTGAAGCTTCTGTGACAAGTATAATCTCTTTTAGAAGTGATTGGAAATAAAATCTTTACTACACTATTCTTTTTGTTCATCAGATCTTTTCTATTATAAACTCTTACTATCTATTTTTTTAGGTGGGTCATGGTGAGAACATATAATGCATAAAGACATTATACTATGGGAGGTCCTTTGAAGCAGGTTGCGCTAAGAAGCTCTAAAGATGTTTTGCAAAATGAGGAAATATTAAACTACTTTGTGATGGTGGGGATAAGAAGTTACATGATGACAATAAAAGGACATAATTTAATGCTTTCTACTAAGTATTCCAACTCCTAGTATAGAGGTGAGGTCCTCATAGGTAGTGTTAAGTTTGTTGTGACTCTAGAGTTCATTGGTTAGGTGACAGGCATAAAATGTGAAGCGGATGGCATATTACACTAAATCAAGCAATTTTTTTTGAAGTCATGAAGCAGCTAGTATGGTCAAAGTCTGAAAATGGGCATGATCATACTTCCCTCCCTTGGCCCTTTTCCATTGTTTTCCTTTGGGTTATGCATTACATTATCTTGGAAGGTTTACCACTTATCACGGTTACCACTTCCCACTTCTTAATATGTTAGGACATGGTGGAAATATTGTCATTCCTTTTTTTCTAGTCTCTTCCTTGTCAATAGTTGTCATTGAAGAAATTGAGTAGAGAAATGGCTTGGAAGTCCCTCCTATTGAGGCTCATCATTCTCGTAATCCCAAGAAAAAACCCAAAACCCTAAGGGAAAAAAAAAATCCCTAGAAGAGTCATTACTACTAGAAACATTCGCCAAATGTAACAATGATTCCACTAAAACTAGCCCAATCTGGACCCCTAAGAAGAGAAAAATCCAAAAGGAAATTATCTAGGTGGAAAATTAGGATTTAAATGAGTCTAATAGGTATGAAGAAGATAAGAAAGTGAAGGATTAGGGTTATCATATTGATTCCATTTCTAGAGAAAGGAGATCTAAAAGATTGAGTGTTAAAAAAGGTAAGAACTACAAGGAATAAAGTATAGAGGAAACCCAGGACATAAATGGCAAGGATGCCTATAATACTAAGGTTGAAGAAACTCTAGAGAAATCTAAGAATAGTGAGACTAAGGAGGAATTTGAAGCCAAAATGGATGGCAAAGAGTCTAAGCAAGTTGAGCAACAAACCTAGGAAGCCCATATTGAGGTTGTTGTTGATCCTGATGTTGAGGTCCCCAATGCTAATAACCATGTTGAGGAACAAATAAAAGCCCTAGATAGTATGGTTACTATTGAGGTTTTCTAATAGTTTTTTATGTGTCTTTTCTACTTCTTGGCTATAATGGCTAAGTTAAGAAAATTTCTTTATTCTTGTTGTTCTTCAAGTTTAGAACCCTTGGGCCATATTTAATAAAAAGAAAAAGATAGGTTAACACATATATAGGAATAAATAAATAAATAAGGAATTGCATAGAGGTTATCCACCCATTTTAGTTATGGTACACTATAATCTTATCATTTTAAAAATTAAAGTTATCAATAGTTGGCTAATTTTTTAAGAATTCCGATTTTAAGAGTATTTCTTATGAACAAATGATAATTACTAATATGTTTATATTGATGAAAGAATCACATAATAAGTTAAAATTTTATTATTATGTACTCAATTATAATATTTTGAGTTTCTTTAGTTTACCTCAAGATATACCTAAGAACTTTAAAATATTTTCAATATATATAAATAATTCTTGAAATTAAACTAGCCTTGTATAAATGATCATGACTAATATACAAGCTACAACTCTTATACTATGTAGTAGTTTATTGTTTGTCTAGGAGCATCTAAGAATATGGGATAAAATACACAGCCTATAAAATATATTTTCAATAACTTTTATTGGTTTGAATTTTACTTTTGCTTGTAGGAATATATCTAGATCTTTTCATTCACTTATTAGATATATTTGAAATAAAATCTAACTTAAAGGGTTCAGAGATATTAATGCTTTTATCTCCATATTTTCTCCTCCAAGAAGGATACAAATTATCACACACCAAATTTTGTAATAGATCATTTTTTTGAATAATTTGGTTCATAGTGAAATTGGTAAAGGTGAATACCTAACCATTTAATGTTTATTCAGCAAGGAGAACATAAATTTATATTTTATGTTAGGAAGGTAGTTTTAATAGATTCTATAATCAAAGGTAATTTAACATACTGTACAATTTCTCCATTTGCAATATTTATTGTAGAACCCCATGAAGAAGTAAATACTAAGCCAATTGTAATAATCCCATCTTGTTTCATGAACCTTGTAATGGTGTAGCTCCAAGATGAATCCTTGAGCACTAAGTCTAAAAATATTAGATCATAGTATGAGATAGTTTGCAGTATAACCCAAGCATAGTAGTGCCTATGGAACTATCCAGTAGAAGTGATGCAGATCTTAGTGTTAACTAAGCTTTGTAGTATTAACCAATTTCTATAGCATCTGCAGAGCTCGTAATGTTAACAAAGTGAATCTAGTGTTGACCGAGTCATGCAGTGTCAACTGAGTGATTCTATATCTACCAAGTTTCTCATTGTTCATTGAGTCACATAGTGCTTACTAACTTTGAGCTATCGAAGTGATTAGTATGGACCAGGCTTCAAATTCAACTAAATGCCAGAGTTTGCAGAGTGTTGACAATTTTTTTTAGTGTCAGAACATCACCAAGTTTGTCCTCAAAACTTGAGCTACAATAGTTGGGTTGACTTTGTTAATTATTATGAATTTGGTATTATAGATGACTCTAGTAAGTAATTATTTGGTTTGATATATATGTAAATCATTGTATCATATCCAAGTGTTTCAATGAGAAATAGTATGAAGTATATGAGCGTGAATTGAAGAAGGCCACAAGTAGTATAAGGGACAACAATTTACAATAATTTATCTCACCTCTGATGGATTTACTAGTGCCAGTAGATGAGTTTTCATCTTATAATGAATATTCAAAAGATAACATATGAGATAAAGTTATCTAACTTGTGACTAGAGTTTGATAAATGTTTTATAATATTTCTTTACTTTAAAAAAAAACCTTTGTGTGTTCTCAATTATAAAATAAATAGATTGAGTTTAAGATGAGGTTTTGATTAGGTTTTGCAACCTATTTAGGCTATGCACAATGCTTGAAAGATTCTTTTAGTTATCAAAATAAAATCTTCAATTTTTACTCTCTTTGAAAATATGACAACTTTCCAAGGTTTGGAATTATGTGTCAGATTCAAACAAGGTTGTGGAAACCTTTCTAAGGTCTGAATATGATTTAGAAACCATGTCATTAAGTCAATGCTAGGAGGAGACTTTAGGATAACGAATCTCCTTTTGGAGGAATTTAAGATGTCTTAAAGAAATTAAAGCTTATGAGAATAGTTTTAGTTTGTAATGGAGTTTTGAGAAAAAAGTTCAAACCCTATGATAAAAAAAGGCTTTGAGAAATTCTAAAAGAAATACTTATGACATAGACCTAGGTGAATTATATATTTGGTATTGAAAGGGTTGTGGAAACCACATCAAGTCCTATTGATGATTTTACATCTGCTTCAAAAGACAAAAAAAAAATCTCATTCTTTAATGTTTTAACAACACTTTGCAGCTTTTGAGATAAAGATAAGGCAATTAAATTCTCATAAAGACTTTGGATATATCCATTCCAATGGTAAAATAAATTTTGAAAGAGAGAGTATGAATAAAAATCAATGTCATTATTCCTTTAATGTTTGAAAACCAATTCTAAATTATCAAATTAATTTAAATATATGAAAAAAGACCCACCTCTTATTCTTAATTTTCAACTTATAATTCTTATAATTCATAGTAACTTTTTTTTTTTAAAGTTCATTATAATGTTTAAAAGTCCACTTTTGATGCTTTATGAGGTGCTTACCTTTACAAACATCATTGAAGCTTAACATTTTTTATACTTACTGTGAGTACCCATTTAACTTTGGAATAGAAAATACGTAGGTCAGAATAAGTCTAACGTGGTCCCTCGTATAATAGGAAACTAGTAGAAAATCCCTAATGGACTGTTAAGATAAAATCATTAAAATAAAGGAATTCATGGCACCTACTAAATGCTAGTCCAAAATAGAACGACGCTTTAAAAGTTACAAGTTACCTGCACGCCCAAAAAGGATAGCTCATCCATAAACTCTAATAGTTTCTATTATTATGTTACAAGTACTGCATGCATATCTTGAGTCATGTGAAATGAGTCACAGTGACGAAACTCTTGACAAAAAAGCATGACTTTACATTAACCTGTGTTACTTGAAATGGATCCACTAAATGATCCAAAGTGGAAATGAATGTACATGCGTGTTTCCTCAAATGGATTGTATGCATATATGACGAAGCATTGATTTCCAAGATGTAAAGTATTCAATCAGGCACGGAGTTGGATGAGGGTCTTTGTATTGGAATGTTGCCTCTGCATTCTACAAACCGTGAACTCATCGGCCATGAATTGACAATTACTACAACAAGTAATCTCAAGTGCTGAGGGAAGAAGAGAATTGCCAGAGAAACAGTCACCCTCGTTTCTTTCTGCTTCACATAATCTAACACTAATTTTTCCTGTCAACGTTTGCATGGAGAGCATTTGACCTAATCCCATTTCAAACACTTCCTCCACCCATTTGTCAAATCTATCTGTCCCAATGGGAGCCATTTCCCAGCAAAAACAAACCATGCGTTCCACAACTAGTTCATCCACTTCAAAACAACCTCGGCCATTAGTGGCTCTACAATAAGAAACATGGAGTTTATCTTGTATGGTTTCTGCAAGCTGAGAAAAATCGAAGGCGTGGAATACTATGCATTCATCTAAGAGCTTGAAGAAATACTCTGAAAAGTGTGCCCTGGCCCAGCGAAATATTTGATCTGGTAGAGCATCAGTTTCTTCTGTTACATCACTGCCATGATCCATATTCAAGTCCAACGCAGGGGATTTCCTCTTCCTTCTCTCTCTTTCTTCGCCTTGCGCCAAATCCAACTCTAACTTGCGCTTACAAGTGGGCTGCCCCAATTTATCCTCTACTTGATCTCCATTCTCCTCGACCTCAAGTCTTAATCCACCCGGGCAGCGTAGGATTAACTTGGATACTTTCTCTTCATTTATCTGACAACTTGAATTGATGAAATGGTTTGCCCCTATACTTGAGGTCATGAGTACAATAGTATCACACAGACTAACCTCGCTTCCATCCGAATCAACTAGCTTTCCACTTTCCATGGCTCTCAGTATTGCTGTCCTGAAAACCACATCTGCTTGCTCCATGTCATCCACAAGGACTACGCAGTGGGGATCATTATAAATTGACCGAGCAAGATTATCTATGTATGTTTTCACTGGATTTTGGTAGATTTGGCCTCGACTAGACCAGGGGCTTGGAATGCAAAGGAGCTTATCTTGCGACCCATAGATGATTTCAGCAATAGCTTCACCCATCTTTTTCTTCCCCATTCGGTCCGCCCCCAATATCATCAACCACGTATCACCCTTATTCATCGTCCTTCTTTCTCCTTTAACTCTGCAAGATCTGCTCTGCAAAACTGCGCTGGCTATGGCGTGGATATTTATCTCGCTTTGCCAGGGAACTTTTTCCGCGAGCCTCTCGCTGAATGCCTTCAAATTTTGTGGGTCCAATTGCTTGAGGTTCATGAGAGGGCGAGAGAAGGAGAGTGGCGCAACATGGCTGGATGCAGTACATTTGTTAGCCTCGTCATCGTTACCTTTCACAACAGTGTCGCTTAATCCTAGAGTGAGGGTTGTTTCAACAACATCGACTCTAGTTGAACCTTTGACAGCCTTCTCAGCTGTTTGCCATGACATTGAACTGTCTGTCCAGTCTGGAAATGTTGCCATAGATGAGGACTCTTTGTTTCTCGATGCACTAACTCCACTCGCATTGCTTTGTGTTGCACCCCACCAGGGAGAATGGACATTTACTGAAGACACCATGCTTGCAGGATGTTGTAAAACTTCCAACATGGATCCTTGCAGATTTATTGGGTCATGGTAATTGCAATGGGTTCTCTGACATTCTTCATTCCATTTCTTGCGCAGTTCCCTCAACTTGGCTTCATCCTGTTCAAAACCATTGCATCCCATTGGTCAGCTACCTAAATATAATCCATTCAAAAACTGACTATGGTACGTTGGGAATAATAACAGATGGTTAGGGAATGGGTTTTAGCTCAGAATATACCTGGGCTGCTGCTGCCTCTGGTTCTGATAATGCGTTTAGATTTGTGCATTTTTGAAGCCAGAGAGGCAAGTTTGGGTTAATTGACAGCGAACTCTGGTCTGTTCTGCACAAAAGTTTTGCTTCTTCTTCGAAGTTTGCGGAGCACTGATAGCAACAGTTGAGTTTCTCCACCGCGTCTTCGTTGGAGGTGATCATTTTCAAGAATGTCATTGGGCGATTCTGATTTTCTTGAATTGGGACAAGCACCTCGACGCCTACGCCACTGGTTTTGGGCTCGATTTCGCTAGTCAAACTGCAAAACACATGTTCTCTCATAAAATCAGTCAAGCTCCTCCACTGTAGTACATATAACTAAATCAACGAAAGATTGAATTGGTTTGGTTTTTTTTAAAATACAGCAAATCATTTCAATGTCCATTGTGAACGACTGGGCCGCTACAAATGTATCACATGAAACGCAAGAAAGTATAGTTGTGGAAAAGCACGGGTTACAATAAGATAATCTTCACGAGGAAGCTGATGTTGGAATAGCTAAAGTTTTCCTATGTGGGTCATTGTTCAGGTACCACATTGCTTTAATAATCTCGGGTAGCGAATAGACTAAGGACTTCTCATACGGAAATTAGGGGACTGACAATAAAGTTTTAACCCTAATAGAGAGCATATTGCTCATTTCCTCCTCCGGTCGGGTGGTAGCCGTAAGATGGACGCTAAGCAGCTCAGAAGGAACGGAAATCAACTTCAAATTCATCCCGTGACAGAGACGAAATAAACTTTGTGCGGATCAAAACCCTAACAACTTCCTGATAGAGACCGTCAATATTGACTATTAAAGACCTCTGGAACTATTGAAACTTGGAATGCATGAACCTTTCCAAATGTGAGTGGAATTCTGAATCACTACTTTAAGACAATCCAACGCGAAAAAGCATAATTTTCTAGCTGATTCTTCACCTAATCTTATGCTCGATGTAGATTGAAATGGAGTCAAATTTTGAAAAACAATGGTTTGTGCATGAATGAGATTGAAAACCGAAACAAGATGAGTAAAGGAGAGAAAACTAACCATGGTTGAAGGCTCAAGTCAAGGCCACCATGGGGAACAGAAACAGCCTGAAGCTCCCACAGGCTTTCAAGAGAAGGCTGCCGCTGGAGCAGAGTCATATACGTCTGGTAACTTGCAGTAGCCAGCAACCAAACTCTTCTCCCCTCTCCACGAATCCTCAAAATCCTTCCCAACTCCATTGTCACATACTCGACACAAGAAAAATAACTTCCAATATTTCTTCTAAGACCATAATTACTACTGTTAGTGTTATTGTTGTCACCATCCACAACCGCCCACCTAAGATCCCCAGCAAAAATAATAGCCGAACCTCCCGCAAGGCAGTTACTAACACTTCCTCTAAGCTCCCCAAGCCTCTGCTCAATCTCGGTCTGCTCACTGTGAACAAGAGACGAAAACTGAGGATCCAAAAACTTGACACCCTTGAGCAAATCAGGAACATCTCCTCTCTCTACCCGACTCACAACCTCCCTAACTACATTATCCGTCGTGACAGAACAATCTCCTACAATTACACCATTCATTCTCCTACATCTACTCCCCACCAAAACCTCAAAAACGCTGTCTACATCCTCATTTCTCAAACTCCTATGACTACTACCAAACATGGGATTACTACTTTCCAACAAATTGATCCTCCCCGCACTACTAAAACCACTGAAGACCATATTACTCATAGATCTGCGAGCGCCCACTCCCTCAATCAAACTACTCCCATGATCCATAGAAAAACAAGGGAAATTGACAGGGACAGAAACATCTTCCTCGATGTTACTCTTCACAGAAATACTAGAAAACCCGGCCTCTCGCATAACTTTACTCACAGAGGGATCATCAAGGATGGAAATAATGAGCTGCTCGATCTCGACTTTCATGGCCAACAATGGCTGCTGCTGCTGCTCCAGGCAGCCCCTTCGTTGTTGGGCCTGCGCACGCTTAAGAACGGCAACAAGAGAGTTGGAAAGAGGCGGCTGAGATGCATGAACAAGCGGTCCAGCGGTTGTGGGAAGACGGTTTAGGGCAACCTTGAAGCAAAGCTCAAGAGCCCTGCATTGAAGAGGATGCGATGAGGAGTGGGCGTGGGATTTTACACAGGCTCTACGTAGGAGATTAGTTGTTCCTGGTGCAAGCAGAGTGGCGGCCACATGCAAGGGCGTTACTTGTGCATGCCCTCTCTGCCTCGCCAACGCCACCGCATGTTTCACCACTCCAGCGGCCTCCGCCGTCAGAGTCTGCTGCACGGTGCAACCTCCTGCACGCATTTTGCCCTCTCAATTCCTTCCTGATGTATCTCTTGGCTGAAACTAGCTACCCTCTTGATGATTTCTACTCAACCAAATTCTTCACTTCTCTTATATCTTTGTCTTCCTATGCACAAATTGTTTACATTGATTGATGAGTAACTCTTCCTTGGCGAGTTCCTCTTCCTTTCATGGCAGCTATACTGTGTGTGACAAAGTCGGCTTGGTCGGCGGCTGCTGCTGGTGGGGAGAATTTGTTCCGTTGCCTTCACAGTGACACAAATTCCATAAATAGTACCGTTTCGCTTTGAGCTTTTTACTCCTCTTCTCTTTAGATGCTTTAATGCTTTCCACACTTTTACGAAAGTAAATTTTAAGGACTTTCTTCGCTGCTAAGGCTTGTTTTGATGCCCTCTGAAACCCCAGCAGGGGCCCATTCCAACGTTTCTCTTTATTCACAGGACCCCACGGTCCTAGAAATGATTTCTTAATCTTGTTTTGTTAAATCGGTTCAACAGTTTAGTATCTTATTTTTCTCTCGAGAGAATCAAATACAATACGTAATGTGTACATTATACTTGTACATTGATTTTATATGTATGGAAAAGAACGACGGCTTTTGTACGAATGCAGTGGCATCGGTGGAGAGACATATAAAAAGGGCATGGACGTACGATGAGTGAATCACTCGGGGATCTGCTACCAACCCAACTGCTTGAATTGAAAACGAGCTAAATTGTGTTGTGAATGGATGGCGATATTACGTTATCAAATACATACGAAAAAGTGGGGAAAAGGTAAGAAGACGATTGAATTATGAAACGGAAGGAATTCCTGCTTTGTCCAACGATCTGTAAAGTATACATTGATTACGAAAAGGCAGTAAAAGTAGGTGTAAAAAAAAATTAAATCTTTGATATCGATGCGTAGGAAAGTCCGAGCAGATTCGATGGATTGAAGAGGTAGACGACATCGTATTCTATGGGCTTATGAGTTACTCTCGAGTCCTTGACTGTGCTTACACGCATTGATCTGGTGAGCTTTTGATAAGAATATTGGCCCCTTATTTATATTTTTATAAGCTACCTAGCTATAGAGGATTTATAAATTTTTATCTAACAACTTTTTTTAGCTTTACTTTTGGAAGAAAATATTTATAAAGAAAAGAATGTTGTATCTTTTTAAAAGACTTGTATAGCCATTGTCTTTAAAAAGGTCGAATATGTTTTCAAGAGACCTAAAATGTTATGTAGAGGTTCCATCAACAAAGAATTAATAGAAAATACATAAAAGTTTATATTAGCAAACAATAAACAAAAATGCAGTGAGTCTACAACAAATAGAGAATGTTACAAATAACAAAACAAGAACTAACGTCTTCAAAGCCTTGACCACTTTTGCTTCGAGTAGGGAAATATTAAGAAAAAGTTTTTTATGTCTTCTACATCCTAAATTTACTATTTAAGAACTCTTTTGTTATAAGATGCATTGAAATGTTGGGACATGCACCCACCTTTGGAAGAACTTGTTTGCTGTTATAAAAAACATCGAAATCAAAAAATTAAACCTTCCTTTCATGTATTCTCTCATTTTTTTAGTTCTCACCTTCATTATAATGATCAACATTGTTCTTAATAACTCTATAACTAAAGTTGACTACGGTGATGAGATTGACATTAAAAATGTTAAAATTGGACTCCAATCTAATAATTATGCCCACATAGTCCTTCATTTACTCAACATCCTTTACAACTTTCTAAAGAGAGGCAACCACATGTTTTATTCCCTTCTCAATTCACACATTGCCCTTAGCTTAAATGAGACAAAATCTACTTCGAAGTAATAAATCTTGATATAGATTTTATTCTTTTCATGGAAAACTACTTCTACATCATGAAAGAATCCATCCTTGCATTCCTTGCTACACCCAAGAGGTTAGTAAGGCTCACTTTGTCTAAATTAAAGAACATGAGATGTTTGTCTAGGTCATTTAAAAAATGATGTTTCTCTTCCTTGCGAATCATAATAAGGGATTCTTATAAAGTCATTTCCTCATTATTGTTTTCAATAAAAACCCCCAAAATAGGCTAGATTGTCCTTTTTAAACCTTTTTTTTCTTTTTTTCTCACCAAGCGTCTTCACTTTCATAGCTTGATCTATAAAATTTGAATCAATATTACGTGTTATCTCGCAAAGATCCTTATTTGTATACAACTTGTAATAGTCCCCCTCGTTTGAGTTGATATTTAATTTATTGCTAGAATTCCCCAAAATAATAGGACATATTTCCATTTGACAACTATAATTATTCCATAGTAACAAAAAATTACCATTCATGTAGGATATGGTTAATTGTTTCACCACCAAAAAAGACCCACCATTTTAATCTATGAATGGTCCACCAGAACTAGCCAAACTAAGATTTCCCTTAGCCACCCCTGCCAAATTGACATTAACTCTACTAGGAGGAGGGATTTGCTAAACATTATTATCTCTATGAGCTTTGTATTTTTTGTAGGAATTCAAATATTAATTGAGAGTTCTAAAAAATGTTATATTCATAGAATAGAGAAGAGACCTAAAAATGAAAGCTCTTTTTAATGGATCTAAATTTTTGGAGGAACTCACATTGGCATTTAGTGGAGGATCTTTGAAAACATAGTTAGTTTTTTCTTTCCAAACACCCTAGACCAAAGAAGGGTAATGAAGAACCAAAGGAAGAACATATCAATAGTTAGAAGAAGGTAAAATCCATTTGGATAAAAGATTACAAAACAAAGAGGGGAAGAGCTCTCATGATTATTAAAATTTATGCACATAAAAATAATCAAAGACAAGATTAAAAAAAACTCTCATGATTATTAAAGCATAGGAAGAACCTATTGTAAATAGAAATATCTTTTCAATAAATTTTTTCCACATAATGGCCTTATGTTTTAGGAAAATATTTGAAAGAAAAATGATCTTAGGGATTAACTTAAAATTCCTAAGTCTAACATAGAAAGGAGGAAGAAAAGTAGTAGGAAAATAAATATAGATAGCCAAGGTAATCAAATAACATCTAGAAGGGGAGACTACCCAAACTATTTTATCCATATGAAATTATAAAAAATCTAAATAAAATTTAGCATGCACAAGAAACCTAAAAGAGCTCTTCTAACCACAATCAATTATTTCCAAACACTATTCTAAATATATTCTTCCATAAAGATAAGAATATTATTTTTAAAAACCACCATAAATGGTTGATGAATAAGAGACTTAGAAAAAGGCTCATCCCATCTCCTTAAGACTAAATCAATTATCCCAAACCATCTTTTTTTTAAATGTCTTTATGAATTATACCTTTTTATATCATCATTTTGTTCCAGAAAAACAAGATATAAGGGAGATCCTCAGACATTAACATTGGTTGTAGAGGTTGAATCATGAAAACACTTGTATGAGATAGACCACACTCATTCCTAGTATTAAAGAGTATCTATATTTTATTAATTATCATTATCACTAAATATAATAGTATAAAATATCAATTTGAGGCATCACAAAATGGTACCACAATCTCAAATAATAACAATGTAGATTAAAATAAAATAAAAAATCCCTGCAAGAAAAGAAAATCTTGATCATGACTAAGGAATTGAAGAAGTTCATAGAATTTATCTAAGGATGATGACTCTTCATCCTTGACATTCCCTTTATCAAAACTAGTCCAATCTAATTAAAGTAAACACACAACTAGCTTATTCCATTCCCTAGATATACAAAGAAAAGTAATATAATGAAAAGGAGATTATATAACTTGGTATTTGACACAAAAACACCTCTCTTGGATTGATATTCATCTTAGATGTATGCATCTTACTACCACATATCATCAATCACAGTATTGGTTATTTTTTCTATCCCTCTAATATAGAGTGGACATCATAAGAAGTAATATCTTGATAGATCCTAAAATGTTGAGTTTCTTCTTCTATTTCATCAAACAACCATCTATACAAGTTTTTATACTAAAAAGCAACCAAAATGGGGCTTGGCCCAGAATATCAAGGTGATAAATAACATCAAGTTACTTGTAGCACATTCTCAACCTACCCCCTTTCTTAATATCAAAAATCCCCACCTTAATGTGTCCCACTTTCTAAATCTACTATTTTTCATAGGCTAGCTATTAAAGTCGAAACTAGAAATATACATAAGCATTTTAATGTTCATGCCTACAAGTTAACATATAAAAACTATAAAACATTACATAAGCCCAATTGGGCATAGCATTGTTGGAAATGTAATGGTAAAGTAAGATACTGAGGGTGGGGGGCCAAGGGTAGACGATGGGGGGTGGGGTGAATTAGAATCTTTAACACTTTTACCACTTCAGACATAAACCATATAAAACTTATTTCACCACACACACCTCATAAACCTATTAACCATGCATCATCATGTAACAACATCTTATATCATATCTACCATCTACTTGAATGAATAATATACATAAACAAGTAATCAAAATATAACATAGTATTTGATTACACATTAAGCCTCCAAGGTGAAGGTAAACCTGGTAAGGATAGAACCTACAAAATCTTCACTGCTATAGCAATAAAGCATATTTGTTTAGGCTGCAATTTTGATCACTTCTCATGATCTACCCTATAAGGGGTTTACTTTCTTAGGAGATTACAAGACTGTTAAGTCTATCTTGAATAAAGGATTTAAATTTCACAATTAAATAAGCAATATGTTAAGACATTTACAATAGGCCATATAGGATCACTCTACTAAGAGATTCACATAATACACTTGTTAAAATGTAACAATACCTTGATCCTTTAGTTTGCATGACTATGATGATAACATACATTCTCTACCAAAAATCTAATCACCTCTCTATGACTTATTTGCAATAACTCTTCACTACACTACTCAATCACCTTATTCCTTCTCAACTCTAATTCACCTTTAGCTTCACATTTGTGCATTCCTCTCACATGCAAAAACTTGTTCTATCTTTAAATCCTTCATTTATAAACATTTGACAAAGATTCTAGATCTTGATCAATGATTAGGATTCATTCTTTTTGTCACTTAGTCTATCCTATTTTTAATTGGTTTATCATAACACATATTGATTAATGATGTGTATTCATAGGTGTAATTACATCCTTGATACTCTCCTCAAACATAGAAATGCATTTCTAGGTTGAACAAAATGGTTTACATATGCTTTTGTGCTATTCTAAACTCAAATACAAAAAAAATGTATTACCCGACATATATACCTCTTGATGCTCAATTATGCTTGTATTTTCATGTTGTGCATCGACATGAACCTTACTCTGCTTGAACTGTTCCAACTCTAAACTATGACTTATATAACACTTGGTTGATATGATGTGTTTCCATCAAGTTTCTTGACAACAACTAAATGCCAAATGACCACTGCTATGCTTGGCAACTATGTCTTCCTTGACACACACTAAACTTGTAAATGTCTACACTATATAGCTTGACCTATATTGTGGTTCAATCATAGAGGTGACTGACCAATTTTTCCTAGTAGATGACTAAGTGTTTTACACTAATAGAAAATACCAAGATTTCCCTTAGGGTCAACAATATTTGCCTTTAGCATTAGGTGCAAAAACACTTAGGAAACTCAAATTTTTTTTATAACAAATCTTTAAAACATTAACTCCCACTTATGGTGTACTCCATACCTATATTTTGAAAGCCTTTTTTAAAAATATTTTGCGATCAAAATAAAACTCCCTATTAGTCCATACTTCTTATATTCCTTAGGCATACTATACATTATCTTCACTCATTTCCCCCTTTATACGTGTACAATATCTCCCCCTTATTTTTATCATGTATGTGAAGTAGTGATATTTAATTGTGGCCTAGGGAGTATACTAAAATCTTTCACAAATGGGTGGTGCCACCTCATAACATAAACTAGAACTAGGATCCATGTTCAGATCTACCACACTTATTTAGATCTATATCATTTTTTTTCCATTTTCTCCCTTATGTCCTTTGTAAATCCTTAAACATTGCATATTTTAGCAAACAACATGTTCTTACTAGTAACTAATTGCTCCAAGTCTATAATAAGAGAAGAGAGCTCAACCTTCTTGATTGCAATTTTAGTTGCAACCTTCTCCAATAGTCTATCCTAAAATTTTCTCTTTCACCATTTCATAAATTTCACTTGTGTATAAATATTGAGATCATTTAACTTATCAACAATATTGATCACTTTCTCAATTATGGTGGCCTTCTCACCCAAGTCATCAATAATAATAGTTTCAAGTAATATATATTTAGTGTCATACAATACTTTCCTTTGTTGATGATCCTTTCTCATTTCCTCTTGCTTAGGATTTTGATAAAGAAAGTGACTGAGTATCCTCATCTATTATAGACTAAATTTAGATGTGTCCAATTTGAAATCACAATCTACTCATCTAAAGTAATAGGATTTCCCTTCACGGCTTGTATTGACTATTTCACCTTCTTCTTAAATATCTTTCCTTTAGAGTCCTATGTGCTAGAGCTCGGTACAATTTTATATTCTTTTATTTTAATCTCTAGACTTGGCTTTTGAGTCTCATTACTTATTTCATCATCCTTAATAGGCTCTTCATCTATCTTCTTGTCCTCGAGTTTGTGTACTTGTTGCACTAGTTCATCTGTCTTCTCCTTTTCATCACTATTTTGGAGTTCAATAGTTGAGCTTATACTTCTTCCCTCCTTTTCTCCCTCTTGTAGAGGTCTTGAGACACATGGTATCTCACTAGAAGTAGACATATCTATTGCATCCTCTTTAGTCTTATCACTATTCTCTTCCTTTGTGTCAATATTAGCATTACCCTCTTTGGCATCATTTTTGTATTCTAGAATTTGGGTGAGTTTACCTTCATTTGCCAACCTACTGTGTTGCTTGGCTTCACTCACATAAACACAACCTTGACTATCAACTAGATTCGATGATATAGTAGGAATAGATGAAGCGACATGTGCTAAGTCTACTAGTTGAGTGTTTATGTGTGTATCTATCTTTTGATAGTCCTTTAATTTTATAATCACATTGTTTGGATTCAACAAAACTTCATATTCTTAGTTAAATAATGGAGCTTCCACCTTCCCCTCTAGCTCAGTCAACATAGACATCTTCTCAAGTTTAGCCACTATATTTTCACCTTGTACATTATATCCTTAGCTACACTAACCTCTGACTCATGTTCAATTGTAACTATTTCCATTTGTTCTTCACCTTGTTGAATGGTATCATCATTGAAATGCTTTGTATTTTCCAACTCTACATGTTCAAGCTAAGCTTTCTTGACTTCATCCTTCTTCTCATCATCAATCATAAGCCCATAAATCTTCTTCCATATTATTTTTCTATCTTCAACTACATTTTCTACATTGTGTTTTAAAATAAAAATTGATCTTCACTTAAGAACAAATGTATTGTTATACTTACTAATGGCTTTGGAAATTCCCTTCCTTCTCAACTCAAACATGACATTGGTCACTATGCCTTCTCTAATCTAACTCTCGATCTTCAAAGAATATTCCCAGCTTTCATCAATCTTATTATAAAATTCATTAGGTATCAAATTTCCTAACTCCAAAGTTGTATACTTGAATGTTTCCATCAATGCCTCTTCTATCTTTTCCTTATCAGTAGTATCTAATGTGTCATACTTGATAAATTTGAATCCTTCCATTCCTACACTCCCCTTGATGTTTTCACAAAGCTCATCAATAGTTTGGGGCATTTTATGCACTACAATCCTAAAATGACTAGTATCTATGACTTGGTCCTTTTGTCATCATCTTCCTCGTCATCTTTAGGTATGACTAGCTTTCTAATTGGTTTCTTTGTAGGCTTTCTCATCTTGACCTCTTCTCTAGTATTGTTCCTCTTTGTTATCTTCCTACATCAAATAGGCTTCGTAATATTTGTAGCTACCTTCTTAGACTTGGCTGCTAGAGTAGTAGATGCCTTATTCGTTTGCCTTGTGATAATTTGTATGGTACAAACTAACTTGGTGGCCTTCATAGTGCATTTTCTTTCCTTAGGTTTGAAAATCACTATCTCTTTTCCTTTACCTTGAACTTCCTCTTCTTCATTGTCTTATTCATCCTCATCACTAGACACATTTTTTCCTTTACCCTTGGTTATCTTTTATGGTGCCTCTTTCTCAACTCCTTTTCTTAGTGCTCTCTCCAAGTTCTTTATCATTCCTTTCCTTTTCTTCTCAATTTTAGGAATATTTATTTGCATAGTGATCTTGACCTTTGTTGTCTCATATCTGATGAATGGCTTGGCATCCTTATCAATAGGCTCATCTAATAAAGCTATCACTGCATTTGTACCTTCATCAATGTTAATTGCATATCCCAATGGCCTCAACCATGCCATCCTAGGTATCACTCCTTCAATATATGTCCAATAAGTATCCACCAAGAAAAATACATCATCATAATATTTGTCCACCAAGGATTGGGAGATCCTTGTCCTATTTTTCATATTTTTTTTAAATTATTCAAAATAGAAATCCATAACCTTCTCAAAATTGTTACCTGATTGAGTGACAAATTCATTTATATGCTTGGTGACATGTTTCTCTTATACCATGAAACATTTCCAATGGTACATAAATACTTCTATACATAAAGGAATATGAAAAAAAGTAAAGAACCAAACTTATACATGGTGTTCTTAGCTTTTTTTATGATTCCCAAAGTTCTCTAGCAAATTTATTAATTGTAGGTTAAAAGGGTCATATCTATGATCCTTCTTTGTAATCTTTCATGCCACATCCACTACAACACAAGGTATCCTATGTAGTAGGCTTGACTAGTAAAATTTATGTGCAATGACAAGCACTACAAACTTACTTTTTGCATACTTGATAGTGGAAATTGGCATGCCTCACTTTTTCCATATTATTGGTGTGTTTGTCTCTATCACATCTTTTCTTTGGCTACGAATTGTCTTCACTTTATCCATGACAAGGTATCAAGTAGCTCAGTGTAAATTTTTTTTGTAATTTTGACTAATCCACCTTCATACCATATCTTTATATCATGAATCCTTCTCAAAATAATTTTAATCCATTCAATTTAAAAAACCCTCCAAAAGTTTAGGGCATGAGTTAACCCTTTCTTAGCAATGTGTTTGTCCTCTTCCTTTAGTTTTCTATCAACACACAATTTCTAATTAGCATTCCTTAATTCAAAATATTTGACTTCACTAATCTTATATGTATATAAATATCTTACATCATGAATCATAACTACCTTTGGTGGGATCAAAGATCTGACACTAGATGAATCTCCTTTCACTACAATCTCTTGATATGCCTTAAACTTAGGTGGATTACATGACTTGTTTATATTAAATCATACATTACTAAACTTTGATTTAGTCTTCTTCTCAAATGTAGATGAACTAGATGTGATTTTTGTGTCATTCCGAACTCAAATACAAACAACTATATTACTCAACACATATACCTCTTGATGCCTAGTTATGCTTGGTTCTTTACGCTAGCCCTCGGCATGAACTTCACCCAACTTGAACTTTTAAAACTTTGAACTTCTCATCTTATGTAGAACTTGGTTGATATGGTTTGTTTGCTTCAAGAATCTTGGAATTAACCAAATGTTTGATGACTATTAATGTGCTCGGCAACTATGTATACCTCAACACACTAAATTTTTAAACTTCTACATTGTATGGCTTGGCCTATATTGTGGTTTGGTCACATTGGTGAGAAACCAATTCTTCCTATTAAATAAAAAAATTGTTTTTCACTAATCGACAACACCAAGATTTCCTTTAGGGTCAAAAAACACTAAATAGTAACATAAAGAAAATAAAAACAAAAGAGCTAGCTCTCTTTCTTCTCCTTATCTAGTTTCTCTAATAGCACACATATCCAATCATCCATTAGGAATTGGCATAGTGAGGCCATGGTGTCCACACAAATAGAGGAAAAAATAACATCATTTTTAGTATACAAGAGGTGAAGTGTTGTGACATCTAAGTTCACTACCTTGATTATGAATTTGGTTACCTATAGAACCTCTAGTCTATAATATCTTGCCTCTTCATCAGCTTCCCTACGATCTCCTCTAGTGCACCCCTATCCTTAGAATACCACCAAATAAAAAATTTTGATGATTCCTCTAGGTTATTGATTTATCTTTTGTTTTCCTTTATATTTTCGATGAGTAGGGTAAGTAATAATGTACATGTTTTTGTATTTACCCCCCATGTTGGTCACTTAAATAATGTTGGCTTCACCCATGAGATCATGTCACAAACATAGGATGGCATAGGGGCTTAATTGGTTGTTAATGGGGATACATTCACACTTCTTTTGGAGCCTTCACCAGTAATGTCATTTTTAATATACTTTCAACACTCCACCTTCCTTTTCTACCTCTTGGTGAGTTTTTTAGATTTTCTACTATTCATAGAGTTTGAATTAATGTGGTACTACTACTTTTTATTTGGGTTTCCATTCTTTACAATATTTCTAGGCCTTAGGGACCTTCTTCTACCCACTTCAACCCCAACTTCTATGTCAATGACACTAACATCTTTCTATATTTTTATTTTCTAGAGAATATAAAAGGGAGTAGGATAAGGATGTTAGTATCAACAATTGAACTAGCCTAAAAAAAGATCTCTAGGGAGTCAAAATAGGTGGTGATGGGTTAGGTGGGAATATGTAGACATTAATGACTATAGGAGGACATAGAGCATATGGAAATTATAGAGGTAGAACATGAAGGATTGATGGAACACTATATAAGATTTTTCTTTTTTTCTTTTTTCACAAATATTAGAATGTTGTCCTCCATAGAATGTAGAAGAAGAAAATGGAAGGAAAAAAGATCCCTATTTCTAAAGTTATTCTAGATGGAGAAATGTTAGGAGTAAAAAACTTGAAAATGAACTTCTAGTGTAATATAATCCATGATAATATAACATAAATCATCCAATGGCGATGGAACAAATTCAAATTCAAACCTAGCATGTGTCTGGACCAACTTTTCATGAGGGAAAATAACTCTCCCAAACTAAAACCCTAGTTGCATTGCACCATTTCCTTACTTCTAGAGATACCCCACTTACTCTAGCAATGAATTCTTTGTTAATCTCAAATGTGATCCCATTAATGGTAACATATTAATTAGTACAAGAGTTAATAAATTACGTGGACACATTTTTGTCATATCCCTCGATGTACATTTTATGAAGCAAACTAGCTCACCTTCTGCAAAAATAAGTTTAGGTCTCTTTTCTAATTTGAATGCATCTTCAAATACTTTCCAATCAATATGAACATGATTCCCACCCATATGATCACTTTCCCCTAACTCCACTACCTATTCCTCATACAAGTTTTGCATAACCCTACTTTTGATAGCTAAACCAACCCAAAGACTGATAGAGAAATTTGTCATTAACTATTTACAAATGGAGCAAATCCTCAAAAAATATATAATGGAAATAATGATGTTATCATAAATTGTATTCAATTGGGAAAATATCACAATAAACAAGGAGTAATTATTGCATTTTATTATGCCACCATAAAATAAATAATGCTAACTTACATCATAATCCCACAACTTATTATAATCAATTTAGTTTATCGTTCTTCCATTGATACAATCACTTCATATCCTTCCATGAAAAATGAGTTTTTTCTTATAATAAATATAGTTAAAAATATAATAAACAACCATCATTACTTTGATAGCTCTATTTAAATGCAAAGTGTACTTTTTCCCATGAAAAAGGTATTCAACCCAAGAAGGCCTTTGTTGTACTACCACCTATAATTGACATTTTTTATTCTCATAAAAATTGATTTCTTTGAATCCTTATAAATCTATAGATTGACTTTGACAAACTCTTCATGTCTCTCCAAATTTTCATGTCCAAGGTGTCATGGTTGTGCCCAATGAGAGTATCTAGCACCTAGTTTCCTTCTTGATATATATGTTGAATGGACATCTTGTGTAAATTTAGAATTAAGTTCCTAATGTCACTAATAATAGAAGTCACCCTCCAATTGAATTTTGTGTGACCCTTCAACACCTCAATCATAAGTTGTGGGTCACCTTACACCAATAGTTTAAAGAAGCCCATGGAGATATCATTTTTAATTCCCCCATGATGGTTCATGCATTTAGCAACATTGTTAGAGTTTACTCCATATCTTCTCGCAGATGCCATTAGAAAATTACCCTCATCATTTCCTATAATTCCCCTAGAAATTGTAACAACACTTCTAGTTGACCAATCAAAATTATGTTTAAACTAGGAGGAAGGCAAGGGTTTCCATCTCACACTCCTAGAAATAGTCTTATAGTTATCAAACATAGTGACTAAAGATATACGATCCAAATTGTCAACCACAATCTAATCAAATTTTGGGGGTTTTGTTGGGGGTTTTCCATTTCCATATAGGATAAGACTCCTTAACTAGGTTCACCATAATATGTAGCATGAAAGTAGGGGGAGAGTATTTACCTTTTAAGATATAGTTGTTCCTTTCTTTACTAAGGTTCGAGAACAGATATGAGTATGTGCAGAATCATGGTCAACCAAACTATGCCCTTAAGTGGCAGTGAAAAAAATAATTTTTTTTAGGGTTATGCCAACTTGACGTGCAATTTTAAACTTGTTATGAACTTTCAATAAAAAAGTTTTGATAAAAGAATCCATACGGAATTGAATCTAGTTTTTGAACTACTAGGCCTTATCTAAGTGAAGAAAAAATTGATTGGTCAAAATTTTGAATTTTAATGCAATAGTACAAAAAAAAGTTAGGAGAAAAATAAGTAAGCGTATGTCTGACCACCTTAATCAAAATTAAAGTATAATATTTTAAAATAATATTATAGATATAAGAAGTAGACTGATGCCTAGATGTGACACATATTTTTGGGTATTTTTATTCCAAATAAATAATTAATTATGAATTTTCCACTCTAGTATTTTTGGAATAAAAAAATCCTATGTTTGGCCACCTTAACTAATTCAGAACTTTACAAATTTTAATTTTTCTTTTGTTTTCCTTATAGTAGAAGAGTTATATAATGTGACACATCTTTTGGTTTACAAAAATATTTTACCATTTGAAATTTAAATTTGTTTTTTAGTAAGTGTGTCAATCAACACTTTATTCCTAACTCCATTAGAAAATGAATAATAATTACTTACTAAACTTGTAATATTATAGAAATTACATTTGTTTAAAGATAAGAACATTCTTAAGAAGCACTTTTTTATTCCATTAAATTTGGGTGAAAAAAAGCCACCAGACACGTTTGAAGTAAAAAACACACAAGAACAGGCCAAAATTATGTTTTCAAGACATTTTTAAATTGACAAACATAGCGTTGGTATCCAAAGAAATAGTACGCCTTATAAAGGTATTAATATTTTGGTTTGATATCAGGATGGGTGGGGAAAAAGTTAGAATATATTTTGAAATGCTTTGAGGCATTTCAAAACTACATGGTTTTTAGATTGACACTTTTTGGCACACCATTATCTTACACATACCCATATGGAGTAAGCGTTTCCATGAGATCTTGAATAGGGGGTGGTTAAATGGCTTGTGTCAATTGGATATAAAATGATAGAGTTAAGAATTGAAGTCCTAAAATAGACCAAATTTCTTCATAATTTCCTTCCAAGCTATTTTTTCATATGAATAATGAATGAGGAGGTGAGAAATTGATTCCTCCTCATTCCTAAATAAAACACACTGATTGACAAGTTCAAAATCTCTTCATTTCATATTTTTATTTTAGTGAGTATACTTCCATGAAGAGAAGACCACCAAAAGACCTTTGTCTTCAAGAGGGTAAAATAGTTGCATATACTTTTCTCGACATCAATGTTAGCCTCTAGCGCAATAACTATGTGATACAATTATTTAACATTGAATTCACCATAGGTATTCTGGCTCAAAACAATGTTGTCCCAATGGGGGGAGGAAACGATATAAATTCCCTTAATGATAACCTATAATTCTTCCATCGGCTTAGCAATATTTTGATCCTAGATATTAATGCTCAAGTTATTCCACTAGGGATTGTTCTCCACATAATTACTTAACCTCCATCCATATAAGGTGGTACAAATATGTTTAATTAGGTTGAAATGTGTTTAACTTATAAGGAAATCTCCTAACCATTTATCTTCCTAGAATATAATATTCTTCCCATCCTCAACTATCCATATCACCCCCTTCCTTACAAGCTTGCATCTTTTGTCCACATTAGACTAAATTCTAGAGCCAATAGGGAAGTCACTATTGTATTCCTAGGAGACAGTGCTATCCTTCAAATATTTTTCTTTTGTGATTTTACACCATCCAATAGTATTCTAAATTAGCTGCCACCCCACTTTATTTGTAAGGGTTTATTGAGGTCACAAATCCTCCTTAGATTTAGTCCTCCCCTTGATTTTGTCCTACACAAATTTTCCCATCTAACCAAAAAAAAATTTAATTTTACCTCCCATAACAAGTTACATTGTGTTTTTCAATAATACCCCTAAACGTATTAGATATTTTAAATAAGGATAGGAAATTGATAGTGACACATTAGAGATAAGGAGAGATGGGTTGTAACTTACCTGCAATACTTAAGATTTTTCCTTTAGAACTTGTAATAATACTCTGCATGCACTCAATTATAGAGTTTTAGAACTATGGGATACCTCCTTGATGGTAAATAGTAAACCAAGATAAGTATCAAGAAAGTAGGCAATATAATTTACTCTTTTGGTAATTAATGTGTTGTCCATAAAATTTAACATACTAATCTACAAGTTCTTTCCAAGCTCTAGCATCATGGATTAAGGATAGGCAATAAAAGAAGGTATCATTAAAAAAATATTGTAGAACTTTTGGGGGCAAGGTAGAGGCCAATTCGATTCCTTTGACCCTTCCATACTCTAGAAGTTCAATGAAGTTTTTTCCAAGAATTTGCCCCACTATTATAAATAGGTAAGAGGAAAGGGAGTCACCTTGTTGAAGTTCCCTTTTAGTGTTGAAGAAAGCCCTAGGGATACCATTGATTAACACAAAAAGTTGAACTGTGTTCATGACCTCCTTAATCAAAAGAATGAGTGTCAAACAAGAAATCCCACTAAACCTTTCTATAGGCTTTGGAAATGTTAGGTTTTATTGCCATACCAGGGTTCCTACTTTTCTCTATAAAATAGACCACTTTATGGGAGATTATCACCACATCAAAGATTTTTCTTCCTAGGACAAAGCAATTCTAGGAAGGACTTATGAATTTATCAAGAAGACATTTAATCCTATTAACCAAAACCTAAGAAAGGATCTTATAAATCATATAAAAATGGCTTATAGGATCTTATACATCTTATAAACCACTTTGGGAGCAAGATAAATATATTTTTGATTGATTTTTCTTAGTATCCTCCCCAATCTAATGAAATTTTTAGCAACATACACCAAGTCATATTTTATGATCTCCTAGAACTCTTGAAAGAAGACTTGTAGGAAGTAATCTAGTCCAAGGGTTTTGAAAGCTCCTATAGAGAAGAGAAATTTGTTAACATCTTCTTCATTAACCTTCTTTATCAGATCATGATTTATGTAATTATCAATAAGGGGTATTATAATCGTCGGTAAAGAATCTTTGATTTTAGTACCTCAAGCTTTTGATTGGTCATTATATGTATCCTGAAAGTAATTTGTCACCTAGATACCTAGATTACCTTCCTCTATCAATTTCCTACCATTTCCATCTAACATTTTGGTTATAGTAATAATTTTCTTATGTTTCTTAGAATAGTTGTGGAAGAAAGTAGTGTTCATATCCCCTTTAGTCAACCAATAAATGTAGGATCTTTGCTTCCAATAAATCTCTTCCTTCCCATATAACAACCTTTATTAGGCACTCCATTCCTATTTTCATGGTGGGTAGAATGATATGTGTCCCCATTGTCCAAAGAACTCTTAAGGTTATCTAGTGTAGCTTTTATATCTTTGTATTTATTCAAAATATCTCCAAAAGGATTGAGGCCTTCGCTGGTTGGTAGCTTGTAGGCTTTGTGCCTCATTGGGATGCCTTGCGGGTTTGAAACCTCCATCAAAAAAAAAAAAGAAAAACTCCAAAAGAAGATTTTCTCCACCCCCAAAATTCCTTCCTAATGTTATTTAATTTCCTCATAATCCTATACATGTTCATCTCCTCCACCTATAGGTCCCAAGAATTATAAAAAAAAGTCTCTAAATTGGGGTTGGGATCACCACATAATCTCATACTTAAAGGGTCTCCTTGCCATAGCTCTTCTAGAGGACTAGCTAAACAGAACCATGGACTGATTAATGAGATCATTTTAGGGAATTCGTGAAGGGTAGTGGAGGGAAGAATGTTTCACCCTATAGATATAAGCACCTTATCAAGTCTCACATAATGTTAGGGCCAGATCTATTATTAGACCAAGTGAAAGGAGTACCCTAGAGATCAATGTCTAAGAGATAATTTCTACTCAAAAAATCTGCAAGAGTATACATGTTGTGTAAAAGTCCCTCTAAACTACATAATTTATTTGAGGGGTAAAGAGGGGCATTGAAATCCCTAACACAAATAATATTTTTTTTAATGTACAAATATGACCTTGGAAGCTTTCTCTCAAAGTAAAACCCTACCCACATGAGTGTTGGGAGCCTAGAAATTGAAAAGGAGCCAACTATTTGTCATTATCAAAAATCTCGACAATTGATAAATTTGGGTTTAAATCAATATCCTTGCCCATGATTTTATCAGGATCCCATAAGGTTTTAACTCCTCCTAAGGTACATGTAGCCTCTTAATAAGAGAATAGAGCCACTAGCCATATATAGCTTACAACATTCTCAAATTTGAGTTTGATAATTTTGGCCTCGTGTATCATAATAATATCAACCCTATTTTAATTTTTTTTTCCTTTAAGATAAATTGCTTCATAGGGATATTGGATCAACTCAAGTTCCATGGAGTTCATTTTATTTCTTTTTTTTTTTTAGTATCTTCCAAGGTGAGATGTTTCCCTTGAGAATTTTCCCTAGGTGTTTCTTTGGTCCTATCTTTCCTCACAAAAAAGTTTCCCCATTTTAACATCTAAGCCAACATCAACCTTCATCACACCTTAGGATTTCCTCTTAGCAACCTACTACCCATTAGTAGAAGAGGAAGTGAAAGCCAAAAAGTATCACTTAGCTAGGTATTTGGGGAGAAATAAGTGGGGTTTTTTCCTCAATAATTGGAAGAGATATCACCATAAGAGATCTACTAGGTGATGAGTAGTCACCCTAAAATATTCGGTCCCCTTCTTTCTTAACAGTACAAGCTTCATCAAATATATTTACCTCCACTTTAGTTTCTTCAGTTATTCTAGAGGTCCCCCTATCTATAGTCCTAGAATTATCTCCTTCCCTCTCTTGTGCCCCTTAAGGAGGTTATAATAATGGGCTCCCTAAGGTTGAGGTATCTAACCTTTGGTCCACCTCTGACATTCTCATTAGGCTACTCCCATTACCAACATTGTGGGAATGAAAAGATATCAGATTCCCCCTCTCCAAACTATCATTTAGGTTTCTCTCCCTCTTTCTAAAAAATCCTTCATTGTCTAATTTAAGAGGCAATTAAATTAGATTCACAATATCATTGAAAAAGGGGCATCCTTCTAAATCCAAATTCTCCTCTTGGGCTTGTGGGGGCCCCTTGGGAGATGACTCTTTTAAAAATTCTCCAAATGATCTACTTGTGTCTATAAAAAAACCCAAAGACATCTTCTCTTTATCCCTTGCCTCTATTCAGAGTATTGAAGCACAATTAGAGAAAACATGACCATATTGCCAAGAATCTATAGAGTTATCAATAAATGTATTACAAATATTTAAATACCATGTTTTATTATTTTAAAAATCAAATATTTTTATTTGAGATTATTTTAATAAATTTAAATATGATAACGATTTCTAAATTAATTTTGTTGGTATTATTTGAATTTAAATAGTGTGAATACCATACGAGATTTAGTATAGGGTTCCCCAAACCATGTAAGATTAGTGGAATATTAAAAACATCCAAGATTTAGGAACTTAATGAAAAAATTAGAGATATTTATAATGAATGGATAATGTTAAATTAGATACAAGGGAAATGACCAAGGTAAAAATAATCTTCTACATGTACATCTAAATCTTATGACTCAATATAGCTAGTAAGGTGACCTAGGAAATAATTAAATTTGATAAGATATGATCGCATGAAAACTTTGTTTTCTACAAAGTGCCCTAGGATGTATGTAGCTCCTAAATATAAAACCTAGATAACATGTGTGATTAAGACCTAGGTGATGAACATAATATGAACAATTCACCTTAAACATTGACACTAACATTTTAGTGGTAAGCATAGATGTTATGAATTCATAAATATAAAATGCATTAAGTAGCCTTTTGAAAAAATATATAATTATATATAATATCACATATAATTTTAAATTAGGTAGTTATTTTAATTAATATAAAACTAAAACTAACATTTTAGTGGTAAGCATAGATGTTATGAAATCATAAATATAAAATGCATTAAATAGTATTTTGAAAAATATATAATTATATATAATATCATATATAATTTTAAATTAGGTAGTTATTATAATTAATATAAAATTAAAATTTAATATTTTCACAATCCTAATATATGGTGTATGACAACTTGTAGATTTAATTTTGTGAAAATAAATTTTAACCTCAATGTTTCATATCACACTCTATGATGGATCATGGATTCTAATTTCAAACCTTGAGGTTAAAATTAATTTAAACATAATGAAATTTATAAACTACTTTGCATTATAAGTAGAAAATGATTATTCAACTTGGATAACTAATTAATATGAAAAACTTTTACTATCATATAAACTCCATATTTTAAGACTTAAACTATACATATTGAATGAATAAATTATGTTCATTTGTCGATGAAGCATGAGAATATTAGATTTTGGGATATAACACACTCAGAATGGGAAAACATCTTATAGTTTAGTCTGATACATTTTATATCGAATTATTGTAATTGACTTAACAAATATAATGATGTTGGTAAGGATTACCATAATTTTTATTATGAAATATATGGATCTCAAAACCCTCTTTCAACATGGTAAAGCTTCATTAATAATCAATCAATAAAATTATGTATCATAATTGATGGAAATAATAATGTGGAACTGATTTGTTAGAAAATGATACTAAGTAAAATGTAATGAATGAAGAAAAATTTTTCTTTGAAATTTTCTTTAATATGAATATCAATCATATATTTCAATGAGGTGGAATTTTTTTCTAATCAAGTAAATTTAGGGTATGTTCCAAATCTGTTTACTTTAAAATTATCAAGAAAAATGAGGGACCTCAAATGCAATGAGACTACAAAACACATGGAGACCAAAATTTAAAAATATTAACACAAATAGACTACTAATTAGGGGTATGATTCTTGATCCTCAAAACCCATACAAGCTAAGGTTACCAAAATAATCATTAGGTGCATTAACATCAATAGTGATTTCACATGATAGGTAAGATCCCACAACACAATGGTAAATTGTGGTCCTCTTATCTCATAATTCATGGGTTCAAATATATTGGAGACTAATACATAATAATAATAATTAATAAAAAAAATGTAAAACATAATAATTAATCTTGGTTTTACCCTATTCCCAAGCAGGAAAAAAAAATAGTTTTTTCACAAGACATTTTAGCTATCATTACACAAGTTTAAATCCAATATCTATTAATTAAACATTACTTTTAATCTTCATGTAATGGGATTAGTGTGCATACAAATTAACCCAACTCTCTAATTTTCCGTGAAGTTATCATTCCCTTTATACTAAGTGACTCTACTAGCCATAAGGATGCCATCACTAATGAGGAGTCATATGAACATCTTGTAAATTATAAACAACCTAAGAAGAAAAATTAGTTGCTAAATAATCCCATGGAGATAAAAATAATAAAGATGAGTTAAATTTTGTGCCCAAAAAGGAGTAATTTCTTGTCTTTGAAGTTGTGGGTTTATCTAAATTGGTTAAATCTATGGGAATATTGTGAAACAAATGCAAATGTAACATAATTTATCTCATTTCTTGATTAATGATAGAGGGAAATATAATGCTCCTTATGTCAACAAGACTAGAGAGGTTAGATATTAATATTTAAAAGAAGAGGGGTGAGTGTTAGAAATAGATAATACTGAGAGGGAGGGGGGGGGGTGTGTGTTGAATCAATATACTACAAACTCTTGCCCACAACTGAATATTGTTAATTACTTTATATCTTGCATATGAAAGTAAACCAACAATGCTAATTACTAAATATAACCATACACATAGAGAACTCATAACACCATTATTTGTTAACTAGGGAAACCCTGGCCAAGAGAAAACCTTGGTGGGGATGATACCCACTAGATGATTCACTAAACAATAGGATAGGGTTAAGGATATTGACCCTGTTAGGAATTTGTGAAGTACATACAGTGTCTCAAGTCCTTGTTAGAGGAGTAGGCCTTTTTAGAAGCCTCAACCTTGTTAGGATTTACTACAACCCTGTTAGGAGTTGGTAGATCAATTACAATGTATGCAAGAAGAGTGCACTATCCTAACATGCAATTATACAATTTGATTCTTTCACAAGATAGATATACATACAATACTTGGTTGCTATTGTAACTTGCACTTTCTCTAATCTTACATCAAATTTTGCATAACATAAGTCTCATAGATGGTTCTCACAATAGTTCACATGTCACATCTAATCATGTAACTTTCACAATATCTGCACAATACACACATTCTCATTGCTCATCATGTAAGATCTTTACTTATAACTTACACATTCACATATTGTTGCTCAACTTCCAAGTCTTCACACACTTCAAATAATATCCATATAGTTTTCTTAACATCTCTTAGTAATTATTTTGAAATCAAAATAATTCCTAAATCCATACATCTTTGTTTTCTGCTATGCTCTGTTCTGCATTGTTAAATACTAGCATAGTTAAACTTACTACAACTCGCACCATATAGACTGTACACATATGCGCATTGGTACACATGATGATGATGATGTCACAAACCTTTCTTGAACTACACATAAGGTAACTCTCTATGCATCATCCGTACTGTTAAGATATATTCATTGTACTGCTACAAACTATCTAATACCTAGACAATTTTGTCTCTAAATGCATAAATGAAATGTTGAGTATATGTTGCCATAAATGACAATCATCAAGACATATATCTGACGATGTTGCCAACAATCTCCCTCTTTAGCATTGATGGAAACATTTGGAAAAATAGGCTAAGTCCCAAAATGATGCCATGCAAATTTTTTTTAAAAAATAACTACACAAAAATTGCCTTCAAAACATAATTATTTTATTCATATTTTGATGGATCATTGCATTCCTTATCACTCCTTTACATTGATACATGCATAAGATCCCCCTTACATATACATTTACATCTATCCTCTACATAATATCATAATACTCCTCCTTTGACATCAATGGCAAAGGTGTCAAGAACTGTATAAAAAAAAACTTGATGTCTGATGTTGATTAGCTCATCATTCTTGATATACAATCTGCAAAATCAATCTTTAGTCTATCAAAGTCCTTCTTCTAGTTTTGTTTGGCTATATCTGATATACTAATGGGTGCACAAAGTGTATAGGATGCCACTTCAATCACGCTCAAGTCAGTATAGGAAAATTTGTTATAGGAATTCTTTGCTGAAAGACATTCCTCCAATTGCATTTGCAAAATTACAACCTTGGCTTCTAGATATTCTTTGAGAATAGATAATCTTTTTATTACCTTCTCCTTTTCAAATTCTATTCTTTTAAAATCATTGAGGATCTTCTCAATGCCATTTTAGGATCTTCAATTCTGATCTATGGTTGCTACAATCTTGTAGTGAGTGACTGGAGCTCACTCATATGGCCTTTGATCTTTGCATCAAAATTAGATAAGTGTAAGATATTGTGCATTATCCATACAACTTCTTACCTTCAACAATACACTTTCTGAGTTCCTTGATGTTTCCATCAAGTACCTTCAAATAATTGCATAGATTGGAGCACACTGTGTTGAGTAGGGTTGTATCATGATTATTTTTTCCTTGCGCTACTTCTACTTTAGCTAAGGTTGTGAGTTCCCCATCAAAGGTCTTCACCAACTCCTTTTCCTTGGCTTGCAAGTTTGGATTTCCTATAGTTGTGGAAACTATCTTCTACACACACTCCAAGACTTCAAATAGTGTCTTCTCCAAAGACTTTACATTTTTTTTTTTCTCAAACAATTTGATCAAAGTGCCATTGTCTCTTTCTGATCTTCATCATTTGATGGAATACATACAACTATTGATGCTCCATCTCCAAATACTATTGAAGATACAATAGTCTTTTTCATATGTTCCTTTTCACTCTTCTTTTCCTCACCCTCTTTCTTCTTCTACTTCTTTTCATCTATCCTTTAATTTTCCTCTTCATCTTCCTTTTTCTTCTTCTCTTCCTCTCCCTTCTTCTCTAAATCTCTTCTTATTTCTTCTTCTTCTCCTATTTTTCTTTTCTCTTCTCTTCTTCATCTTCCTTCTTCTTTTTTTCTTCCTTTTCATCGTCAGAACTAGTATAGTTAGTGATATTGCCAACAATATTTGCCCCATACACTACAAATAGATTCTCCTTTATATCCACAGTTATGTGCATACCATCCACTTGAATGATTTTAGTACCCATAACAATATGAGGTGGAGATAGTTCTTGATTTTTTTTCTCTACTTCTTCCTCTTCCCTAGAAGGTGAATCTTCCTGTACATATACTAGACTATCAACCTTTGCTTGCAAACTCTCCTTAGGCACTGAGGATATGTAGGTTACTGTAGCCTCCTCTATTTCTTTCCTAACCTCTTCATAATTACCTCCCATCAGAAGAATTTCTCTTCTTTTGTTACTTAGAAAGGGCTCAATACCCTTCAAAATTTTGTCTAATTCCTCTTTTTGTTCAACACCACATAACTTATTTATGGATGTGATCTTCATATTCCAATCTTCTTCTACTACTATTCTCTTCCTATTGATCAAACTATTGTATAGGTCTTCATGAATCTTATTCTAAATGCTATAAAATCTCTTATTCCTCATAATCATATTTCTTATATTATACCATTCTCTATTTGCCTCCTACCTATACTTCTATACATGCTATAAAATTTATCCAACTATACAAAATTGTTATCATTTATAATCTGCATGTTAAGATTCTCTACCTTTGGCTTCCATGCATTTTTTCCTATGACTATCTTGGTTTCCTACACATCTTTCTCAATAGGTTTATCTTCATCATCATTATTTGAGCTTTTAGAACTACTCACTTGCATGATTTTTCCCCTTTTTCTAGGTTTTTGTTGATTTGTTGTACTCTTTTCTTTGCTTGTGGTGGAGGTTATGGATTAAGCTTTACCAGTCTCCCTCACTTCCTCTGAGCAATTGGTGCTTCGACCTCTGATTTCCTCCTTGATTACTCATAGCTTACTATAAATGGTTACACTTGCACAACTACTACATATGGTACAATAGGAGCTTGCACACATGGTTGTGCCACTATTACAGCTTCTGAAGGTCTTTCCAGTGCAATAAATGTTTCTACCAACACTTTTGTCTACCCATTAGCTTTCATTTCTAGTGCAATTCCCTTTAGCTCATTGAATTCTTTTCTTGACATGCCAAATTCCTTGAGTATGTAATCTATCACATTCTCTACATTCTTCTTTCTCTCCTTGTTTGTGATCTCAAACTCTACAATCCTTAATCCTTCATCATATGTCCCCCATCTAGGACATTTTGTGTCCTACTTAAACTTGAGTATGATCTGCACATACCCTTCAATTAGTTTTGCACTCATCTCATAGTCCATAGGCTCAATGAACTTCACTCTAGGTATCACTGCTTCCATGAATGTGTTATTAATTTCCACTATGAAGCACAAATCATCATTATACTTTTCTACCATGGAGGGAGGTATCCTATGTACCTTAATTTCATCTCAGGCTAAAAATTCTTCATCATCCTATCAATATCAATGTCTTTGAGATTCTTAGGTTTAGATGTATAGCTTTGAGTTACAATCTTCATTGTGCACTTGTTTCTATCCCAATTTATCACTCCAAGAAGCTTCTTTGTAACACAGAAGAACAAATTAGTCAATGGAGACTCAAATCTAAATATTGTGCTCCTTGTTTTCTTTATCTTTACATTGTTGTCAAATAGCTGCACTCTGACAATGTCACACAAATTTACTTTTCTCATTTCAGTAGCCATCGCATATGATGTATGAAGGAATCCAGCATGTACAAAGTTTACCATTGATGCATCGTTCAACTTGTACCCTAAGATTTTGGTCAACACTTTGACTACTTTATCCTGAATAGGATCAACCTTCATATTCCTTTCGTCAAACTTAGTTTTTAGGTTTGTCTCCACTAATTTCTTGATGTTTTTCTCATTAATAGGATTACAACCTTCATTGCTAAATCATGTGACCATGTGAATTAGGTCATTATCAATGACAATCTACACATCACCTAACTAGAACATATCATCATGTATTTTTCTCAATATAATTCAGGTCCACTCGTGATTGTCAAATTCTATGTAGGACATATACTTTACAAAATTCAAATATTCAAGGTGCGCATACTCAAACTTTAGGATTAAGTAATTATTATACATTACTCCTAAGTCCTTGTGAATATTCTCATCACCTATACTCTCAATTTTGCAATGTATATAACTCCTTATGGCTTCTACATGTAATACATTTTTTGAAACTTGCAAAAATGCTCATAAAGGATCATCTAATAAAGAAACAAATGGATGTTTCTTGAACTCATACCTTGGTCTGTCACTAACATCATGCACTTTTTAACTAGCTATTTCTTTATAACTATAAATACCACAATAAACTGGATCAAATACTCTATAAAATACCTCAAATTCATGATTTTAGGTCTTCTGCAACTTTCACCTTTACAAACTTTCTTGAAATCTTACTTTTTGTCAAATTTCTCTTCAATTCACTCAAGACACATAGCATGAACAAATGGTACATCAATTCTTGTTCTTAGTCCTTAAATCATTTCAAACCACATTGTGCAATAAATGTGTATCTACCACAAACTCAAAATATTGTCCCTATTTACTAATGGCGTTGATTTTACAATTCCCACTTATTGCTATCACATCAAGACTTGCACATTGAACTGTAGCTTTCTCTCTATGTCTTCTACCTTCTGTTAACTACACAATCTCTAACTCAGTCTATAACATTAGTTCTGACCAGTAATAGTTTGTTTCTTTTGCAATACCTTAATTTAGATAGGTTGAGTCAAAAACAATATGTGACTTCAACTTTCCATCATGTGAATCAAGGAACTTCTCTTCTAATACTGAATGTGAACTCCTTGGATTACTAGCCTTCACAAATACTTCTTTGAATTCCTCAACATGTTCCTTGACTTTGTTTTTTTGACTATTGTTGCCTCCATTTTCATTCCTTCTATCATTCCTATTGTTTTTCCTTTTGTGATTAGGGTTCCTATTAAAGTTCCCTCTTTCCATTCTACAGAATCTTGTTGTGTGTCCAAAGTTATTGTATAACTGACATACAGGTGCATTTCTTCTCTGATTGTTCCCAATTTGATTTTTAGGTGGTCTGTAATTCCTTGTAATATGTCCATGATTGTTACATTTGTAGCAAAAAAACTACTTTTTCTCACCATCATATTTCTCTTAATTATTAGATCTACTCAGAGATATACTTCTTACATTACTTTTAGGGTTAGTATTCCTAAACTTTCTACTATTCTTATTGTCATCAACAAACTTAGGTTTCTTATATTCTAATTCCTTTTGTTTGTAACCATGAAAATTATAAAAATAGAAATTAGTAATAGGTTTAAAATACTTACTATATAATATATCTTCATATGGCCAATCTTTTTGCATATGTAGAATCTACCTCTAAATTCATGTCTTACCTCTTTAGATAAATCATCTATAGTTCTAGGTTCATCAAATTTCTCTGTCAAATTAATTTTCTCACTTGAGCTTTTCTTTAGGAATTTCTATTATAGGATCTACTTCTATCCTAATCTCATATTTCTTTGCTGATTTCTCCAAGAAGATATCCAAGGCCTATCTTGTCATAAGAAGATCTTTGATAAAATAAATGTTCAATAATTTTCTTAGAACTTATTTAAAGTTTCTGTAATTGCTATTTAGCTTGTGTCAACTCTCCTTACACGATGATGTTGTACATTTTCCCAACTCTACATGCTCTATCTTAATAGAATCTAATTTAGATGTCACTTGACTTAATTGGGATCTAAGGTCCACATTTTCAGATTTTAGATTAGGTTCACTCTTATTGTCACTAGTCTTAAGACTCAACTTTAGTTCAACAATTTTCAACTCATGTTTCAAGATCTCATTCTCTTTCTTGAGATTTTTTGTATCATCATTAGTATTTATCTATGCAAAAGGTTCCTTTCCAAATTTAAGATCATCGATTTCATCTTTCAATTTACCAATGTAACCTTTTGCACCTTTGTATCTATCTTTCATGTTATCTCTTTCTTTAGTAAGAAGGTCAATTTATTCAAGGGCTTTTTCAAGATTCTTCTTCAACTATTCCATATTCACTAGGATCTTACTTAAGTTGTTAATCCTCTTTAAAGTAACTTCACTTTGATACCAATTTTTAGAAATAGATAATACTTGGAGGGGGGCGAGGGTGAATCAATTTATCAAAATTTTTTGCCCAAAACTGAATATTGTTAATTATTTTATATCTTTCATATGAAAGTAAACTAACAACGCTAAATAGTAAATATAACCATACACATAGTGAACTTGTAACACCATTATTTGTTAACTAGGGAAACCCTAGCCAAGGGAAAACCCTAGTAAGGATGATACCCACTAGATGATTCACTAAACAATAGGATCCAGTTAAGGATATTGACCCTGTTAGGAGTCTATGAAGTACATATAGTGTCTGGAGTCCTTGTTAGAGGACCAGGCCTTGTTAGAAGCCTCAAGCCTATTAGGATTTTCTCCAACCTATTAGGAGTCGGTAGATCAATTGCAATGTATGCAAGAAGAACCCACTACCCTCACATGCAATTATACAATTTAGTTCTTTCACAAGATAGATATACAAACAATATTTGTATGCTATTGTAACTCACACTTTCTTTGATCTTACATCAGATTTCACATCACATAAGTCTCACAGTAGTTTTCACATCACATCTAATCATGCAACTTTCACAATATCTGTACAATACACATATTCACTACACAACTCTCACATTCTCACATTCTCACTCCTCATAATAAGATCTTTACTTATATCTTGCACACTCACAAATTTTTTCTCAGTTATCTTCCATTTCTTCACGCACTTGAAATAATATCCAGATAGTTGGCTTAACATGGATTAGAAATTATTTTGAAATCAAAATAAATCCTGAAGCCATATAACTCTTTTTTTTTGCTATGCTCTACTTTACACTGTTAAATACCAGCATAGTTAAACTTACTATAACTTGCATTGTACAAACCATACACACATGGGCACTAGTACACATCATGATGATGATGTCACAAACCTTTCCTCAATAGTGTATAAGCTAACTCTTTGTGCATCAACCATACTATTAAGCTCTATTGGTTGTACTACTGCAAACTGTCTAATACTTATACAATTTTCTATCTTCGAATGCATAAATAAAATGTTGAGTATATGTTGCCATAAGTGATAACCATCAATAAATATATCTAACCATATTACCAACAAAGAGGTGATGAGGAACCAAGTTGGGATCCTTGATTCAAAAGTGGGTGCATAAGGGATTGAGTTTCAACTTTAAATCCTTATAGAAATTGATAGGGGAACCCTCAGATATTTGGAGAAAGGGAAATTTTCTATTGAAATAGGGTACATATTTTTATTATCCAAGAATGTGATGGAGTGTTAATTTTTTTTATTTATATTGATCACTTCTAAAATTTGTTCTCTCAAGGATAGAACTAATATATTTAAGAATAAAATAACATAAAGAAGAACAATATGAACAAGGCCTTTAGGTTGGATAATATTGTCAAGATGCTTTCCCTTACCCAAGATGTGGCAAAGAATGTCAAACCATGAATTTAGATCATGTGGAGAAGATCATACTATTGGAAGAGATTATTGATAAGGTCAATGAAAATCTCATATTTGATGTGGCTAGTAGTAGAATGACAAATTAGAACTAGCATGGATGTTCTCCAAAAATTAAATGAAAAGGGTCAATCCCTAAAAGGGTAAAAACAAATCATTTTCTTCATCTGTTATAGTTCCAGAGTGACAGCAATGTTCCTTTAGATCAACAAGTTCTAGGTTCAAATATTGGAGCCTTGAAGTGGAACTCGTAACAATGACAACATTGAAACTAAGGAATCCTACACATTTTGTTATGTTCTAGATATTACTAAAAAGTTTGTTAGAAAAGAAGAGAGCTAAAAAGAGCTAAATTGTCATTAAATTTTATTTTGGTCGTTGAAGTATTTTTGATTTTATGTTTTGGATATTAAGGAGCATTAAAAAATGGGTGACTAGCACAAAGGAACAAACTACTGATAAAATCATTCATATGATCATATTAACAACCCATTGACCAAAAAAACAACACACTAGCAAATCATATTCAATATCAAAAGCATAGTGCTATAAGTAGTGTTTAGCATTCAACTATCTAACCAACTATAATAGATTGTAATGAAATAGTAACAAGCACAAAATAAACTAGCAACATAATTACCATAATATTAAATGTCTCCATTAACAAAATGTTATTACCATTCACGTAAATCCTAAGCTCAACCATTATAGAAACAACATAAACAAAATAAGAAGCACATAATGAGGTTGAACCTTCATTCTTCTCCCCATATAGGGTTGATTTTGTCAGCAATACATCAAGCCAATCATCTATAAGAAACGTGTAGAGCCTTAGGGAACTGTCAACCTCCACCTCTTCTTTACCTTCCATCTTCTCCTATTGCAAGAGATAGAGGGTGGTAGTTGCAATATGCATGACTTAAATAGAAAAGTTTTCAAGGGTGTTGAATCTCAATTTTAGCTCCAACACCAACTTCTTTAGATTCTTTGCCTGTACACATAGGTTCTCTATCTTAGCTTGAATCTATGAAAAATTGGTCTTCTTTGAATTAGGATAGGGGGGTCCTAGACCAAGGTTGGAGAGATTGAATGGGGTGCAATAGGAGGGTCCTCCTTTGACTTCCTAATATGAGAAGTAGGGATAATGAGAGAGTTGTCATTAGTGCATGAAGCTTCCTTTCCAGCTATGCGATCCACCATGTTCAAATTAAAAATAGCTAAAACATGAGAAATTTTTTTATCCTAAGAGGCTTCCTCCATTTTTAGTGTGGACTTAGTTAGAGTTTCTTCCTCATTATCATCATCAATGTAATGGAACTTGTGGGCTTTCTATTTTTTCCTTGTATGTTTCCTTTTCTCCCAGTTCCCTTAAACTCATAGCCTAAATCCATGTCTTCCAAGCTCTCCTATTTTCCATCCTTTTATTATTATTACTAGGGTTTGAGGTATGTTTGTGAGAGTGTCTCCTACTTCTAGCTAATTCCATCCCAACCTTGATCATGTCAACAACTAGGTCTAGTTTACGGTATAATTGGGCAAACAAAACAATGTGGGGATCATTAAGTTTCAAGCCACTAAAGGAAGAGGAGTCATAAGAAATGATAAGGGTGTTGGGAATGAAATTTGACATAGTCATAGAGGAGGTGTTAGGTGCCGAGAATTTCTAACAAAACAATATTGCAAAGGTCGGGGGGGTGTTGGGGAAGGGGGGACACATTACTCACTAAAAGTTGTAGAGGCAAAAGATAAGAGCTTGGTGAAGGATAGTGTAAAATATTTCTTACTCTTCACACTTTCTAACATCCATAATCAATGCTTCAAGATCATGGAGTAAAAAGAATGGACAAGAAATTTCATTGTGGCAATGAAAATGGTTTAGTAGAGAGAAGTGGGAGTAGTAACCTATTTTGAAATGATCCCCTCTAGGGTAAGATACTTTGTGATGAAAAAGTAGACATCATTCCAGGATCCTAACAACTTTTCTCTATTGAGTCTAACTCTTATACAAAGCTTTGATTTTGTGTTATATGATAGTTTATCAACTATTAATTTATGTAAAATTTTATTCTAATACTAGCTGCCTTTTTTTAAAGAATTTTTTAATTCTTTCAAGACATATTTACTTGAATAAAAGATAATATGACAAACTATTTTTAATTATAATTATTATCATGGTATAAGAAAAATAATTATCTTAATAAATATATTAAAATAAAACAATTATTTACTGCAAGGATACATCCAAAATATGATACAAATATAAGAATGCTTATTTACACAATTCTCTCCTTTGAAAACATAATGTGCTTTTTAAAAATAATACTCCTGTATCGTATTCTATGATGAGATTAGAAGTCCAAAGATAGTCATTGTGACATAATTTTGGCATGAGATAGATAGACAGTTAGCTGGATAAACTGGCGTGCTTATAAGAAAGCTCAATACAAAATGACTTACGGCCAATGAGTAACTAACGTTTTAATCATAATGCATGTCAGCTCAATTATTGAGATTATCTCCACATTGTTTATCCAATAAACAGATATAGCTTGTAAATGATGGGCTATAACAGAAGGTGTAGGACCAGGGTTAGCAAAAGAAATCAAGACCACCACGTGTGGAGGGCCACCTGCTAAGCATTGGGCAGGAGAGAAAAAAAGCTAGTTAAAAGCAGGAAGGTGGGCATCCACATGCTCTTTGTTGGAGCACAAGTCTGTTTACAGGAAAATGCCAATACTGCAGTCTGCCATCATTGTATACTGATAAACTGTCTGTTCCTTCTTACACTCTCGACTTCCTATAATGTTCCTGACAACACTCTGCAATATGAATCAAAAGTTTCCGTGCTTATGTTATTTTTTCAATTTGCACGCCTTGAAAAAGCAACTCCCACCTTGCTATGTTTGAAGGCGCCGTCGTTAAAGTCACTGACAATCTCAGCATTTTAAATCTCCTACAATGGCCCAAATAACTTGTGTACGGGAGAGTGGACTCCATCTTATTCTGGTCATAGTTTTTAGCTACATACAAATGAAATAGTCGAATATTTAGAGAGAGGGAGATAACAACCATGGCGATGGATTATAGAGCAAAGTATTGTTTTCATAGTAGGGCTTGACGAATAATGGTTCCATTTAAGTTTATTTTGTTTATGTTCCTTAGCAAGGATTGGAGATTTGAAGGGGATGGATAGTACTTGGGGATGATGATTTTGAGATTTTAAATATAAGAGAAATAATATCACGAGCTATATTAGTGTTTATTGAAGAGGAAAATACCTATGAATTGTACCATTATTATATAGAATATTCTATTTATTATTTTAATATTGAGATTTTTTAAGAAATGTTTGAGTTTTTAGATTGAAGTTTGATATTTAGATTTTATGTTTAACATTGATACTATGGTCAAAATAGAGTTAGAATATTTTAAAAGACTATGAAATTGAATCTTGAAATGATATTTTGTAATTATATTTTCAAATTAATCTAATTAATATTGAGTTCTTGTGGGTGACCCACACTTGTTTATAAAATCATGTGTTGTTAAAGAAACATTGCTATACTGACTTTAGTTGTTTTAGAGGAGTTCCTACAATCTAGGCAATCTAACTTCTTGTATACGATCTTACATAATAATAAAAATTACCTTATGGTTTTGAAATAGTCAGTAGATATCTATGAGTAGAGATAGATTGTCCTATGCCTTACAATAAGAAAGCTTCTTTACTCTCTACTAGACTAAATATTTGATTATATTATGCTTCTTCTCTTATAGAGATTATCATTTTACATTTGGGAGATTTCAAGAGATTATCTGACATATTTTGTTAATAAGGGCTATCTCAATATAGAGGTGTTTTTTTTGGGATCTTACTATTGTTATAAAGTTTTCTGTTGGAGTAGAGGAATAACCAATAAAGTTTAATTACATAATCTACTCTAGTTTTGAAGAATTTTTTTTTTTTTTTTTTGATATCAACAAAAAGGAACAAAAACTTTGGACTCAATATTTATAGATTTAGAGGCTCAAAAAAGTTTCAAACCCAAAATAACTAGAGCTTGCATGATTCAAATTATAGAGAGAAGTTTTTGTCATTTTTGAAATGAGGTCATAATGGCCAATTTGGACAACTAACTATGAGTTATGGTCTCCAAATGTTGTATATTAGAAATGGATGAAAATGCAATTCCTTACAAATTTATTTTGACTTCCAAAGTTGTTTATGAACTCTTATAATTTAATAAAATATGGATTATAATATTTTAGCAATGCTCATCCTCAAAGTTTTAGAACCTTCTTGGGTAGTTAAAAATTGTATATATAAAAAAGGTTTGTAAGATTCCTTCTGGACAATTCTAGGGATGTGCATGGTGGTTCTAGCTTGTATAATATTTTAAGGAAATTCTCATGTATATTTTTATGTTATATTTATAAAAATTATAATTTCATTTCTATGTAGATAATATAAAGCAAGTTTCCTAGTTTTGCAATTTCGGGATATCTCTATTTTTTGTATGAATTTTTGGTAATAAGGGGATTTACCTTTATCATCTAGCCTCTTGTTAATAATATTAGTTTTTTTTCATTTTATTTCACATTTGTGTATTTTTAAGCCTTCATACTTATATTAGGTATAGCATTTGAATCTTCAAAACTACCAATAGATATTCCATTAATCATACAATCTTTTCATGCAGACAAATAAGATAGTATGGCCATACTTAGAATTTTTTTTTGATCAATTTAATTAAAGAATGAGTAACTAGTAAAAAAATGAATGTTCATCATATGCCATAGAATCCACACAAAATGTATATTTTCTTATTATCATTCTCATAAAATAATTCCTTTTCTACACCTCTATTCTATTTCCTTTAATTAGACCTTACAATTGTACTTCAACTGAGAGAATTTTAAATACCATGAAATTTATCCAAAAGAAATTTTTTACTAAAATATAATATTGATATGAAAATAACTTCTATTTTGCATCCACTTATCATTACATCAAACCTCTATTTACATAGCCAGGACAAACTCTTTATTTCTCCTATAATATTCAAAGTGTAATAGAACAACTTTTATGTGCCACCTATATAATTTTAAAATTTATTCCTTTTTTATCACATACCTAAAATAAATTCACTTTTTAATGTTTTTATTTTCTTGTATCACCTATCTACTCTAAGTAACATAATCATTCACCTATTGATACATTTTCTTCCAAAAATTATTGTAGAACATGCTCATTACTCTTACATAACATTCTAATAATTCTAAATACTTCTATTTATTCTCTATAGACCAAAATATTATTTTTTTATAGACCCATGTAAGTGAGATTCAAGATTCTACCATGGCCCTAATTTGACTCTTAAATTTATTCAATGGAAATAGATTTATACCAATTTAAATATTTCACACTTTGGGCACATTATCTACCATCCTGATAAGAGTCATACATATCGAGAAATTCCAACCATAATTAAGCATAAGTTCCCAATACATTCATAGGGAGGATAATTCTAGGAAAATAATAATAATATCACAAGAAGTGCTAACTATCATTAAGGTTTATTAAAGTAACTATTTTCTATCATCAAAACCATTACTTCTTCACACAATAAATATTGAATATGAAAAAATATCCTCTCATTGATGGTTCTAAATGCCCTATCAATCATTATTTATCATCCCCTCTAAATATAAGATCAAATATATCTCATCTTATAATGCTCAGAAGATCAAATATCCTTAAAATCTTCTCATGCTATTCCAAGCACTCTAGAAGATAATATCACAATCATATAAATCACTCCTACAAAATTTTTACCACATGGTGTCAAAAATGAATAGAAGCTTTTACATATTATAAATATTGTACCATCCTACTTGGATGCACTCTAATTTAATGAAACTTTAGAACCTATTTAATGTGGTATTATCAATCTCATTGCACCTTTCCTTCTTTCTTGCATTTTTCATCCATTCTCCTAGGTGGAATTGGGGTAAAACGTAATAGATCCTCTTTAATGATCTCACTTTCATTGTGTTATGCTAGAGGTAGCATATATCCTCCTATATCCTCCTTGTTATTCGTATATCAACTTGGAATCTACTCTTTGTACTAGAATGACTATATCTTGAATTTTGTACTTGATTTTATAGATCTAGGACCAATTTTGGGACCCCTCAATTTTTGGGACTTGGTTATCAGGGGAAAATTATTCTCTAGAACAATGAAGGGTGCATTCTACCCTTTAATGGCCAATCAGAGCCACACTATTGTACACCTAATTGATACCAAGTTTTGGTAAACTCTTTAGGCCTTGTGTCCAAGTTACTTTGGAGTGTTAATTCCTAAGCAAGTTATCTTGTGGGATTTAGTTGATCTTAAGCTCTATATAAACCCTTCCATTTCCATCATTTTCATACCTCATCATCAAGTGTTAGAGTTCATGAACTCAAGATTCCAATTTCTCAAACATTAAACGTATTCAAGTTATTTCTCCTTTGATGATTAAGGATTCATTTATTCAAGCCATTGAAAACTTTTATGGTATATCATCTATTGCATTTTGAACTTCCAATATATCCCTTCATACATTTAATATCCTATGTTGCATCTTCTAAATTCATCCTCTAAAGATCTACATTTATCTTCCTTCATTCCTAAGGTGAATTTAAAGCACATTCATTAATGAAGGTTTTGTATTACTTTATTCTTTTATAGGGATTTTTAAGTCGAGTTTAATCTATTCTATTAAAAACTTGATGAAATTTCAAATTAAATAGCATATTCATAGATTTATAGTGGTACATGTGAGATCTATCACTAATACTTGTTTGCATTATATTTCTATTTCAATTTAAGATTACTTACTAAACTATGGTTTGACCAAATCATCCCTCCCCCACCCCCCCATGCCCACAAAAAAGCCTTTTAATTTTGTAGACTAGAATTTTAGTTTTATATAGACCCATGTTAGTGAGATTCAATATTCCACCATGGCCCAAATTTGACTCTTAAATTCATTCAATGGCTATAGATTTATACTAATTTAAATATTCCACACTTCAAGCATGACTTCTCGATACATTCACAGGGAGGATAATTTTACTTAAACAATAATAATATCACAAGAACTACTAACTATCATAAGATTGATAGAAGTACCTATTTTTCTATCATGAAAAATGATTCCTCTTCATGAAATCAATATTGAATATGAAAAAAAATCTTCTCATTCAATAGTTATATATGCCCTATCCATCCTTATTTATAACACCATCTAAGTATAAGATCAAATTTATCTCATCTTATAATGCTTAGAAGAAAAAATATCGTTAATAATGTTTCCTAAGGGTAATACATTTTCTTTCAATGTTCTCATTCTATTCCAAGCACTTTAGAAGATAATATTACAACCATCTAAATCACTCCTAAAATTGGTTAAGCACATTGTGTAAAAAATGAATAGAAACTTCAAGATATTATACATATTGTACCATATAAATTGGATGCACTCCAATTTGATGAATGTTTAGAATCTATTTAATATTTTATTATCATCTCCTTGCACCTTTCCTTCTTTCTCCCATTTTCTATCATTTCTCCTAGGTTGAATTGGGGTAAAACCTAATAGATCCTCTTTAAAGATTCATGGTGTTATGGTCAAGGTAGGATGTATCTTCCTCGGTCCTCCTTTTCCTTCATATATCACTTTGGAATCTTCTCTTTGTACTAGAATGACTATATCTCAAATTTTATACTTGATTTTGGAGATCTTTGACCAATTTTTGGATCCCTCGAGTTTTGTGACCTTGTTATCAGGGGGAATTTGTTATCCTAAATAATCAAGGGTTCACTCCACCCTTGATAGGACAATTATATTTTCACTAGTAGAAACCTAATTGAAACATATTTTGGTCAACTCTTTGGGTCTTGTGTCATTGTACCTTTAGAGTGTTCATTTATAGGCAGGTTATCCAATGGGTGGTGCAGGAGCACCAAGGTAGGCTAGTGATAGACCTAGGGCTTCTTAGATGTTTTTTTTCTTGTAGTGATTCTAGCCATGTCACTAGATCAATAAGAGGATTGAACTAATCCCAAGTTGTGGATGGATAGGTTGGATGAGCCCAAAATGGTAATGTTGCTCATAGTTGCTTAAAAATTGCTCATTTGGCTTAACAAAGCATTTTTGGGTTTTGAAGGCTAAATAGGGAAAGAGAGTGTTTTAAGGTCTTTATTAGGTGTTTAGTAATGATTGAATTTCTTTTTCATGGTTTAGTGTCGATGGGAGAAAGTTTGGGAAGCAGATGCTAAAAATTGAAAAAATTGCCAAATATTGCAAAAGTTGTCATTGACAACTTTTTAACAATTTCTTGAAAAATGAGAAATTTTTTAGTTAGAGATTTTTCAACTATCTAAAAAAATTTGGAGTACTATTTTAAAGCCTTTAGAAGGTCATTCCAATCTTTTCAATTAGTTACAGAAAAGTAGATTTTCTTTTGTACAGATTGTGCAAACAACATTTGATTAACAGTTTTTTGTTTTTTTGTATCATTTGCATATAAATGGATTATCTCTGCATATTTTTGTGTTGGAATAGTTAGGGTGGAGATTTTCAAGGTTCTATATAGTTCAAGTTTTTTATTTTGCTAAATTTTAAGTGCTTAGATTAATTATTTTGTTTTACACCAGTCTATTGCTCTTAGACAGACTGTTTGGACAAATGGGATCATAGGGCCATTTCCCACCACAAGTAGAGTAAATTCTCTTGAGAAATGGAACTTGAATCCATGTAACATATTTTCTATGGAGATGAGGCCCTAGAAAGCACAAGAGCTAAAACTACAGTGATGCCCTAGGAAAGTGATAATATGGTCTAAATAGAGTTAGAATACTTTAAAAGACTATGAAATTGAATCTTGAAATGATATCTTGTAATTATACTTTCAAATGAACCAAATTAATATTGAGTTCTTATGGGGGACCCACACTTGTTTATTAAATCATGGGTTGTTAATGAAACATTGCTATATTTACTTTAGTTGTATTGGAGGAGTTCCTACAATCTAAGCAATCTAACTTCTTGTATACGATCTTACATAATAATAAAAATTACCTTATGGTTTTGAAATAGTTGTTAGATATATACGAGTAGAAATAGATTGTCATATGACTTACAATGAAAAAGCTTCTTTACTCTCTACTAGACTAAATATTTGATTATATTATTCTTCTTTTCTTATAGAGATTATCATTTTACATTTGGGAGATTTCAAGGGAAATTTAAGATTTACAATAATGAAAATTATCATTATTCAAATTGTCTTCATTATGATCATCTTGTTCAAGAATATTTTGGTTCTCAAAACTTTCTTTTAATAAGTAATTGAAAGTAAAACTAAATTGCATATTAAAGGATGGATTCACTATAGAAGAAATAAAATAATGCTAACAATTTTTTATAGAAATTATGAACTATTAACAGAAATGTTTATTAACATTTAATTCCAATAAGAAAAAAATACTATTAAAAATGCTAGTATGATTTTAATAAGGGGCTTCCTATTATTGAGAAAGAAGTTGACACCATAAAAATGTAGAAATATACCAAAAAACATATTACATGCTCTCAAGTGAGCTTAATTTTACAAAAAAAAATTAATGATTTTTTAAATAAATTATCTTTGTCAAAAGAAATAAATAAATGTAGACAACAAATCTGAAATGTATAGGTCACAAATATCTACTAGGTATGCTCCTTGTACATAATTTTTTGCCTAAGTAAGTTTAATAAGAACTGGAAAATTTTTCTTTGAAAATGTATAATAGTTTTGAATTGTAATTATTATATTTATTATATTAAAAAAAAGTGTAGAATACAAAGGTATGTGTCGGATCATGGTGTGCAAAAAAGTGGCAATCTGAAAAATCTATAGTTCTGAAATATCTCAAACCATTTGAAAATCTATTCCAACATTTTTCCCACCCACCCTGATACTAAATGAAAATATTTAATATATTTATAAGGTCTACTATATCTTTTGATACCAAACCTATATGGTAAACTTTAAACACTTCCTAAAAATGTGTTTTTGGCCTATTTTTATGTGACTTTTACTTCAAACATGTAGCTGATGACTTTTTTTCACCAAAATCTGATGAAATGAAAAGGGTTTCTTAAGAAGGTTCTTATCTTTTCATAAATGTAAGGTTTGTCAAATTACGAGGTTAGTAAGTAATTATTACTTATTTTCTAATAGAGTTACATATAAAGTGCTAACTAACACACTACTTAGGAAAGAAATATAACTTTCAAATGGTACAACATTTTTTAAATCTAAAATATGCATCACATTCTATGTTTCTTCTACTATAAGGAAAAATAATGAAAAATTGAATTTTGTAGAGTTTTGAATTAGTTAAAGTGGTCAAACAGAAGAGTTTTTTTATTCCAAAAATACTAAAGTCAAAAAATAATTATTAATTACTTATTTAGAATAAAAATACCCAAAAATATGTGTCACATCCAAGCATTAGTCTACTACTTATATCTAGAATATTATTTAAAAATATTATCATTTGGTTTTGATTAAAGTGGTCAGACATACATCTACTTCTTATTTTTGTTTTGAAATGTTTGTAATATTGCATTAAAATTAAAAAATTTAACCAATCAATTATGATTGTTTCGAGATAAGTCCTAGTAGTTTAGAAACTAGATTCAATTTACTAAACATTCTTTTCTCTCAAATTTTTGATATAAAGTTAATAACAAGTAGAAAATTGCATGTCAAATTGACATAACCTTGATTTTCTGATTTTTTATTGCCACTTAAGAGCATAGTTTGGTTGACCATGATCCTGTACATACCCACAAGCTTGAAATTTATTATTTAAAAATCAACTATCAACATAAATAATATATTGTAAGTTTTATTTTATACTATCATGAATAGGAAGTTCTAGTAAAGTACAAAAATTATTAAAATTTTAGACTTATTACAATCTTGAATTATATAAAGATGTGTAATAATACAAACAAAATCTGTCAACATTAAATATGTGACTAACCAAATCCTTCCAAATCACATACCCCATTCCTTGAATAGAAAATCATTACACTAACCACCCTTTTCTCTTTGACGACACAAATCTTCAAGCCTTATCTTTTCTCTAGGGCTAAATCTAACAAGCCCCAACTTTTTAGTAACACAAATAAGTTTCTTCTCAAGAACAAAATTGGCTCTAATTGGGAAGGTATCTAAAGATGATAAAAAAAACCTCTTTCCTCCATTGCCTTTAGTGGTATAAGAGGCTCTAGCTAGGTGTTAGGTAAATCTTCCATCACCCAATAAACTTATCTGGCATATTTTGTTAATAAGGGCTATCTCAATATAAAGGTTTTTTTTGGGGGGATCTTACTATTTTTATAAATTTTTCCATTGGAGTAGAGGAATATTATGGTCTATTGTTTTAAAATTATCAGCATGGAAGATAAGATCTTCATGTACATACTTCCTCAAAGTACCAATAGCAACCTTATTGTTATGATCACATTCATTTAGTTTATCAGGATCAGATGGTGCAACTATGGTTCCATCAACATAATCAATTAAACCTTTCTCCATCATTTTATTGCATGCTCTAATTTTCCATGTAGCATAATTAAGTGGAGTTAAAAGTGGAAACCTAGGAGAACCCATGATGCAAAATAAATGAACACAAAAGAGAGAGAGAAGCACAAACACTCAAGACACACCCCCCAAATCATTTTTTCCTAAATCATCACCGTTGCACCTCCAAAAAAAAATGACTATAGATTTTACCATAGATGTCCAATTTTGATGAAGCAAATATTGATTTAGGGTTTTTTGACCTTCTAAGTGTGATGCCAAGATCTTATTTGCACCAATAAGCTCCAATCTTGACCTACAAAAATAATCTCTCCAATTTTTGTGCAATGAAAAATTCCTATGGCTTTGATACCATGTGAGAATTTAGTATATCTCTAATAACATGAAAGTATTTGGTATATATCTAATACCATGTAAGAATTTTCCTAAGGCAAGAATGAAATGTTAAGATCTAGAAGATGAAGAGATAGCACAAGAGAGATAAGATATGATCAAATGAGAATGGATTAATTAGATAATTGGATGAATACACTATAGAAGTACCTTGTATACAAAGGCAACTGATATGTGTAGGAGTCATACAAGAGATAAGCATAACAACTAAGCACATGTCCACCAAGGGTGGATTATCCTCCATTGTGTGTGAATGTACGTGCAACAATGAGAGGATAAAAATACAAAGGTGTATCTAATAGAGAGATGTAGTAGAAAACATGTGCTCAACTAGAGTGCAAACTAATATGTTGTCTACATGACAACTCATATGAATATGCAAACTCCTAGGTCTCTACATGACAACTAACATGAAAATACATTAACCTAAGAAAACTTCAATAAAGTGTAAATAGTAAATGCTTATTTACACGAATAGTTATCATTATGCTAAGTGTCTTTGGGTTGTCTCTACTAATTTTTTATCGGTTACAAGATAGTTTAGAACTCCTGTCATTGGTTTTGGTTATCAACTATTGTTAATAGTTTGAAAGAAATTTATTCAAATATGACTTTATTGGAGCAGATTTTACTTTGGGAAAAATCTGATTTTTAACATGTATTAGATTGAAGTAGAGAATTTGTAGTGAAAAAATCTGATTTTGATTGAGATTTAATGGAATCAATTCCATATTATTGTAGATTTTGAGTTTACCATGGTTTAATGTCTCATGGCATTGGTTTGAGTGAGGAAAAAACAGAGAAGATTTGAGGAGAAAATTCAGATTATTTTTTCTAGGATTGAATTTTAGTTTGAAGAGTTCAAATTGATGGGTCTATTTTAAGAGCATGAGAACTATTTTCGGATTTAATATGTGATTGAAAATGATATTCATTTTACAACCATAAAATCAGATTTGGTGATTTGATATAAGCTCTACATTGGTACAAGAAGTTGTTTTCAGTAATTAGTGAAATACATGCTTCATGAGAAACAATATAGAAAGATACACAATTTTGCCTCTAACTTGATAGCATTTCAATAGTAAATAAAGTTGAAATTTTCAGATTTAAAAATTATTTTAGATGCGCTACATTAGATTGGTATCAGAACTCAAAAGATTTTGAGCATGTAGATGGAAGAAAATCTACACCAAGCAATGATTGGGTTTATTATGATTCTTGTTATGCAAGTTTATGGTTACAGATTGGTGTCAATTCATTCAATTGGAATAGGTGAACATAAATTTCTATTGAAGGCCATAGGAGATGGGTGTGTGTGTCACCAATAGTCTGGGGAGAGGGGCATGAAGGGGCTCCCAAGTGAGGGACAAAAGTTGTGTAGTAGCATGGACAAGTAGACTGGGAAATGATGGAAGCACCATTGAAGGAAACCAACATAAACTCCATTAATAGGAGTCTTTTGAAAGACACAAAGGAGGAAAATTATTTTTGCATCACCAAAGCATTTCCATAGGACATGGAAATTTTTCAAGGTCTAGAGTATGGTGTAGGGGCACCAAAAGATTAATTAATTTGAACACATTTTATAAGTCTAATATTATGATGATGAAATTATAGAAAAATACAAGAGTAACGAAGAGGGAAGAGGTGAATCAATTTCTAAAAAAATAAATCCTAGATCCCTTAGATGCCAATGCAAAATAATTCTAGCAAAACTTAATTCTACTGATGCTCAATAAAAAAGAAAATGTTATAACTCTGTAATTACTTAATATGAAATCTTGTGATTATCATTACTTTAACTTAGTTGCAAGCACAAAAAATAAATAGCATGAACACATTTGACACCAAGATTTTAACATGGAAACCTAATTTGGGAAAAACCACCAATTGCATCTAGTTTTTGTTTTCACTCTTTTGAAGTGATCCATGTTAGGTGCTAGCCCTACTAAAGGTTAAAAAAAGTAATGTTAGGTGGGACCATATTAGAGGATTTAATCACCCTATTAGGAGTGGCCTTGTCAAAGATCTTTAAACAATTCAATAGAACTACCACCTTGTTAGAGGACTTACAAGTAGCTATTAAGCCAACTATGTTAAGAGATTTAGATCACTACTAAAATTGTTAGAGATTAACAATGAGATCACCTAATTTGTGTGTAACTACATTGTTGATTATAGATCTCAATTCTAGCTTGTATACTTGATCCTTCTTGATTGAATATACCTTTTCAATTCCATAATCTTCTTATCCTTCTAATTTGCTTCCTCTTATCAAATCTTCAATGTATTCACACACTCTCACTTTTTCTAATCCTCAACTTGAACTTTTATTTATATCATTCATATTATCATGTCAAATCAAATACAACTTAGAATAATTAGTATTCATCTTCTCAGTCAGCTAGAACCAATAGATAAATTAATTGAACTTAATATTCCAACACAAGAGAATCCTTCGTTAGCCAACCCTGCTCGGTAGACACTAACATAGAAATGATTTTCATATGTTAACCAAGTGAAACTTGGTCAACAGTAAATACTAGAAAAGTTCCTTTGGTAACTACGTGAGCTTGGTTAACATTGGTTCCATCACACATTTCCTTCATTAATCGAGTGAGCTCAGTTAACACTCATTTTCTGTAGACTTTCCTTTGACATGTGAGTGAACTTGGTTGACATTTCCTTTTGAACTAGGTAAACTCTGGATTATTTAGTAGTCACAAAAAATTGTCTTCAAGGCCCAAGTGAGCTTGACATAGATTGATTGATAATACATCAATATGACATTTGTGTAATATCAAAGATAATACACAATTAATCAATTGTATCTAACAATCTCCCTCTTTTTCATTGATGGCAACACAACATGTCATAGCACAATGAAATTTTTAGATCAAGAATAAAATAAGGAACATATTATTAGTTTCATTCTAATTCTCATTCATAAGAACTCCCTCTATTAGTGTGAACTCTTTCTACCTTCAGTTTCTCCCTTTGTCAGAAAACTTCATGACAACAAACTTCTCCTTCTATATAACTAAAATTTCAATGAGATATGATAGATATACATCTCCCTCTTTGACATCTCATGCCAAAGACAATGCTTGGTGAAAGTTAATGTACCTTGAATATTGATCCATTTGCAGTATGCCCTTGCCAATTTTGTATCAACTGATTGATCTTCAACATACTCTACCTAATGCAATACTAAAATTCATTTATTGATCTTCAAATAGGGGAAAGATCCCTATCTTAGCTCTTACATACATAAATGCATCCTTAGGTAATGGCTTGGTGAATATGTCTACAATTTTTTTTTTGTGTTCACTTATTCCAATTCTACTTATTTATATTGCACCAATTCTCTTCAAAAATTATATTTTATAGCAATGTGCTTTGTTTTCATATGCATCACTAGATTCTTTGATATATTGATTGCACTGGTGTTATAACAGTATATGACTACTGGATCCTTGATCTCTATCTTCATACCTGTCATCAGTTGTTTGAACCAAACAATGTTAGAACAATTAACTACTGCTGCCACATATTCTATGTCTACTATAGATTGAGAGATACAATTGTGTTTCTTTCTTGTCTAAGACACTAATCTTTTAGCAAGAAAGAATGCTCCTCAACTAATTATTTTTCTATCATCAATACTTCCTACCTAATCAACATCAGTAAATACATTTATGTCCAAATAGCCTCCTATTTTATACCATAAGTCATATTCTTCAGTACCTTTTAGATATCTCATGATTCCTTTGACTACCATTAGATAATTTTCTTTAGGATTTGTTGAGAATGTTTCCACCATACTGACTACTAATCCAATATTAGGCCTTGTATGCACTACATACTATAGTTTTTCAATCATTGATCTATATGTGGTTTGATCTACCTCTTTGGAATCATCATTTTTAGAAAGCTTATGTCTAGTAGACATAGGGGTTCCAACTAGTCTTGAGTCTTCCATTCCAAATTTCTTTAGTATCTCCCTAATATATTTAGATTGAGTAATGTAGATACCATCTTTCTTTTACTAAATCTATAATCCAACAAAGAATTATATCTCTCCAAACATAGAAATCTCAAATTCCTTACTCATTTCTTCTGAAAATGCCTTGTACAAGTCATAATTTCCTGTGAATAATGTGTCATCAATAAATATTCTGCCAACACAATCCTCTTGTCTAGTCATTCTTATATATGGACTACTTTTATCATTTGTTCTTTGAAAACCAATCTATACCAAGTAATTATGAAGTCTTTCATACCAAGCTCTAGGAGCTTGCTAGAGAGCATATAATACCTTGTGTAATTTGTAGACCATGCTTCTTTTGGTAGGATCTACAAAACCTTCTGGTTGTTCAATGTACACTTCCTCATAAAAAATTTCATTCAATTATGCAAATTTAACATCTATTTGATAAACTTTAAATCCTCTGTGAGTTTCATATGCAAGTAAAGTTCTAACACATTATAATCTTGCAACAAGAGTAAAGATTTCACCATAATCAATACCTTCTTCTTGAGAATAATCTTTACATACCAACCTTGATTTCTTTCTAGATACTTCTCCATCTTCATTTAGCTTGTTTCTGAACACCCACTTTATCCCAATTACATTTTTATCCTTGGGTCTAGAAATAAGAGTCCAGGTTTTGTTCTTCTCTATTTGTTCTATTTCTTCATTCATTGCTTCAACCCAACTTTCATTATCCAATACATCTTTAATGTTTCTAGGTTCAAACTAAGCAAGTAAACATGTACCTTTTAATTTTCCTCTTGTCATTGTTCCATTTGATTTCTCTCAGGTTATCTGCTCAGGTGCTTGATGCCTTCAGACATACTTTTCTCACATAGGTTCTTTAGATTTATTGATTTCATTATGAACTTCAGAGAAAGCTCAGGTCCCATTGTCTATGACTTGAGTCCATTAGACTGTGTTTTCTCTTGATGTAGCTCAATTTCTTCTAACTATAACTCAGGTCCTTTAGACTGTGATTCAAGTTGCATTATCTGCAACTCAGTAACTATTAGAGATTTTGGGGACTCGGGATGTGAAGCCTATTTATTTCAAATAGATTTGGCAGTGTATTAGGCTCATAGTAAAAAAATATTCTATAATCCTCTGGTTCTTTGTTTCTTCCATCTTCACTCTTTTATGCAAACTCATCAATTCTCACATGTGCACTTTATATGATTTTATGAGTAGAAAAATTCAAACAATTGTATGCTTTACTTCTGGAGGAGTATTCTAAAAATATGCCTTCATCACCTTTGACATCAAATTTTCCTTTTCTAGATTCTTTCAATTTTTAATATTTGCTACAAATACTTTCAAGTAACTTACATTAGGTTTGTAGTCATACCATAGTTCATACTTGGGTTTTTATTTGAGTCTTTCCTCAGTTGTACTCTATTCAAGGTATGAACTGCAACATTGATAGCTTCCTTCTAGTATTTGATTGCAACATTCTTTTCTATCATCAATGTTCTTGCACAATCGATGATGGATCTATTTCTTCTTTCAGCTATACCATTCTTCTCTGGTGTACTAGGGACTGATACTTTTTAAATTCCTTTTTCAATGTAGAATTTACTACATTGATTAGAGATGAATTCACTACCTCTGTCTAATCTTAAGTATTTTAACTTCTTTCAAGTTTCATTCTCTACTCTTGCCAAGTACCACTTGAATTTTTGAAAAGCTTTAGATTTTTCTTTTAGATACATTATAGTCATCATTCTAGAATAATCATCAACAAAATGAATGAAATTTTTTTCTCCACTATAACTTTGTACTCCAATAGGTCCACATAAGTCTATATGCACAAGCTCTAGGACTTCTTTAGAATGATAGTTTTTTCTTTTGAAACTAGTCTTTCCCATCTTACCAATTTAGCAATTTTTGCATAGACCCATATCAAGTTTCTTCAAACTAGGAATACCTCTTACTCTTTTGTTTTTTCTTATCTTAACTAGATTATCAAAGTTTACATGACATAATCTTTTGTGCCATAAGCAAATTTCTTCTACTTGAGCAATAAAATATCAACTTTCACTAAGATCGAGATAAAATAGGTTACCTTTTGTTTTCTTGCCAGATCCAACCAAATTTCCTTTATCATTTAGTAGTTTGGCCTTTCCGTCCATAAATTCTACCTTGAATCTAATTTTAATCAACTGTGCTACACTTAGTAGATTATGCTTTAGTCCTTCAACCCAATAAGCTGTTGGTGTCGGATTGGTTTTGATAATTGAGTGTCAACACACTTAACCAATTCTTCAATTAATACCGAGTATAATATAGATGCTAAGCTACAGTGTGTGTCGAGCCAGAGAATTCAATAGGTTTTGAGTGAACTTTAGGTGCCAAGCAAAGTTTAAGTGTCGAGTGATAAGTGATGCTGAGTCATTATAGATACTGAGTCACTATAGATGTCGAGTCACTATAGGTGTTGAGTAGAGTATAGATGCCAAGCAAAAAAAATTGCTATAGGAGCTAAGTGAGACATAATTCCTATATGTGTTGAGCATCAGAAACTAGTAAGTGCCAAGTAACACAGAGTCAACATATGAGCTTGTATCTTCACAAACTTAGACGTAAAGCATTTTTTCAGTTGACATAGGATGAATCTCAAAGTATCGTGGAGATAAGATCGAATCTTTTACATTACTTATATAATTAACATGAAGCAAATAAGAAAAATGGAGAAGGCATGCAACGAATGGGAAAAGTGCAAGAATTGAGTGGGAAATGAAGAAGTAAATATTGATCATAGATTCATACCTAACCCTAAGTCTTCAAAGCCTTTAAAAGGAGGACAATACCCCATTATATGTGTGCACTTGAGAAGTGTATGGGTGAATTATAGAAAAGTATAGAAGGGTGTAAATACTTAGAAAGAGTAGAAAAACACTATAGAGTTTAGTTGATCAAGGACAAAGTACTAGAGTTTTGAGAAGAGACATATCAGATCAAGCAAGGATCAGAGAAGTCAGAGCATAATGAAGATCTAGAATTAGAAATTAAGTATTGCAAGTCATCAGGTCAAGACTTTCTAATACTCTCTAGCAATTGTATTAGGAACTAAAATCCTATGATGATAGGTTGGTTTAATAGCCATGTTGTAAGCCTTTAGACAAGGTGCTAAATCCTTTAAGAGGGTAACATTCCAAGTGAATATTTGTAATTCCTTTAACCAGGTCACTTTTAACAGGGTGTGAAGTTTTTAATAGGACAGGCCTTTCATAGGGTAGACCATTGGAAGTGGTAAAAATTTGTAACCTTGAATAGTTACATATTGCTACAGTGATACTTTGTGGGTGTCATCCCTACCTCAATTTTACCTTCTCATTTTGGAGGGTTTCTAAGTTACCAAATTCTTGAGTTATCTATTTTCATGCATGTCTTTACTGTAATGTTTATTAGATGAATTAGATACATGTGAATGATTTCAATTAAAAGGTTTTGAAATGGTTAATGTTAGTTACTTCTAATTCACCCCCCCCTCTCAGAAGCAAATCTTCCCACTTTTAAATTCCAACAATTGGTATCAGAGCCAAGTTCTCATAAGGAGGAGCCTTACAGCTTGGAGAAAAGATATGGAAATGGAATTCTACAAACTTGAGAAGATCATAGAGAATCGAGAAATTGACATACAACTTGCTTTACATGCTTTGGAAGAAGCTAGAGAAGAACTAAGAAAATCCTTAAAGAGAAGAAGAGAAATTGTCATAGCTGAGAATGATACACAATACAAGGAGATTAACACCTCAAAACTTTATACAAATGGAGATTCCAAAGAGTTTTATGTAGCAATAGCAGACCTAATAAAGAAGAATAGAGATCAAGGAGAAAAAATTAGAACACTCAAGGTTGAACAAGAATCACAAGCCATGATGCTTTGTGAGGTGATTGAATAGAAGAAAAGAGCCATTGAAGATAAGACTATGCTAGAAGAAGACAAGAGAAACCTTGCCAATAGATTGGAAAAAAAGTCAATTAAGCTTGCAAGAATTTTAAACATATAGCTAGACACTCCAAGCTAGATGATGAATGCATATCATGAATTGAATATCAAGGACATTGAGATCTCTACATTGAAGATGAAAAATGAGTAACTACAAAATGATCTCAAAAGAGAGAAAGAGATTGTAGAAAGATTCAACAAACCTAATGAGGCAATTAAGTACTTTGAGTAACCACTAAAATCACCAAGGGCTAGCAATGATACTTTAGGACTAGGATACACCAACATTGAACAAAGAGTGTCATCCAAGATAGCAAAAGAAAAGAATAACAAAGGTAAGAACACTAAACCTACTTGTCATTATTGTGGTAAAAAGGGACATACATCTAATGTATATAGGAGCAAAAATGCCCATCAACATGACAAACCTAAGAATTTGAGTCATTTTCATAAGTGAAAAAATTAGGGACATCAAGCACATGACTATAGGACTAGGACTATTAGAACACCAAGATTTGAAGGTCACTACTACAATTGCAAGAAATATGGATATAGAGCTTTTGAGTGTAGATCAAGGCCTATGTGGACACCTAATAACTAAAAAAGGGGAATAACCATGTACATCACTACAATTGGGACTACAACACTAGGTATGGTTGTCATTACTGTCAAGAATATGGACACATTGTCAGGAATATGGAAAAATTCTTAAAAATTGCATAAGAACACATTTCAATGAAAACTACAGTAGATGGTTGACTCAAACCACATACTTTAGTTGCTTGAAGATTGGTCATATGAACAAGAATTGCCAAACAAGGTCAAAGACACCCAACTCAAAGAGAAACAAAGGTAAAGAGAAGGTAGATGTTGAACAAATTAAAGGAGAAATGAATAAGACTTGGAAGAAGAAAAATGAGTGTAGCACATCAAATGAAGGGATCACTTCACCTAACAGGTCAAGTGGTTACACTTCATTAAACTAAGCAAAGAGAAGGCATGAGGGACCAATTCAAAAAGTTGTATCATACATTAGTTCCTAAACAAGTAGGTACTAAAAAGAAGAGATCAACATAAATAGAGATGCAGAGTTAGAACTTCAAGTTTTCATCAGTGTTGCCATGTTAGAAAAGTTGCCCTCAGATGTCGAGTAAAATTCTAGTACATGCCAAGTTGATTGTCAAAATCAGTAGAAGCTGAATGATTAATAGCAACCAAGTTGGTAGTGGAAGCCAAGAGAAAAGGAAAATTCAATTAAAGCCACCTAAGGGATACTCTTGTGCAAACTGAGTGATGAAAAGTCAATGGAAGCTAACTAATGCAAAAATCTTTAAGAAGCTGAGTGGACAGTTGTAAATGCACTAAGCATTAAATGTAATGAAAATAGGGTATATTATCATGTTTTCAATCATTTTTCTTCATTGTGAATAAAGAGCAAAGAAGAAAAGAGCACATAAAGATTTCAAAGTAGAGAATCTAGCATTTAAGCAAATTCCAATAGCATTTGAACATGATTTCATCGATTTTGAGGTATTTGTATTTGTGCCAAGCTATGCAGTTTCATATTTTCTTTGTATTCAAACCCTAGATCACACAAATGACTTCTAGTTCTAAGAAAACACAAGAGAAAGGATTGTTTGAGGTCTATCTAGTGTCTAATGAAGTGAAACAACCTAATTTCTGCCCAATCCCTAAAGTGGCATATAAGAATGAACCAACTGGAGCCCTATCTATCATACCGCCTAAGGTAGTTATGGTTCAAGAAATTAGGAGATGTTACAATTGCAAGATTGGAGCCAAAGGGGACATGGAAATAAGGGAAGCTTATAAGAGATTGTGTTAAAATGGAGTGTTAAAAGAATAATATTAGATTTTTGAAAAGAAGGGTTTGACGCGAGCCCTCAAATTCCCTATAGTTTTGAAAACTTAATGGATAAGGATAGTGCTTAGCAGAATACATGATGAAAGCTTATGGTTGGGGATGGTCTAGTAAAGATCACAAAGAGAATTATACATAGAGTGATAGGGTACCCAACCCTAGATTGATCAAGGACCATTAGGAGTGATTCTAAGGAGACAATAGAGAAAAACACTGGTGCTAAGTGAAACAAGAGAGGAATGATAATAGACATCATTTAGGACCCTCTTGTTGATTTTTTTGTTATGGCTATTGCACAAACATTCTATCAATCCAGTAGACTTAATAGTGTGCCTCACATTGCAGTTGATGTGGGTTATAAATTGGTGAAAAAGGATCATACTTATGATCTTGCAGAACTACAATTGTAACAGATTAATGAAAATTTAGTAACAAGAAGAAGAACCAAGGGAGCCCAATGCAAGTTTCATGCTTTTTAAATTTGTATATTCTCTTATGTGTAGAATGAGTTTCCTTCTTTTGGTAAAGTAGTCTAGAAAGAAAATGGGTCAATAATAGCTCAAGTAAATGAATACATAGAATAGATGGGAGCTAATTTTGAGACCCTAATGACTAGCTATTTTGAAGACTTCAAGAAAACCATGAAGCAAAGGATAAAAATTCTAGTTTCTTTTGTAGAGAAAGATGTAAATGATGTATGCTTTCTTGTAGATATTGATTACACCTATATACAAGCTGCCATACCAAGAGTTAGATGGCTAAGACCTCTTGGCTATGAAATAAATATAGATGAGGCATCAATAGCTATAACTACACTACTAGCTGAGGAAGTAGACAAGAGCGCACCACATTTTGGTACTTTTGATGTTTTCAGATCAAAGGTTGATATGGAGTTAAAAAATGCCTCCACACTGAAGAAGAAAGACAAACTTGTAAAGAAACTTAAGGCCAAATTTGGTGAAGGTATGATAGAAGAAGAAGAAGAAGGTGAAGAAGCTGAGGATGATGAAGAGGAACAAGGTTAGGAAACACTTGCTCTAACCCAAGGTATGGAAGAGGATGTAGAAGAAGAGGAAGGTACCAAGCAGGAAACACCCAAGGCTAAGCCAAAGAAGAGAAAGGCATAGAAACAACTAGCTGCACAACCCAAGGGGAAGAAAAAAGAAAGAAAGTGAAGCACAAACAAGCCAACTACAAGGGTAGATACTAGGGTAATAACCCAAGTGGAAAATGAATAGGGAAAACAAAAAGCCATAGAAAAAAGAGGGCCTATAGAGAAAAAGAAGAGAAGAAAATATGTTTCACCTCCCGAGTAAAATGAAGAAAAGACAGAGTCTGATAATGATCAATTTAGATTGGTAAGGCATTCTACCAAGTTTAAATTGCAAAATGTTTTTAATAACATTAGAGATAATGCATATCTAACTAGTTTAAAGACCATTGATTTTAATAAGTTGTCAACGGAAAAAAAAAACATAGTGGAAGAGTCCATCTACATTATGATGGCTAAGTTCAAGACCACCGCACTTGAACTTGACAATTCTATGCCTAAGGAGCTAAGCTCCATTGTAGAGAATAAATGGCATTACTGCCTTAAAATGGAGACGGAAATAAGGGAGTCTACATTGGCTCATCTATTGCCTAACATAACCAAAGGTTAAATAAGCAAGACTAACAAGAAACATGGGAGCAAATTTACACCTAAATACAAAGTCTTTAGAATTTTACAAAATCAAATTGAAGATGTTGCACAAAAATCTACACAAAGGTGGAAATTAATTTATGGATTAACCACTATCAAGGAAGGGAAAGAAGACCCCTTTGAGGGAAGAAATTATGAGGAAGAAGAAGAGAATGAAAAGGATGAGGAAGGAGAGAAACAAAAAGAAGAGGAAACAATGGAGAAGACAGAAGGTGAAGAGGCAACAACTGAAGAGCATCAGCTAGATCAAAGTGTCCAAGACACCAAAATGCCACCACCAAGTCCACCACATAGAGAACCTATAGAAATAGTAATATTTAAGGATGTTCCTAACACTTTAGGTCAGAATATCAATCCATTAACTATAGAGGATCTCAAAAAGATCCTTCATCAAACTACATTGCAATCACAATTGTGTACAAATCCTATTTTGGTGACTATGGAAGAATTACAAAAGGCTATAACAGAGACTACTAGGGAGAAGGTGAACACACAAGAACAACCTTAACAAACTCCCACAACTACAATAGATCAACCAAAAGAGCAAGAAGCACAAGACACAACTGCTAAGGTTGATCATATAGTCATAGCTACAACAACTGCCGAGGAGCCAACAAAGGAACAAATAGGGCAAGATGTTCCTACAACACAAAACCAAGATGCACCTCCTCAAATCATTTTCATTGATCAGGGAAGTAGAGAAGAAGAGAACTAAGAGGAGAAAACCCCTAAGGAAAAAGAGTACAAGGTAATATAGACATTGGTGAACTTGCCTACCTTAGGGACTCCTACCAAGTAGTCGAGCATTGATGTAGTACCACTACAAATTTTAGCACCAGGCTTGAGCTCTACCAAGGTAGTAAGGGTAATTCACTATGGATACCCTACACTTGATGAAGAAATAGTCATACCTAGTGATGACTCCAAGATAATGAATCTAGCACAGATAAATGAAGTGCAAGAGGCACCGGAGAGAAGGAAGAAATAGGAGATACTTAGAACTAAGTATAGACAAAAGCAAGTACTTGTAGAAATCAAAGACATATTCATTTATGCATTTAGCTTGATAGTACCTAATGAAACCAAGCCCATCATAGAGAAATTGTCGAACATAGTGGACTAGGTACAAAATGAAGACCTTGATACAAATATTAAATTATTAGAGTGGTCAAAAAAGAAATTTCAAATGAAAGTTAATGAAAAGATATCTAGTGAGATAGCACTTTCACAAGTTGAATTGGCTAAGAAAGTTGAAAAAGTGAAAATAATACTTGATAATATATTCTCACTGTACTCCAAGTTGTGTGACTCATCATACTTCACACAAGAAACTAGCTAAAAAGTACTAAGCTTGGAATGAAAACTCAAGATTTCTAGCACATAGCTACCCAAAGATCCAACTCAAAGCATTGATGGTAGAAGTGGCCCAAATTGATATAGATTCAATCTGCCATTACCCTACATCTAGAAGTATTACATAATGAAATGGCCTATGCAAAAAAATTTCTAAAGAAAGATCCTAATCTTTCTACCCTAGAAGGCCTGATAAATCTTGCAATAGAGACAAACATCTAGCACAAATCACTGGAAATTGCATTAAATAATTTGAATGCTTCTCTAAATATGATCATGGAGGTAAACAAAACATTTTTGGCTAAATATTCTCTTCATTCTTAGGACCCTTTGACATTCAAAAAGGGGGAGATATTCATTATTGCATATAATAAGAATGTGGAGTTAATACATTCTTTGATGGAGGTAATAAAGAACATCCAAATGGGGAGATATTCAAATTTTGAGGAAGTATTAAGGAGATACAACCAAAAGAACAATAAAATTTGCAAGAAGATGTGAAAGGGGAAGTAGATACAGAGTAAAAACATACCAAAAATAGGGTACACAGAAATAGAGGCAAAAGAATGAGAAGGCAAAGAGTATTAGACACATTAGCATGAGAAAAATTCATCACAATAGTCTTTGGTTATAGGAATGAAATTTTGGTTACATAAATTGCACATCATCATAGGGGGAGTTACAAATTTTTTGAGGTATACAGAATTTTGAAAAAGTTTTTGAAGTCTTGTACATATGCGTAATAGAATCTATAGTATACTTATAGAGATTAGATTCATAATGTTAAGTGTTTTTTCCACTCATGTCAAAGGGGGAGATTGTTGGTCTCAGATTGGTTTTAACAATTGAGTGTCAACACACTTAACCAATTCTTTAGATAATGCCAAGTATAATATAGTTGTTGAGCTGCAGTGTGTGCTGAGCTAGAGAATTCAATAGTTCCTAAGTGAACTTTAGGGGCCAAGAAAAGTTCAAGTGCCAAGTGATAAGTGATGTTGAGTCACAATAGATGCCAAGTCACTATAGATGCTAAGTCACTATAGGTGTCGAGCAGAGTGTAGATTCCAAGCGAAACAAAATTTCTATAGGAGCTAAGTGAGATAGAATTCCTATATGTGTCAAGCATCAGCAACTAGTAAGTGTTGAGTAACACAGAATCAACATATGAGTTTGTATCTTCACAAACTCAAATGCGAACTATTTTTTGAGTCGACATTGGATGAATCTTAAAGGATCTTGAAGATAAGATTGAATCTTTTACATTACCTATGTAATAAACATGTAGGCAATAAGAAAAATGGAGAAGGCATTCAACCAATAGGGAAAGTGCAAGAATTGAGTGGGAAAAGAAGAAGTAAATATTGATCATAGATTCATATCTAACCCTAAGTCTTCAAAGCCTTTAAAAGGAGGAAAAAACCCCATTATATGTGTTCATGTTAGAAGTGTATGGGTGAATTATAGTGAAGTGTAGGAGGGTGTAAAGACTTAGAAAGAGCAAAACAACATTGCAAAATTAGTTGATCAAGAACACAGTATCAAAGTTTCGAGAAGAGACATATCAAATCAAGCAAGGATCAAAGCAGTCAAAGTAGAATGAGGATATGGAATAAAAAATTAAGGATTGCAAGTCATCATGTCAAGAATTCATAATACTCTCTAGAAATTGTATAAGGAATGAAAATCCTATGATGATAGGTTGGTTTAATAGCCATGTTGTAAGCCTTTAGACAAGGTGCTAAATCCTTTAACAGGGTAAAATTTCAAGTGAATGTTTGTAAATCCTTTAACCAAGTCACTTTTAATAGGGTGAAAATTCTTTAACAAGACATGCCTTTCATAAAGCAAACCATTGGAAGTGGTCAAACTTTGTAACCTTGAATAGTTACATATTGTTGCTGTGATACTTTGTGAGTGTCATCCCCACCCTAGTTTTACCTTCTCATTTTTGAGGGTTTATGGGTTACCAAATTCTTGTGTTATCTATTTTCATGGATGTCTTTACTTTCATGTTTATTAGAAGAATTAGATGCATGTGAATTATTTCAATTAAAAGGTTTTGAAATGGTTAAAGTTAGTCACTTCTGATTCACCCCCCACCCCCTCAAATGTAAATCTTCCCACTTGTAAATTCCAACATAAGCATTATCACATACAAGCTCATTGGTTAATGAGATACAACCTTTTCCTTTTATTCAACAAGGTTCATTGTTTCCAAATCTTACACAACCTCTATCATAATGTTCAATGTGTTCAAATTTTGTTTTATCTCTAGTCATATGATGTTAACAACCACTATCAATAATCCATGTACCATTTTTTCTAACATGAGAGATAAGTGCCATATTATCTCCTTCATCATTAGATTCATCTTTTACATCAATATATACCATTTCATCTTCACTGTTATTAGAATCTTTAGCCATAAAATAAATTTTCTTACCTCTGTCCTTCTAGTTCTTGTAGTTTTTGAATTCCTTCTTGCCTTCATACTTATTACTTTTCTTCTCATCCTAGTTTTTCTTGTTTGGATACCTAGCAACAATATGACCAAATTCTTCATAAGAAAAGCTAATTAGAGGTATCTTGCATTTGTACTTTCTTCTGTCTTTGGGGTATTTCTTTGCAAGTAGGGCTTCAACAATTTCAAGATCATTGTCAGAACTTTCTTCTATTTCTTCTTCGCTTCCTGAATGTTTTTCCTTTGATTGCTTTCTCTTTTCCTTGTGTGAGAGTTTGGCTTAAAATAAAGACTCAACATTTTTGGAACTAGGAACATAGTTATTATATTTATCCAACTCAAAAGTCATCAATCTTCCAACTAGAGCATCTAGATATATTTTATTATTTGAATCACATCTTATTTCTTGAATAGTTGAAACTCTAATTGCATTAAGAGGAAGAAGAATTATGAGTACCTTTCTTACAATAGTTTTTTCACCAATGTCTTCTCCAAATGCTTTGATTGTACTCACACCTGCTTTGATTCTTTCCATGTATTTTGCAATGTTTTCATCTTCTCTCATTTTCATCTGATCAAAATGACCTTTGAGACTTTCTGCTTTGGCTTTTTTTACATTTTCATCTCCTCCATAAATGTCTTCTAGTTTGGTCACATTTCATGTTCTATTTTACAATTTTTTAATTCATCAAATTCAACATTACTAAGAGCAGATACAATATTAGTCAAATCATAATGTTATGATTCTTCTTCTCAACAATGTCTTCAACTAATGATGTTCCAGTGGGAGTCTTGTATTTAACATCAAGATATTTACACGTTGAATTATTGATAGTTGCTAAATATAATCTCATAAGTCCTTGCCATGCTGCAAAGTTGTCTCTGTTTAGCTTGGGAATCTCTCTTCTGCAAGACATCTTAATCTTTAGCTTAGGTCCTTGAAACCTTCTTTGCAAGCACCAAGAGCTTTGATACAAATTGTTGAAAAATATAAGAGGAGTAACTAAGAGGGAATCAATGAATGAGTTACTACAAAAATAAATCCCAATTCTCTTAGATATTAGTACAAAATAATCCTAGCAAAACATAATTCTGATAATGCTTGGCAAAAAAAGAGATGTTGTAACTTGAAAATTAATTAACATGCAAATCTTGTGATTATAATTACTTTAACCTAATTGTAAGCACAACATATGAATAGCATGAACACATATGACACTAATATTTAATGTGGAAATCCAATTTGGGAAAAACCACCAATTGCAACTAGTTATTCTTTCCACTCTTTTGAAGTGAGCCCTGTTAGGAGCCAACCTTGTTAAAGGTTACAAAACAAGCTGTTAGGTGTGACCCTATTAGGAGTGGCCTTGTCAGAGGTCTTTAAAAAATTCAATAGAATTGTCACTTTGTTAGAGGATTTACAAATAGTTGTTAAGCTAACTCTGTTAAGAGATTTAGATCACTCCTACAATGGTTAGAGAGTAACAATGAGATGGCTTGATTTAGATGTAGCTAAATTGCTTATTATAGATCTCAATTCTAGTTTGTATACTTGATCCTTCCTGATTGAATATGTCTTTTTAGTTTCACAAGGATATTTTGCTTATTCTTTTGATTTGCTTCCTCTTATCAAAACTTCAATGTTTTCACACACTCACTATTTCTAATCCTCAACTTGACCTTTTATTTATATCATTCATATTGTCAAGTCAGCTCAAATACAACTTAGAGTAATTAATATTCATCTTCTTAGTAGGCTAGAACCAATAGATAAATTAATTGAACTTAATATGCTAAAACAAGAAAATCTTTCATTAGTCAACCCTGCTCAGTACACACTAACTCAAAAATGATTTTCTTATGTTAACCATGTTAAGTTGGTCAACACTACATACTAGAAAAGTTCATTTGGTAACTGAGTGAGTTCAATTAACACTGGTTGCATCCAATGTTTCCTTCATTAACCAGGTGAGCTCGGTTAACACTCATCTTTTGCAAACTTTCATTTGATGCCCCAATGAACTCAGTAAACATTTCCTTCTTAACTAGGAAAATTGTGGATTGCTTAGTAATCATAGAAAACTATCTTCAACACTTGAGTGAGCTCAACATATACTGACTAATAATGATATGACATTTATGTAACATTAAAGAAAATACACAATTAATCAATTCTATCCAACAAAAATAATGTTCTTGATTACAAGTAAATATCTATTTCTTTTTAAAAATAAAAAAATAAAAAATACTATCATTAAAAATTTGGGAATTTTGCAATTTATAACCAATGCATGTAGTGGGAATCCAAGTAGTCATGGTAGTTGACCAATTTTATAACCACCAAGAAACATATTAAAAGAGAAACTTTATTGCATTGAAAAGAGTGCAGAGATGTAACGAATGAAAATCTTAAATCTGTCTATCAACAAGTCAAGTCCATCTAATGAATATAATACATAGAGAGAATGGAAATAAGTCTTTTTTTTCTCTATTCTATATATTGAATTAAATAGTTTTATTCAAATTTCTTATCATTATGCTAAGTGTCTTCGGATTGTCTCTATTAATTTGATATCGGTTGCAAGATAGTTTAGAACACTTGTCATTGGTTTTGGTTATCAACTTTTGTTAATAGTTTGAAAGAAATCAATTCAAACATGACTTTATTGGACTAGATTTTACTTTGGGAAAAATATGATTTGTAATGTCTTAGATTGAAGTATAGAATCGATACATTGTAATTTCTTATAACTAGTGATTGATTTCAAAGAATAAATCAAGGAGATTGAGGTATGAATCATCACTTTTCTACATTACAAAGAAAAGATTTTTCTTCAAAACATAATTTTCTATCTAGCATGCACAATGAATGTAATCACGCATGCTCACAACAACCTGTATATCCATCTTATATTCTACCATCTCCATTTTTCTCATCTGGATCATACTGACATGCTCTATATCCAATACAAATCACTCCATTCATTTCATCTACAATCCGCTCCAACATATCCACCAATGGAAATCACAACTCCTAAAAATAAATGAAATAATAAGGTGGTTCCAACTGCATATAAGGATGATATTTTTATGATCCTTTACATTCTATTAATGTGCACAAAATTGGTAATATGGATAAAGAATTTGATTTTTGTTAAAAAGGACTAGAGGAGCATATTGATCAAATTATCACCTATCAATCAAGTTCTTCTTATCTTCTTTAATCACAAAATTTTGAGATATTTCACAAGCATAAGGAAAAAAAGAAATATCATTTCATCATTGAAAGGATATCGATATGTGTTGGAATTAATCATGCACTTAAATATGATGTATTGCATACCTTAATCATCCATGTGTTGTGTGTCATACAAAATGATATCTTACAAGATCAATTCCTTGGAAATATTTTTATTTTCAAACAACTAGATTGTGGGAGGTCTATGATAAAAATATGAATTCCTTACACACTTATTGATTCAGGTCCAACTGACTAAAAGGACCTTGAAGGATTTGAATGCATTAATGACCAAATAACATGTGTTTCAAGTCGATGAGATCATTATTTTCATTATTGATTCTTTACATTATCTTGAGATGACCAGATACATTATGGATGATTGATTCATTTAACAAGAATCAAGGAATTAATATCAATAATATTTCTTATTCTTGGTTCTTGTGCATCTTAAGATGATCATTCATTTATAAAATGTGCTATAAAAATTTCTTGATTCCTTAGATGATTCAAATGCATGAGCTTTTGTAATGTGAAATTAAGGAGAAAATCATAGAATTCTTGAAATTGACTAAAACTCAAGAAATTATTAAACGGGCTCACTTTTTTCATTGTTCAAATTATCCTAATGATCTTGTGACCTTGTAGTGTGAAGTTAAGTTGGATGTAAATCCCTCCAATGTTTTTGTTCTTGATCGATTTCCAATAAAGCTTCATTAATTGTTTCACTGGTCCTTGTAGTAACCCTCCACATATGAGATGTCAACCAATTCAAGGTACGTGTTCTTCTATTGGTTTTCCTTGGTAATATATGTACACAAGAATTTATTTTTATTTATCCATTTTATCATTATTAGGTATCTATTCATATTAGTAATCATATGGGATCATTTTCTTGGACATAAATTGCCTACTTAATGATAGAGTTGTTGAATGGATGGTATTGTTTTACTATATTTGATATGCTTGGTCTTGAGAATGTTGTTATATGTCTCTTATTATGGTGATCTAATACCTTTGTACCAATGCAATTTATGGTGCATCACTTCTTCCTAGAGTTGTGTCTCCACCTACCTATAATTTTATGGACACAACAGCAAGTATAGTAGGATAGCATAGCTTTGCGTTATGTGATCCAATTTTTTCATCAAAGAACATTGTGTCTTATGAGTACCTCCATAATTATTTGTAATTATTTCACCCAATTATGTCACTATGAGTAACAAAGCCCTATAAGAAGCTTCTAGATTCAGTGACATGAGATAAATAGATCAAGATTGATTATGTGGGCACATGGTTATCATGCTCAAGTTAATTTTGGTCATCTTTTCAAGTTCATTATTCAATCCAATTTCAATGGTGCCTTTTGTCAGGAAATGGAAATAAATTAGGTTTTTGATGATATCACTCTCTATTATCCATATAATAATTTGTATTCCTTTGGTCATCCAATGTAGTTATTTGAAAATAATTTTTAAAAATAAACAAATTAAAAGAATAAAAGAAATAAAAGAACCAATAATGAAAACCTTTAGGCATTGTTGGTCAATTAATATGTAAAAATTAGTTCTTAATGGACATTAACTACAAAATAAATTCCTAGTGGTGAAAACTATTTTTTAAACACCATTAAGTGGTGAGTGTTGAAAATTGGATTGCTAGTGGTCACTTATCATAATATATATATATATATATATATATATATATATATATATATATATATATATATATATATCTATATATATATATATATATATATATATATATATCTTTTTTAATAAAATAATGAAAAAGACAAAAGAAAATAAAAAATTGAAAAATGCAATAATTGGTTTGAGCTAACCATTTTTTCAGGGAGACTTAGTTGCCTCTTTGGCTCTTTCTATCTTAGTGCTTTTTGCATCTCATTTTGCTTTATTGTGTCTTGTGCTTTAGTTTTCGGTGATCACCACAATTTTGATCACCTACCTTAATTACTACACATTCAATCGAGCTACTATAGAAAATGGATCAAGTTCCCTTCATTGTGCTCTATATTACTTGATACCTATGGTGATATTTTATGTTGTACTCCTTCCAATTAGTGTTTTTGGTTCATTCTAGTGGTCTACTATCTAACGCTTCATGTCAGTTGGAAAGATTTTGTGGTGTTGCAATTCTTGGTTCAATCCTTGCTTCATAGTTGTAGTGATCTTTTCACCTCCAGCCCTTAGCATCCATGGAGATGCATGTTGGTAACATAATAAATTTTATTTTCCATTATTTAATCTTTTAGCTTTATTAATATTTCTTATTTTATTAATCATATGTGCAACATCCCTACCTTTTCTCTTCTAGTTTCCCAAGGATGGTAAATCATTCCAATTGTGGGGAGGTATACCATGTTTATTACATATATTTTCCTCATTATCATTTATCCTTTTTTATTCCATTTTGAAACACATCATTTCCTACTTCAAATTTTTCATTTCATCCTACATGAACCCTATTATATCCCTTTGTTAATCATTTGCATTGCCTACCATTTCACCAATTCTAACCAAGCTCATGTGTATTGAGAAAATTTTCATAAAACCTCCTATATATCTAGCATTTGAGAAATATAATGCTATGAAAAATGAAAATGAAATTTTGGAGGTTTGAATATTAAAATAAAAGATCCAAAATGGAAATTGTAATGAAATCAACATGAGCTATAAAAGTTATAGGTGAAGAAGGAAAATTCTATAAATCCAAGGTTCCCTCTCAAAAACATAAGATTGCATGGGGATGTGCAATATCTTAAGTTGGGGGGAAATGATGAGAGCCATTTATGACCCATTTGAAACTATCTTTTCATCATTTTATATACCATTATATTCAATTTCATATCATGTTTCTATTCCATTTCATCTTATTTTGCTATCTTATGTTGCATATTTTTAAATATGAATATGCAATATTTAATTTAGTTTTTGGATAAATTAATGGAATTTATTATTGATTATTTATAATAATATTATTATTATTTTATGCCTTGGATTATTATTTTATGTTATGATCAAATATTTCTAGCCAAAAATTTCCACAAAAAAATATGAACAGTTAGTTTTGCATTGTCATTTATGAGTAAATGAGGGTGAATTTGAAACATCATAGGCATGGGTTTTTTTTTTTTTTTTGTGCTATTATTTTCATTTGATTTCATACATAGAATTAGTGTATAGTTTATATGAAGCTTAATTTATGCAATCATATTAATGATTTATTTTAGATTAGATTTGTGCTTTTATATTTTATGTGTATCATTATTTTAATTTAATTTTATAAATATGATCATTATATTAGTTTATATATTTTAATTTGTGTTATTGTAAATAACAATCATTGATTCATATTTTTTTTCAGATTTAATTGTAAATTTAGATTTGTGTGGTTTTTTATTTATTTCTTGCAATATTAAATTGTGGATAATTTTTTGATGATTTATAATTCTTCTGATTCTTAGAATACCTTTTATTTTAACACCTATCATTTGATTCCTATAACTAGGAAGTGATAGTTCCTATCACTAGTTTTGTTTTGGTTTGTTGTAGGTTTTCTTGAATTTTTTCTAGCAAAATCCATCCCCACTTGGCATGCTATCTTCATCCCTTGAGAAAATAGCCACTATACCTTTCATGAGTTTATGACCCCAAATTGGAATTTAAATGTCAAATGAGTTGGCTCTTAATCTTATCAATTATCCTTAATATTTGACCCGCAATTTATCCACATAGTTCCACCATCACATTCCTCAAGTTTACAAAACTGACTAATGTCTCTGATCATATGATTTACACATCCACTAGCAATGATCCAAACATTAGTAGTACTAATATGTGAAATAACATATATATCATCCTCATACCTTTCCTTGTTAAGGTATTCTTTAACAGTTCAACATAAACCACTTCTATTGCATCTTTCTCATCTCTAGTGTCTGACTCACTATGGTCTTCCTCAGTAATGTAGCATGATTTCTTTCATTTTTCCTTGTAGTCTTTGCTCATTCTATACTTTTGATCCTTCTTATTAGTTCTATCACTTATACTCTTGGTAGGACATCTTGTAGCAATATTACATACTTCATTTCACTTAAAACATATATGAGGTAATTTACCTTTGAGTTTAACATTAGCTCTTGGTAACCTCCTTTCAAACAATTCTTCAACTTTACTACTCTTTTCTTTGTTTGAACTACCAATGGTTAATGAAGTCTTGAAATCATTCACAACTGTAGGAATACTATTATCAAAATTATTAAATTCAAATGTAGTCAAATGACTAACTAAACCATCAAATGTAAGAGCATTACCAAGAATAGTTAATACTTCTTGATTTGTAGAAAATTCAGTAGCACAAATAGGTAAGAGAGTTTTGAGAACCTTACTTACAACTTCAATATGACTGATGACTCCTCAACCAGCTTTGATTGCACTCACGACTTCCTTAATTCAGTTCACTATATACTACACAAAATTTTCGCATTCCTTCATTCTCATGTCATCTTATTATTTCTTGTTCTTCACCATGCATAAGTTCCAACTCGTCTCATATCTTTTTAGAGTTAGTACAACACTTGAAATAACCAAACTTGACATCATTAATGAAAAAATAAATCTCATTCATTAGACTATTATGTTCTTTCTGTCATGCCATCTCTTCTATAGTCATAGGAGGGGTAGGAGAAACATAAGCACCAAATAGCTAGTATATAGTATTGTCCCCAATTCTAAATAAATATAGCCTCATTCTATTTTTTTGTGAGAATAAGTTCTCATTGTTTAGCTATGTTACCTCTCTCTTATATATTTTTAGCACATGCAATAACTTGTTTCTTCAAGAATGTAGCTTTGATACTAATTGTTAGATACCTAAGAGGTGGATGAATCAATTATAACAAGTTATCTACTAGGCCTTTCTTGTTCAAATAACTTAATTTCCCTATTTCTTCTTTTTGATCTCTTATTAACTAGTTCATGAACTTTCAATTTCACTTTAAAATTTTTGTGCTTCATTGTTTTACTTTTGTTCAGCTCAATTCACCATTTTTAATTTCTTCTTCTTCAACAAAAATTATTGGACATTCAATACATCATCACCAACATCAAAAACCTCAACAACCAAAAATAATCTTGATTATTTCTTTAAATAGGAAACTTCTTCCTCCTAGACTCTTACATATTTTGTCTCTTAATCACAATCATAGATCTTAGATTCAATGAATTTAGTCAATCAAAAAATAAAAAAATCTTGAACTTTATGATCATCTCAATTGTGTTAAATATCCTTCATTTGATCTTCATTATATTTCTCCAACCATAGATCTTGTAACTATCTTTAACTTTATCCTTTGATTTGACTTTATCGAAGGTTGATATGACTCTTTTACATACAATAACAATAGTATCAATTAGGGGCTAACAATTATAGATTCATCTTTAGGAATTATTTACATTATTTTATTGCATTCACAATTACATCACTTCAAAATTGCATTACATCTCACCCTTTATGGGAAATTCATTAAGATTTTTTATTCCTGAAGTAATATTTTTATTTTACAATATTTTTTTTAGTTTTTATTTTTCTTGGAAAATATAGGATATTTTTCCAAAAAAATTTCTAGGTAAAGCTGTGCTGATAGCTTTAGCATTCACCATAGAGAAATGTTGCAACACCTTCTTAATATAATCAGCCTAAGATAAAGTCAATTGCATGTTCTTCCTATCTCTACAAATCTTCATACCAAGGATTTGTTTTGTTGCCCCCAGATCCTTCACAGAAAATGCATGGTCTAACTATTCCTTTAACCCCTTAACATGATCCACGCTAGACCCAGCTACACACATATCATCAACATGTAAACATAAAAATAATGTAGCTATTATCATCCAAACTCTTAAAATAAACACAATGATATGAGTGAAACCTACTATATCCATGCTTATACATAAACCTGTCAAATTTTAGATAACATTGTCAGGGTGCTTGCTTCAAGCCATATATAGTTTTCTTCAATCTACACACTAAGTTCTCCTTACCATTGACCTCAAATCCCTATGCTTGTGCGATATATATCTCTTCATTGAAATCACCATGAAGAAAGGTTATTCTAACATCAAGCTACTCAAAATGCAAATCTTCATTGGCCACAATACTTAAAATAGTGCAAATAGAAGTCATTTAAATAGCAGGAGAAAATATCTCATCAAAATCAATGCCCTTTTTATATGAAAATCCTTTTACCACTAACCTAGCTTTAAATATTTTCTTACCTCCATCCTCTTCTTTTAACCTATAAATCCATTTATTCTAAAAAGCCTTTTTACCTATAGGCAACTTGTATAAATCTAGTTTCTTATTTTTCAGAAAAGAGTCCATTTTGTCTTTTATTGCAAACTCACATTGAATCTTAGTATCCACCTACACAACTTCATCATAACATTCAAGTTCACCAGCATTAGTAAGTAAAATAGAATACAAAGAAGGAGAAAATCTTTTTGGAGGTCTACTTAGCCTTGTTGACCATCTAATATTCACTAGTGTCTATGGTATTTGTTGTTGCGATTGTCACTCCTCATGAGGAATTATTTGAACAACATCTTTTGGAGTATCATCAAACTTTATATAATCATTTTCTTTCTTCTTATGTTGTTGCAATAGATCTTTGTACAACACTTTCTCATTGAATATGACATCTCTACATCTTACAATTTTATTATTTTCAAAATCCCAAAGCCTATAACCAAATTCATTGATGCCATATCCAACAAATACATATATTTCTTTGACTTAGCTTCTAGCTTGGTTCTATTTTCATAATCTATATGAGCAAATGCTTCACAACTGAAGGTTTTGAGAAAAAAATAACTCACCTTCTTACCAATCCATGCTTCCTCTAGAATAGCACAACCCAAAGGAGTAGAGGGAGCTCTATTAATCAAATATGCAACAGTATTGACAGTCTCTACCCACATGTTTAAGGGAAATCCATCATGCAACCTCATGCTCCTTGCATGCTATATTATAGTCCTATTCATGTGTTCAACCGCTCCATTTTCCTATGGAGTCCTTGGAATAGTTTTATGTCTATGAATACTATTGGTGGAGAAATAATCTTCAAATTTATGACTGCAATACTCACCACCATTATCAGATTTAAGACTTTTTAATTTCTTACCAGTCTGATTTCAACCAAGCATGTTTTCATTTCTTAAAATTTTGAAATACATTATATTTTTGTCTAAAGAAATAAACCCATACTTTTCTAGTTGCATCATCAATAAATGTAACATAATAATTAGAGCCACCAAGGAAAGATACCTGAGTTGGTCCCATGTATATGCATAAGCTCTAATTTCTCACTTTTATTTTCCTTCCTAGTCTTCATAAAAATCACTCTCTTTTATTTTCCATACACCCAACTTTCACAAAAATGTATTAACACATTTCAAACTTGGTAAAAATTTCTCCGAATGAAGTAGTTTCATACCTTTCTCACTCATGTACCCAAGTTTGTCATGCCACAATGCTGGATTAGAATCTATAGCAACTATTTGTTCTTCGTGCTCAAATGCAACAACTATTCCTGAACATTAGTTTTTCTCTAAAACAATCAATGTAGAAGGAACAATATGACCTATACAAAGATATAAGGTGTTGACTTTCACACCTTTTTCTTCTAAAAGGGATCCTTTTGAAACCTTCCAATTTTTATCATTAAAATTAACTACACAACTCTCGTCACCAAGTTGCCTTGCTAAAATTAAATTCCTACTCAGCCTTGAAACATGTCTTACCTCATGTAGTAGCCAATGATTCCCATTCTACAACTTAATCTTAATTTTTCCCTTTCCAACAATCTGACAAGGTTCATTATCCCGCAAGTAAAAAAACCCAAAATTCACTTCGTTATAATCTATGAAATAACCTCTATGAGGTGTCATATGAAATGAAGCACTAGAATCTAACACCCCATGAATCATCAACACTCTCTAAAGACAAAAGCAAAGCATCCTCTTCAAATTTTTTAGTTAACATATTTGTCTCTCATTTCCCTTTTGGCTTATCTTCTTCATTTTTCTCTTGAGTCTAGCAATCTTTCTTCTTATGCCTTGATTTCCCATAGTATCAGCAGTCTCTCAGTCCTTTGGATTGTGACCTCTTCTCGTTTGACTTTCCTCTTGATTTCTCATGATTTCTAGAATTATTTCCTCTCTTAGTTGTTTTGTCACTACTTTGTGCATTCAAAGAACTTCTTGATGTAGAACCACATGAGGTTTTCCTATGAGTTTCCTCACTCAAAATAACACCGATCACATCATCATATTTTAGGGTATTTGATCTAGAAACACAATTACTCACATCCATTACTAAGCCATTCCATCTTTTAGGAAAAGAAAACTAAATCAAGAGGGCCCTAATTTCTTCATCAAATTTGATACCCAGAGACAATAACTAACAAGTAATACTATTAAACTCATTTAAATGATCTGCAATAGATCCACCTTCTATCATTTTGATATTAAATTAGTGCTTCATGAGAAATACCTTGTTTGAAGCTAAGGGCTTTTCATATAGTCTCGCTAGGGTTTGCATCAACTCTTTTGTCATCTTCATTTTTGTAATATTAAATTCCATTGATGGTGCCAGGTTTAATTGAATGCTTGTGAGTGCCTTTCTATCGAATAGACCCTAGTCGTCATTTGTCATAGATCCCTGATTCTTGGTTTTTCCTTCCAATGGCTTCCATTAATCTTTTTGATAAAGATAGTCCTCCATTTTTATTTTCCATAACTAAAAGTTCTACCTATTAAACTTGTCAACCCTTAGCTTACCCTCGTCTGACATTTCTCTCACTCAACTGTGACACCATCTTGCAAAGGATTGCTAAAAAAAAAAGGACAATAGTCTAAAAAAAGATGATGGCCATATAGCTTTGATACCACTTGTTAGGATTGTTGGTAAACAAATTTGACACTATAAAAATTTCCCAACAAAGTATATGTGGCAAATGGTTCACAATAGTTGGATAGACACTTGGTATGTGGCCTTCCTCTGCATTTAGAGGGGCAGCTCCCTCGTATGATATAATTTTAAAGATTTTAAATAAAAATTGAAATCAAACTTTAAAAGATAAATAGAAAGCCATTGATGATGAATGCACCACAGACTTCAAAGCTTTCTTAAACTAACTTAAAACCACTAATAAAAACAATCAAGATCTATGCTTGAAAACTATTAGTAGCATAATGCTAATCCAAAGATTCATAAACATCTATACAATACTATAATAATGCTCATTGCAAAGAGAATCAACATTTCTAACAATTTAGATTCAGAAGGAGAGAACTCAAATTGTATGTTCCTTTATTTTCTTGCACCAAGACCCTAAGAGGAATTTCTGATTACAAAGAAAAAATTTGTACACACTCTCCAAATATAAACTGTTGATAAGAATTTAAGCATAGTGTTGCCTTTCTCTAAAATCCAAAAAGTCCCCTTTAGAAAGCCAAAATGATCCCTTTTATAGAGATGGAGGTTAATAACTACCCTCTCATGGTTAATAACTACTTCCAAAATATGTGTTTTGGGAGAGCTTAATTAACCTCAACAAAATTAACCAAGAACAATCTAATCCTTATCATATGGCAAAATGTGACAAAAATCACTATTTTCAAGCATGACACTTTTTTAGTCAACACTTTGATGAAGAATCAAAACTATGACTATGTCAAACAATTTCTTCATCTAAACTTTGGTCATACATCCACCATTCTTCTAGATAGTGGATCCTCCTGCAACTTTACAAATAGAATCAAAAGATGAACTTGATGTATATGGCTATAGCCAAGGTGGAACTGGTTTAGCATCCACATCTTCACATTCTTCTATCAAACAACTATTGTGTCACCCTTTGCATATTATCTTTGCAGAAAAAGATCTCCATTTGACACATACTAAATATTTTTAAGTATATTGACAAATTGTCAAATGGTTTGCATAACCCCCTTTTCTTCTACTTCTTTTCTCTAGTCTTCATCATAGTTGTCTCTCCTTTGCGGGGTTACAAAAGCTCCATTTTTTTTAATAGGATTTTTACACACTCCTGGCATCCATATCCTGCTACATAAGGAAGGGTTGTAATTTTTTAATCAAGTGCATCAACAACTACCCCAGCTTCTATAAGTATTTTAGCACATTTCACCTCTCCATAACCACAAGCAAAGTTCATTGCTGAAAAATACTACTCAAGCGCTAGCTGTGGGATTCCTTTTTGACCTGATCCACACACACTGTGTTGCTATTGCTTTGACATTTGATTGAATGATGGGTCTTTGGTTATTTGATCTACCAATTCTTTTATACTTGGATCATTAAGCAGGCTTGACATTGCAAAGAAATCAAATAGATTTGGAATTCTTGTGTTAACATGTGATCTTTCAAAATTTGCTGTGTGCATTTACACAGACATTTTGGAAAATAGTTTGAGTGCTTTGTCTATGTTCCTATGCTCCAAATTGGCTGGTTGTCCATATAACAGTCACTAAAATAACTAACATGCCACTTTCCTTACTCTATCCTTCACCATTTTGAATTCTTTTTGCTAGAAATTGTATGTTCATCAAACACAATGTTTTATGAATCTCATAACTATCAATGAAAATATGAGAGAAAATAGGTAGCTCATATGTCTCCACCAATATCACCTTTGAACTCAACATTTTGTTAAATAGTTTGCAGGCTTTGTCAATGGTTGCCACCAATGTGATTGTGTTGAAAAGGAAAGCCATGCCATTGTTGGGATCATAAATCTTCCTCTAAAGAGCTCACATACTTTGATATGTGTATTCCTTCTAATCACAGGTTGTCACATACAAAAAATCATAAATAATTTATTACCTCCTTCTCTATTCTGAATACTTTGGCCTTGACCACGTGGGTTGTCACATTGGTGTTAAAAGATATGAATAGCTTCTTTACCTCTTCACTTCAATAAAAGAATAAAAAAGCATGTGCTTGAATGCTCGTACCTTGTTCTATATCTCCAATTTGGTGCAGACAACAAGGATGCCAATGTAACTTTTCATATGTCTCACCTCAGCTCTCATACGTGCATGGATTATAAGAAATACTGGTAAAATATTTAAAAACCATAGGCTCCTTCATTAATTCAATTTTCTTGGCACATGGCTCCATTCCCCATTTGCAAATCAAGTTCTTCTTCCTCTTTGAAAGACAAACTTTCTTCTCATTTTGTTTGATCGGTCTCTCTGTCCATTCTCAAGACCCAATTATTATAATTAGTTGTGCATTCTTGATACATCTACATTGAAGTAATAGATTTAGGAAAAGATGGAAGTTGTAGTTAAGTAGATTAATTTATTAAAAATTTAAATGAATTTATTGCTGATTAAAGTCATTGAATGGAGCACCAGATGAAAATTTGAATTGGTTCATAGTGATTCACTTTTCAATTCTCATCCTTTATTTACTTGATATGGAAGGTTAATTAATCACCTTCAAAATATGCTATTTGGAGCTTAACCTTAACCTTTGAGACAAGAAGTTAAGGTTAATGATGGGGGAGAAAATACGTGTTTTGATGCCCAAACCTTAACCTCTTTTTAGAAGGTTAATTTTGCAAGCTTATCTTAACCTTTTTTTAAAAAGGTAGAGGTTAATGGTTAAGCTTTCAAAATGAAATACACATTTTGACACTTAATCTTAACCTTTCAAGAGTTTAATGGTTAATGAAGCAATTAAAAATATCTATTTTTGGTTCCTTCATTAACCTGTGAAAACTTTTGACTTGGAAGCCAGATTTCAAAAATTCAAAGTGCTAGATAGAGTTGGTGATTAGCTGGAGGATTTGAAATCATGAGACTGCCAAGAATTGGATAAGTCTTCAAACACTTTAAAAATTGAATTTTTATGTCCTCCTACATATTTTGATTGAAAATTTTGAAATTTGGGTATGAAAAATATCACAACAACAAGGATTAACCTCAAACAAAAATAATAGTTACATGCAATTATAACCAATACCCAAAAATAGTAGATCACATAAAGGAGAACACGAGACACCAAGATTTAATGTGGTTCACCCAATCTCTAGGCTACATCCACCAACAACAAGTCCAATATTATTATGATCCAATGATTACAACTTGATTACAATTTTGTAATCCCTTAATACTCAATATTTCCACAAGATCCAATTTTCAAATCACACCTTATGAAAAATCCCTAACCCTAAGACTTTTTAGACAAGCTTTTTTTTGCTTACAAAATTAGGGCTAGAATAGTAGAAAAATAATAGTCGATGCCTTTTATAATATAATGTAGCTTACCTAGGACCTTGCATGGGTGCTACCCCTTGACCTTGTCTTGGGAGAACTTCCCCAAAACCCCTATAGAAATAATATGGAAGGAAACTGTGTCGAATAATCCTCTGAGTTTGATTAGGCTCCACATAACAATACCATGTATAGAAATTTGTTCCCTCTTAATTAGAGTACTAATCTGATTTGGGACTAAGTCTTTCACATGTAAACCCATGGTAGCCATAACATCTTCCACAGAGTCCCCCCCCCTATATGTTTGATGTACATTGTAGCTATCCATCTTAATGAGGAAGTGTCAAATGGCCCCCAATTTTTTTGGGTTTGTTACCACTCACGAAAATACAATTTTACATTTTGCCATAATTTTTAAGAAACATAATAGCCTAATTTGTGTTGAGCATACAATAGTGATTGTGCGCATCATAAAAAAATTATTGTCTCATAAGGATTCGTTGTTGTGTTTTCATAATATGTATAGTATTTTTAATGATTTTAGACTATGCAGATAATTATACAAAATATATTAGGATTTTCTCCTTCATTGGAATGTTTATCCTTGTTTAGGGCCCCTTCTTTGTCATGAGTTTCATATATTTTGAGATGATCTCTCCTTGACATCCAAAGATTCAATCATTCATCAAAAATATACTCTCGAAGAATTTCATTAGATGTGTATTCCTTTTGAGGATCTACTCACCCACTTAATGTTGATGACGACCTTTTATAATATGTCATTTCTTTATCTTTTTTTCTTAAATTATTAAATAGTGATTATCATCACTATGGGAGTATTATCTAAGATTGTAGAAGTTATATCTTGAATATTTTAATGTTAGCCACATTATTTCATTTTTAATCAAATGATTATTCCCTTGTAATTATTTGATAGATATATTTATCATCAATGATTAAGAGATATATCTAAAAATATTTTCACACACACACACACACACACACACACACACACACACACACACACATATAGACACATACATACATATATATATGTATGTATGTATGTATTTATATATATATGTATGTATGTATGTATCTATATATATATGTATATATATGTATACATATGTATATATATATATGTACATATATATATATATATATATATATATATATATATATATATATATATATGTATGTATGTACATGTACATACATATATATGTATGTATGTATGTACATGTACATACATACATATATGTATGTATGTACATGTACATATATATATATGTACATATATATATATATATATATATATATATATGTACATATATATATGTACATATATATGTACATATATATATATATATATGTACATATATATATATATATATATATATATGTACATATATATATATATATATATGTACATATATATATATGTATATATATATATATGTACATGTACATATATGTGTGTGTGTGTGTGTGTGTGTGTGTGTGCATGTACACACACATATATATATATGTACATATGTATATATATATGTACATGTATATATCTATATATGTAGATATATATATATATACATGTACATATATATGTACATATGTACATATATACATATATATATGTACATATATATATAGATATGTATATGTACATATATATATATATATGTACATATACATATCTATATATATATGTACATATATATATGTATATATGTACATGTATATATATATATATATATATATATATATATATATATATATGTATATGTATGTGTACATATATATATAGTTGGAAATATTCAAGAACTTCTAAACTTTTAAACAATTTAACATTTTAACCATTCACCATTCATTCATCTAATCTACTGCATATATGAGAAATTAAACATCCATAACACATGTATACAATGATTTGGTAATTCAGAAACCTTCCAAATAGAAAGTAAAACTGGGGTGGGGATGATACCCACAAAACTTCATTACTGCAGTATGAAGTTGGCCTATTAAGGCTTACATTGACTACTTCTGATGATCTGCCGTGTTAGGAGCACAAAGGACTACTAGGTCCACCTTGTTAAAGGATTTACAAACATACACTGAAGTATGCACTCTATTAGGAGATTTATATAAAGACTGTTAAGTCTACCCTGTTAAAGGATTTACAAAACTGATTCACCTGTTAGGATGAAATAGTGGATCTACTTACAAACTTAATTTTCTGATTGGATCCTAGAAGTGTAGATCACCTGTTGTGACTAATGAATCATTACTGCTCCTTGTAGACCTTGCTGAATGCTCTGCTCTTCTGTTGATTAACTTTCATTCTTCTCAAAACATTACATTTCTTTCTTGATACATTCAATTCATACTTCATATCACTTGCAAATGATATAATATATTACATATATACCATTCCAATAATTAAAATTGCAAGGTTGGTTAAAACACAAGTGAACAAAATATTACTAAGTCGGCGAAATAGTAAATAACTCGGGTTTACTGAACTGACTCAGTGATCTTCTGATACTCGGTGTCCACTGCATTACTTGGCATCATCATGCACTAGGTAGAAGTGAAGGCTCGGTCCATACTAATCACCTGACATAGTTATGAACTCGGTAACCATTGGAGACTCGGTGGATATAGTCTCACTCGAAAAAAATTGAATCCTTCGTTTACCTTGCTTTCACTTGGTAAACGTTGCACTTCCATCACTCGGTAAATGTTGTGCTTCCATCACTCGGTAAACACTGCACTTCCATCATTCGATAAACATTGCACTTCCATCACTCAGTAAACATTGTGCTTTCATCACTCAATAAACACTATGCTTCCATCACTTGGTAAACACTCTGCTTCCATCACTTGGTAAACATTGTGGTTCCATCACTCGGTAAATACTATGAAACTCAGTGAACACTATAAACTCGGTAGATACTAATGGATTGCACATTAACTCAGTAGCTATACCCAGCTCGGTTAACACTAGAATGCTGGATGTGAACTGTGAAGCTCGGGGTAAACTACTTAAGTGATGAATGTACAAGGTAACCACTGAATGCTCGGTATACATTGTAGACTAAGTGATGAGCTTGGTAGCTATAGTGATACAAATAAGTGTTGTCACTAATGGAAATAATAACTTAATGCCAACAATCTCCCCCTTTGGCATTAGTGACAAAACACTTAAGTCAAAACATATGTACACAACTTAACTTGATGAATTTAGGTTTTTCAAAATTGATCTTTGTAGAACTGCTGCATATACAAATATACTTATGTACACATGCAAACTTTATTGTGTGCTAGTTGCTTCTATCACTTATAGTGATACCTCTCCTTATTTATTATGTTGAAGCTCTGAATCTCTCCCCCTTTTTGACAATAATGCCAAAGGCTACATATATACAATTTATATGGCTACACCAAAGAGAGATAGAAATTCTTGATGTACCTTAAGGATGGTTGCAAAAGTACTATCCCAAGTCTATTGTAAAATTTGACAGGTGGAGAGGGCAATTTGAACTTTTGTTGATAATTGGATCAAGTGATCAGCCATTGAGACGTTCTGATCTTGGACCAATGTTTTGTAGTGAATAATATGTTTTTGTGTTGTGTCTATGATAGGCAGGATCATGTTCTGGATGTCTATGAGTGTAGACTGGATCCTTGCTTCCTCTCTCAATAGTTCTGCCTATCCATCTGCCAAATATATGATCTTTGTGTGATGGGAGATTGAGGAGGAGTCCACCTTTAGCTTGGAGGCACTTGATTACATATCAATGTCAATCTTATTTACCTTATCCTTTATTTCTTTGGTAAATCTAGAAACATTACAAAGTTTAGCAAAAAGTGATGGTACATTATTAAAATAATTTTCAAAGTTTCCCAAAAATGTTGACAATTCAACTTGCTTTATTGCTATGTTTTGAGCAATATGCTCTAGCACCTTATTATCGAAATTCTTTTCAGCTTTGTCAATAAGTTTTTCTTGTCCAGAAGAATCCTCATTAAATTTTTGTATAGCCTCTTCTAACTGAATCAAAATGTGTTGAGTCTTCAACACCTATAGTATGTGTAATTATGTTCTTGGCATTCTCAATTATTCTTTATTTCTTATCCTTTTCAAACCTTAACTGCTTCTACGTAGCTTTTATCTCTATTACTTGATTGGCTAACCTTGCCTCTTCAATGGTAGCATTTTCATAGTCAATCTTTGGAATCACTATCTCTATGTCTAAGTAAATATCTTCTACAATTTCTTTTCCAGTGATTAGAAGTTTTAATGGATGCTTTTGTTTGACTTCTGTGATGACTAGTTCGACTTTAAGAACAAACACAATAGTGGAGATAGAAGGGCTAGCAGTAAAAATTGGGATAGGACTTGAGGATTGAATACCAATAGGAGTGCTAATCAGACCAAAAACTAAAATACTTCCCAAAAATGATGATACACTTGGTATAGCAGTATCTGAACTAATTGGATTTAAAGTAGATGCAGATCATGCTGACAAAACTATAGAACTTTTTGAAATCAAAATTGTGGAACTTACTGGTACACTTATTGTTGATGAAGGGGCTAAGGAGGCTGTCTTGATAGCTGAAGAAGTAATAGTCAGCTTAGTAGATGAAGTGCTTGGCACATCTGCATCAGATACCTGGAGCTGGGAGGTGGCCAGTGAAGATTGAGCAATTGATGTGGAAATTGTGCTCACAATATCTCTTGTAGAAGCTGTCTCCATAGTGGATATAACAGTCTTTGGTGGAGAGTGAGGAAGGGATGCAATCACTTCTGCAACAATTTAAACTAGATCTTCTTCTTCCTCATGTGCTTCCTCCTCCTTGCCTTCTTCCTCTTTTTCTTCCATAAGTGCATGCAGCTCTCTTGGAGTAACTATGATAGATGGAGTGCTATCAAAATCATCACCATCACTGCTATCATCATCCTTGATCTCAACTGGATCTTCACTGGGCTTTTACAAATGGTAGATGTTCTTCTACATGTTTGTTGCATCATTTACAGCATGCTCAATTTCTTTAATTAAAATCAATCATGTGTTAAATCTAATCATCATTTTACCTTCATGTTTCTTCATTGCAACCTTTATTTCCACTCCAGTGAAACTCAGTAGAAGATTCCTTAGAGATTGCTCATATATGTCTTTAGTTGTTTGGGTGGCTGACTCCCATCTCAGTTGCAATATTTCCAATAGTTCTTTGGAGATTTGAGAGGCAAGCTAGTCTGGGGAGTATTTCCATTCACCCATCTTATTGAGTACCAGTTCCTCAATTTGCATTTTCTCACCACTAGTTCTTGTTACAAATTTCAATGCCTTGAAACTTGTGATGCCAGCTCCCTCTTCCAATTGTTTAAGTCTTTCCTTGAATGTGGGTGGAGGCTTGACTAATATAGGTTCCTGCTTGCCTTTTCTGGTTCTTGTGGAGAATACTGTAGTAGGCTTTTTCTTAGGTTTTGTAATAATTACCTTACCTTTCTTCTTTGGTTGTTCCTCTTCATATTCATGTTCTTCTTTTTCTTCTTCTCCTTCTTCTTCTTCATCATCTTCTTCATCCTCACCTTTTCCCTTGGTAAGCATAAGAGGACCTGTTGTAGTTTTCAATTTGGCTATCTTCCTCTTGCCTATGCTTATGGCCTAGGGTAGCTTGATTTCAAGCTCAACTCTGGCCTTTGCCTCATCATATGTTCCAAAAATTTGTTGCTCTGGGTCTACTAGCTCATTCACCAGTGCTTAAATAATGTCCTTGGCTTCATCAATATTTACCTCATAAGGAAGAGGTTTCACCCATGCAACTCGGGGTCTAACTGGCCTAAATGTATACCTTATCATAGTCAACCATAAAGCATACATCATCTCTATAGTCTTCAACTAATTTTGGTGGAATCCAGAACCTGTTATTCATTCTTTCCTTGAAATCTTCAAAATAATTATCCATGATGCTATCAAAATTTTCACCCATTTCTGCTGCAAACTCATTTATTTGATACAAAATTGGAATGTCTTTTCTCCATACAACTATTCCTTTTGATGGATAGAATTTTTGAACATAGAAAAATGAACAGATCGATAGAGAGCCAAATTTACAAGGATTATTCTTTGAAGTCCTTATACTGTCCATATTCTTATTTAATTGCTTCAACAGTAATTCTGACAGGTCAAATTTAAGGTTCTTCTTTACAATTTTGATGGCCAAATCCATAGCCTCACAAGGTACACTATTCAGTCAACTAGAGCTATAGATTTTGTGGGCAATGCATGAATGCCAAATCTGAGTTTGACATCTGATACAGTGCTAACCTTTAAACCTCTACCAGCCTACTCAGCTAGGGTTTGCTTCTGTAACTCCTCCCGACCTAGGGTTTTGGTGTGTTTAGCTTTTCTAAGCATAGGGAGACCTGTGATTTTGTAAATCATCTTCTTTGTAATTAACACTAGCTACTCTAACCATAGTTTCCCATTGTGTTGCACATGACTCAAAATATATCTAATCCACTTGGTTTGGAAGCTTCTTGGCATATGCGAGATATAAGTCAAGCCTTTCATTTCAAGATGCTAATGCTCGAGTTTTAGAGAGCCATCAACACTCATTCCTCCTAAGGCATTGTCCATCTCTAGGTTTCCAATTTCTTGAATAGAACATCTGAAATGAGTATGAATATCATTAATAAGAAGTACCTTGGGTGGAATTTGCGATTGAGGTCCACTCAGGTCCAGTGATTCTGCGATTGCTAGAGCTAGCTTGAAATTTGGCACCTTCCACTCTACACCTTTGACTAGCATTTCTAAACCTCTTTTTGCCTTGGTGTTGCTGCTACACCTAGATGCCATTGCTGCTTGGTAAGTGTAAGAAAATTCTGAATAGATTTTCTGCTTTAAAAATTGCTTGAAATTTCTTGGAGTCGCTTGAAATTTGCTTTGACATCACTAGAAATTTCTTAGCTCTGTAATTATGGTGAAAAATGAAATCAATTTTTTCCCTTTTGACAAATTTTTTTCCATAAATGCTTGGTACGAAGGTAGATGAGATGACAGAGTGTTTGATAGGTTGTCATTCATTTTCTCAGTAGAAGCTTGCAACTTGGTAAAAAACTTTTAGTTACTCCCAACCTAGCTCGGTAAGGTCTTCAATCAACTTTCCTTGGTAGATGCAACTCGGTGAAAGATACGCTTTCTTTGATCTTTGTGTATCTAGAATACTGATTTGATCATTTTGCTTTCTTGAATTTGGAACTACTCTAGATATAGCTTGATGACACAGTTCTAGATCCTTTATGAATCTTAATTGGAAATGATGGAGTCACCCACTTCTTGAGTGACATTGCCATCACTTGAACTATCTTGCTCGGTAGATTTTGGAATCCACTGTTGCCTCATTTGCTTCTGAATGTTTTCAGCTTTAGCTTTCTTTTTATCTTCAACTCTTCCTAAGTTTTTAGCTATATGACTGAGTTCAGTGCATGTATAACATCTTACTGTTGTGTCTCTTTTTCTCAAGTGATGTCTTGAGCAATCTTTGTAGATGTGTCCATATTCTCCACAATAATGGCATCTACACTAGGCATTGTAATCCCATCCAAAGATTTCTTTAACAAGTTGTTCAGCTAGATTGAATGATTTTGATTTACATTGGAATGCCTTGTGACCATACTTCTTGCATTTCTGACAATTGCCTTCAAATTTTGGTTTCTCCTTGCATTCATTAGCTTTATGACCATGTTGACTGCAATTGTAGCATTTACCATTCAATTTGCTTTTTCCATTGCTCCAACACTTGCTTGATGTGTGACCTAGCTTACCACAGTGATTGCAAGTAGGTCTTTGATTCCTTTGGGCACCTTGTTTGGAGGTTTCACCTTCTTCCTTATAACCAAGTCCAACTTTACCTTATTGTTTATGAAGATTCTGGCTACTTTGTTAACTTAATTGAGTCATGTCTACTTGAGATTTCATCATTCTCTCATTGATTTTCCTTTCAATGATCAAGTCATTTTCCAAACTTTCATTGATTTGTCTTTCAGATCTCAAGTCACTTTTTAAGCTTTCATTGATTTGTATTTCAGTGATCAAGTCATTCCTCGGGTTTTCATTTTCAGATCACAAATTCATGATTTCTTCATTTGCATTAGATAGTTGATCCACAAGATCTTCATGCTATTTGAATTGATAATTTCTTGTCTATAAGTCTTTAGTTTCCTTGTTTATCTATTCCAAACTTTCACATAGCCTGATTGATTGAATTTCTTGTTCTCTTTTAAGCTTTCTTACTTCTTCCTACAGAGAGCCATTCTTTGCTAGAAGTTCCTTGATTGCCTCATTAGCTTCATCTAAAATTCTTGATGGTAAAAGATCTTCAATATTTTCTTCAACATACTAATGATCATTCATTTTTCTTGCAAGTTCCTTTCTTCTCTTCAAGGATTAAGAAAGATGCTCCTTAGCTTCTTTGAGTTGAGCCATGGCCATTTCTAGATCTAGTTTTTCATTTTCAATAGCTTTGTCAAGTCTGAATATCTCCATTGTCCTTGATCTTTGCTCAAGCTATCAAACTTTATCTTGAGAACCACAAAGCTCTGATACCAATTGTTGGAAATATTCAAGATGTGATAGGTTACTGAGAGGGGAGGGGTGAATCAGTAACTTCAAAACTTTTAAACAATTCATCACTTTAACCATTCACCATTCATTCATCTAATCTACTGCATATATGAGAAATCAAACATCCATAACACATGTACAAAATGATTTGGTAATCCAGAAACCTTCCAAATAGAAAGTAAAATTGGGGTGGGGATGATACCCACAAAACTTCATTACTGCAGTATGAAGTTGGCCTGTTAAGGCTCACATTGACCACTTCTGGTGATCTATCCTATTAGGAGCACAAAGGACTACTAGGTCCACCTTGTTAGAGGATTTGCAAACATACATTGAAGTATACACTCTATTAGGAGATTTATACAAAGACTGTTAAGTCTGCCCTGTTAAAGGATTTACAAAATTGATTCACCTGTTAGGATGAAACAGTGGATCTACTTACAAAATTAAATTTTTGATTGGATCCTAGAAGTATAGATCACCTCTTGTGACTGATGAATCATTACTACTCCTTGTAGGCCTTGCTAAATACTCTGCTCTTCTGCCGATTCACTTTCATTCCTCTCTAAACATTACATGTCTTTCTTGATACATTCAATTCATACTTCATATCACTTGAAAATGATATAATATATTACATATATACCATTCCAATAATTAAAATTGCAAGGTTGGCTAAAACACAATTGAGCAAAATATTACTGAGTTGGCCAAATAGTAAATAACTTAGGTTCACTGAACTGACTTAGTGATCTTCTGATACTCGGCATCCACTACATTAGTCGACATCGTCATGCACTAGGTAGAAGTGAAGGCTCAGTCCATACTAATCACCTAACATAGTTCTGAACTTGGTAACCATTGAAGACTCGGTGGATATAGTATCACTCGGTAAAAATTGAATCCTTCGTTTACCTTACTCTCACTCGATAAACACTGTGCTTTCATCACTTGGTGAATGTTGTGCTTCCATCACTTGGTAGACACTGCGCTTCCATCACTCGATGAATGTTGCACTTCCATCACTCGGTAAACATTGCACTTCCATCACTCAGTAAACACTGCACTTCCATTACTTGGTAAATGTTGTGCTTCCATTACTTAGTAAACACTACGCTTCCATCACTTGGTAAACACTGCGCTTCCATCACTCTATAAATAATGCAAAGTTCGGTGAAAATTGTAAACTCGGTAGACACTACTGGATTGTACATTAACTCTGTAGCTATACTGATACAGATAAGTGCTGTCACAAATGGCAATAATAACTTAATGCCAACAATATATATGTATGTATGTATGTATGTATGTATGTATGTATATAGATACATAGATACATAGATATATATATATATATATATATATATATATATATATATATATATATATATATATATATATATATATATATATATATATACAGACACACACACACACACACACACACACACACACACACACATGTATGTATGTATGTATGTATGTATGTAAGAGTAAAGAAAGTTCATCTAGTCCAATTTAGGGGAATTTCACATATATCTCATCCAAGTTTAGTGATAAGTGTAGATTGAGATAGAAAAAGTTTGAAAGGATCCCCAATATACTAAATAGGTATATTTTAGAAGGATATTAAATATTAAAATGTAAAGTTACAAACGATAAATAAAAAAAAAACTAGAAACCCCTCAAACAAGAAGAAGGTAACCTAAATGAGACTATTCATACAAATATTAAACTACATATTAATGGATTGAGGCTCTAAACTCTTATTTGCAAAGTTCTTTTATAGACTTCCTTAGCCTTAAACATAATCAAAATATTTTTCCAAAATCCCTAAACCTAATAATTGGGTTTCGCAAGGGTCCAATGATAAAATTTATTTTTTTAAAATGAAAGATAAGTCATTAAAAATAACTTAGAATAAATAGAAATCCAAAGAAAGCATGAGAGTAACAAGGTTTACCACAAACACTTTTAAGGGTGAGTGAGTAGCCGAGTTGGTGTGAAGGCGAGTCGTGAGGCATAGTGTTAGGCTAATGATCCCGGCGCTACGCATCAACTTCGGTTCGAGTCACACTAGGTTTACCACAAACCCTTTAAGGGTGAGTGAGTAGCCAAGTTGGTGTGAAGGCGAGTCGTGAGGCGTAGTGTTAGGCTAATGATCCCGGTGCTACGCATCAACTCTGGTTCGAGTCACACTAGGTTTACCACAAACCCTTTTAAGGGTGAGTGAGTAGCCGAGTTGGTGTGAAGGCAAGTCGTGAGGCGTAGTGTTAGGCTAATGATCCCGGTGCTACGCATCAACTCCAGTTCGAGTCACACTAGGTTTACCACAAACCCTTTTAATACTGATGGTTCTTCTCGTGGGAATCCTAGTCCGGCTGGTATTGGCGGAGTGGCTCATTGTAGTTCTAGGAATGTTAAATTTTTCTTCTCAATTCATAAGGGTGATTATACTAACAATATCATGGAAGCTCAGGCTATTTTATATGTTGTGGAACAATGTTACTTGTGGGGATGGAGTAAGATTATTTGTGAGTCTGATTCCCAGGTGGTGGTGAACATGCTTTCTTCACAAGAGCTTGAGGATGTTAGTTGGCAGCTGGCCACTATTGTTAAGCAGATTCTTTTCTTCTCTTCCTCTTTTTAGTTCATTAGGTTCAAGTATATTCCGTGAGAATGGAATAGACCTGCTGATTGTTTAGCCAAATGGGCTTCTAGTCATGATCCGGGTTCGAATGTTAGGGATAGGGGGCAACTGTCCTTTGAGATGGTGCAAGAATTTGATGATCTTGTTGCTCAGGATCGAGCTCCTTGTTGAGCTCTCCTTGTTGTATTCCTTTCTGTCTTAATAAATTTTTACCCCTCTTTTTGCGATCAAGGAGAAAGGAAGGGATCCCAAAACCCTTACTCTAAATTGTAAAGTGGCTCTTGAAATCATCCTACACTACATTACAAATGCTTTCTAGAAAAAAAGCATCAACTATCTCATAGCAGAACTATCCACTTCAATAGGAAATGATCGAATGCTTATGGGAGGATTAGTGAAGAGACCACCAAAAGGGATAAGAGGACACGAGTCATCCTCATAGCCAAGAAGCTATATATAATAAAAGACCACATAATTAAGGTTTCAACCTCTCCCACAAGGAATAATTCTAGCACTATAGGGGATGCCACTAACTCAATAGAAATTAGAAAGAGGGAGAAAGGAGAAAATGATCCAAAACTACTCCATAGCAACAAAAAATTCCCCATGTCAATATAAAAAGTCTTGATGATAATACAAGAGCCACATGGGGAAGAACTGAGAGAAGTTCAAAATAATTCCACTTGACAATGCACAACAAAAAAACTGGGCTAAATTAATTTCAGTACAATGCAAATAAAAAATGAAAACTAGATGATAAAATGATCCCCTAGAATTTATCAATATACTTACAAAAAAGGGTAAAAATAACTAAAAAGACATGGCCCCAAATAAAGTTAGGGGCTACTCTTAAAAATGAGTACTCTTAAACCACTCTACTTATGAAAAAATAGAAGAATGCAATGAAGCCCAAGATAGTGGAAAATCAACCAAAAATTAGAATGAAAATAACTATCCTTATATGCAACAACTTTAATTGCAACCTTTACTAAACATACAAAAATTTTGTGCTTATAATTGGTTAGAGTTGGAAGATAAAACTTCTCCAAATCACTATAAGAAAATTGAAGGATAGAACATCAAGGGGGAAAATCCCCATAAAAATTGCCCCACAAAAAATACAACTAAATCAACTAAATCATGGATGCCATGAAATAAACAACCCACCAAGGAAACAAAGTGCAGAAAAGGAGATTAGTGACAAACCCCAAGCCAACATAAACAATAAAAATGAGTCTCTTTAGAGTTGTAGTGTAAAGAGATGAACAAGAAAACAAAAGGTGTTAAACAAAATTTGGAGTCTCCTCAATCTAATCAATAGTATGAAAGAATGGTCAAATCTCACATGTAGATGTCCAAACTAATGCAATTTAGGAGCAAAAGCATTTTTTAAATTGCTACAAAGAAACACTCAATTGTAATAACAAACATACTAACACTAACACTAGTGAAAACTATCGACAATCACTACTTGAAACCATGTTTAATCTTGGAGAATAAACTACATCACTCTCAACAAGAATGAAAAACCCTAACAACCATGAAATGTGTAAAAAAGCAAGAGCCAAATCATCTTCTTAATTTTTTAATGGCCTACATCTAGGAAATCCAGAAAATCCTCCACCTCTTCAAATCCTGCCCATACATATTCTCCCTTGGTCACATGTTTCAAAATTCTTCATTCTATATAGTGAGTTATTTTGATTAAAACCTATGTATTTATTAGAACTAAGATAAATAGTTCTAAAATTTAATTAGGTGTTTATTACATTTAATATTATTTATATAAAATTATAAAAATAATGATATATTGTATATTTTTATGAACAAATTGAATTCATATAGTTATTATGGTTCAAGATGTAATAATATTAGATCTTTTTCATATTATTTTTAATTTTAATTTTTTCTAGTTGCATTACCAATAATTGTATGAAATGTTCAAAATCGTTCTTTGTTTAAAGCTGTCAACTATTATTAGAAGGAAAGATTTAACAAATTGCTAATAAAAAAATACATATTATTTGCTAATAATCTATTTGTCACTAACAACAGGTAAGAAATTATAATTTGGCTACTCATCTATTTTTGACAAAAATATATATTTATAATTATTATATTTGTCATAGGTTAATACTATTACAATCACTTGTAGTTAACTAGTGATTAATATTTTCTACTTCTGCAAATGAAATGTAGATATTTTTATTGTCAATATAATATTTTGAATTTTTCTAATATTTATATGTTAGGATTTTTATTTCTAAAACCATTAAATAATTTTTGAGTTATAATAGTAGCATGTGATAAATTTAAAATAGTTTTATGTTAGAAAATAGTATTTTTCAAATATTTAAATATGCATGTAGTTTGAATGATAACTTTTTTAATCTTAATAATTTATAATTTACAACTTATCTCAACTTTTTAGTAATTCATAATCTCATTATGCTAGAAATATGTGTATATCAATAACTCTATATATAATCATCATAATATACTTTATAAACAAAATTATAAAATTATTACAATCAATAATTCTCTTATATTTCTAGATGAAATATTAAAGTTCCCTAACAACCTACAATCACAATTATTAAAAACTTCCTAGCTAGTTAATATTTTAAATAAAAAAAAATCTTTTCATAAAAGTATATTTATTATTAAATTATTTCGTCATTTATGTTAAAAATTAATAAATTAACATTCTTGAATAATTTATATCCCTTATGATTTTTTTACTAGAAAAATCAACATACCAAAACAATCTTATCATTCATCCAAATTTGGAACTAGGGAATTGGAACAAAGTAACTCTAGACAACTCTCAAATGCAACATATGAATATGGATATTTAGAAAAAGATAAAGTCAATGAAGATTTCAAATTTGTGCAAGTAAAAATATATTTAATAAATTTTCACTTAAAATAGTAATATTACATTTATATGATAAAATAAAATATATATTTAATTATATATATTTTTCTATTAAAAATTATGATTTTTCAAATATATTTATTTTTAATCATATTTTTTAGTCATAATCAAATATTGATTAAATAATATTAAATACTATTATTAGAATTCAATATTCTTTAATTGTTAAATTTTTTATCTTAAACTATTATTACTTTAGAGCAAATATAAGCCATTATGTAACACTTATTTATTAAATATAAGCCACTATGTAACACTTATTTATTATAAAAATACCCATCTTTAAATATGTCTGTCCAACCATTCATTCATTTTAAAAATCTCTTTATCATAGACAAGGCTAATGTTCCTAGCTGATCTTGTGTGTGGAGGTTGGCATTTGGACTGTAATGTAAATGAGTTGGCATATGAGATTTCTTTCTTAGTTTTTGAGATTTTGATCCTTTTAATTTCTTTCCCGATCACTTGATCTATATGGATTTATATGTTGGTGTTTTTATATGTTGGTGTTTTTGGCGATTCACTTGGAAATAAAGCAACTCTACTTTTCATTTAGTGCTGACAACTTTGTGAGTGCTTTTAAAGAATACTATCTTCCATAACTATGATATTCTCTTAGTATTTTTATTATATTTGATGATTTGTTGTTGAGAGATCTATGTACTTCATTAACCAATAACTCAGATCTTTCAAAGGCGATGATTGCTATATTCTTTCTCTTTATTTGCTCGACGGAGCCAATCAATGTAGCTCGATATTTATTTATTATTAAATTTAATATTTTATTCCTTATTCCTTTCATCTTGTGTGCAGGCTTATAATTATCCTTCATGCCTTGATTCTTTTCTTACCCATTCGGGTTTTGTTGGTTTTCTTTTGTTCTCGCTTATTTCGTACAATGGGAGATATGCTTTAAGATCTCAGGACTACTCTTCTCACATCTTTGAGAATTATCCAACCACTTCGTTTTTGTACGGCAACATATTATATTATTTAGCTCGTCGGTGTCTGTTCAAGTGGCTTGGGTGTTAGTGCTAGTGCGTATTATTAGTTTGATGTAGTTTGATGGATGATATTTATTCTTTGACATGCTATTATAATTGTAACATATTTCAGCAAACCATGATATTGTATTTATGCTTTTAGGTGAGATTGTGTGTGAGTTTATCATTATTAATATTTTGGATCATACTCAATAATCTATCATCAAGATGGGAGCGCTAAGAAAGAAAAGAAATGATAATCATTAAGTATGATCCAAAATGTTGATGTTGATAAACTCACACAATCTTGCCTAGAAGCATAAATATAATGTGGATTATACATATGTAAGGCGAAGGTAGACCTTCTTTATTGTTGGAACCAATGTTCCAACCATAGTCAATAATAATTGTTGTACATTTGGCAAACCTTGTCGAGTTGATGGCAACACGGGTTTAGTTTAGGTGTGAGTCAAAGAGTTTTAGTTTAAATCAAGTTCTTATTGTAGATGTAGAGTTAGCTAACATAAATTTCAGTTAGCTATCAAGTTTGTGTGTGTTCTCAATCATGAAGTAGTTTGTTGTCAATCTAATTAGTAGCCATTTAAGAATGTTGTTGGATTAAGCGATTGTATAAATTTGCATCTATTATTAAATAACATCCAGTTGGAAGCTTTTTCTTTCTCTATTATATTTTTATTGTTCTACTTTTCCCATATGGTATCAGAGTTATCTTCCTATTAAGTTCTATTTGTTAGGAAGATGAGGCTTAGAGAGGAACCATTGGATGATTATGATTTCATTGAAGAATTTGTTTTATTTTGAAGAAGTCTGTGCTTTGAATATGGCAAAGGATGTATATAAATGTTCAATAGTTTGAGGTGCTATAGGATATGAGAAGCTATACCTTTATGAGGGTTATGAGGCATTCCATGTGGATAAAGTGTGTCCAATAGTTTAGGGAGATCTAAAAGTCTTGAAGCTTGGCATCATACCTTCACAAGAGTTATGAGACATTTCATGTGGAGATGTTGCGTCCAATGGTGTTTCAAAGCTGGATGATAGCTGCATAACTATGAGAAAGTCTTACTCTATGACATATTTTCAAAGTATAATTTCTACATAATGTTTCCTTTAATTGTCACATTAAGTGTGGGTGTTGGAGTTAATGTTCCAATAGTAGTCAATGATAATTGTTGCACATGTGGCAAACCTTGTCTGATTACTAGCAACACAAGTTTAGTTTAGGGGTGAGTCAAAGAGTTTTAGTTTGAATCAAGTTCTTATTGTAGATGTGTTGAGTTAGGTGTCCATAACTCTCAATTAGCTATCAAGTTTGTGTGTTTTTTCAATCGTGAAGTAGTTTGTTGTTAGTCTAATTAGAATCCATTTAGGAGTGTTGTTGAGTAAAGGTATTGCATAAATTTGGACCTATTATTCAATAACATCAAGTTGGAATTTCCTTCTTTCTCTATTATGTTTCTACTATTCTATTTTTCCAATATTTATTTTATTCATGTAAATCTTTGTCTTGGTTGGTTCATAAAGTTCATAGAGAAGATTATTCATTCCATGATAGTTATAATTTTCTTAACAAATTATTGTATATGTTTTTTTGTTTGAGACATAATTAAATATTTTCTATTAAAGAGTTTTTGTTATTTCTTATTAAATATAGCAAGATAGGGGTTAAACCATTACAAAGGTAACATCAAGCTTCTATGATAGAGAAAATAGGTTAACAAGTCGTTATACCTTAGCAAAGAAAAAGTCAAAACCAAAACTTGCAAAACAAGGAAAATAAAAAGTAGAAAGAGAACATGCTAGCTAGAAAAAAACTAGTATAAGCAAGTAATTTTGAACCACAAACTAAGATGCACAAATCAATGACCCCACAACCATGAACCATTAGCCAGAAAAGAGAAGAAACAATAAGTACCTGTAAACCACCAACACACTACACCCACCACCCACAAAGACCAACAACAACAAACCACATGGAATCCAATGGGGTAAAAGTACAAAGCTATGTCACCTTTCAGACTATCTTATCAAAATAACTAAATTGAGTATTTCTATCTAAAAATAAAAATTTTTCAAACATATGATCTCGATAAATTCATTCTAGCTAAGTTACATATGGACTCCTACTTTTCAAATTGGAAATGTCTATTAAATGCATGTTTTATACTAGTTTGTATCCAATTACTAAAGAAATACAATTATTTTAGAAAAGTGGCATTTCAATAACTCTTACTATTTTTTATGATATTTTTTTAATATCTTATAAAAACCATTTTATAGAGCTCAAGGTCTTGAGAATATTCTCATATAGAGTTTATAGAGTTTTAATTAGATATAGTATATTGTAATTAAAAAATTCTACAAGAACATATTGGAACACTTCAAAATATGTTGATTTTGCAAAAGAAAAAAATATTATTTACCATATCAAAAAAAATTAAAATTTATATGATGTTCTAGAGGAGAGAGTCGTCTTTTAGAATGTATAATTTTCTCCTAGTTAGAATAGAATTGTTTTGAAAAATGTGGTGGGAGATGAAAACTATCGATTTTAGGTGAGCTAAAATTTGAATCATTACAAATGAGAAAATATAGGTCTAAAGCCAATTTCAATTTTTTATTTTTATAGCTATGTATGTTATCTATAACATAGTTTGAGATCAAAGGGAAATAAGTTCCATATAGTTTTGTGGGGGGAACTAGACCCCTATTTTTCAATGTTTTTCATTAGCTAAAAAATTATCTATAAAAATTAGAAAAATATATCAATTTTGATTCCAAATAATTATTAAAATTTATAATCCTAAACTTCATCCATTTCTAGACATTTCCTTAGTTTACTTAATTTTCAATTTCAAAATAATAATAACGATTTTATGTTGTTGAAGGTGAATAGTTATACTTTTGTTAGCCTTTTCCTTTATAAAAGGGAGACACAAGTTTGTGATTTTACCCAACTACTTTCACAGCTCCTTGAGCTTGTCTAGACAGGTGGTCTTCTTCCAAGGATGGGAAGAGGCAACTTCATCCTTCTCTATGACAAGATTAGTGGCTAGTTGCACACCCTAATCCTTTCTTTGAGCCTTCTCCTTCCTTTTCCTTTTCTTTTTCATCTTCTTCTCTTCCATCTAACCTTTAACTCCCCAAATGGAAGACTCCATCTTATTTTGAGTAGCAATTTTTTAAGTAGCCAACTCATTGTGTTTTTCTCCCAACCTCCCACTATCATTCCTTCTAACATTAGTCAAATACTTTGCTCAATTCTTAGCATCCATAAGGTCTTTCAACTTATTGGTTTTCCTATGCAAATATGTAGATGGAAAAGCAACCACCTAATAACTACCTAATGCCTATTGTAGTAGGTGGACATCTCATTAGAGTGTAAAGGAAGGGCCTCAATATCCACAACACTTTCATCCATAATGGGGAGAAGAACATGAGAGGTAGAGAGGGTAATATTTGGCTCCTCAAGGTATCTATGGTTAATCTTAATAGAGTGAGGGAAAATAGAAGAATATGGGTAGTTAGGGACCGATAAATGGGTGGAATTCTTAGGGGGCCAATCATATAATGTAGCCTAAGAATACCCCTTGGTCGAGTCATCTAAAACCTCAACTATCTCCTCCAATGTATATAGTTGATCATCTTTCTTTTATTTGGCTCTATAATCAAGAAGCACCTAAATAATAGAAATAGGGGTCTCTCTAGGGTAAAAACTAGGTTCTGTAATAGCTTGATCAAGGGGAAAACAGGGGCAAAAACTAGGTTTGTAATTTCAAAAACAAGATGAGGAACATTTTTTTGTTACTCAAATCCTATGAAACTCATAAAGACTAAGAAAAAAAATTTGGTGAAGGGGAAGGGGGGAGGGACCTTTAATCTTTCTTTCTTCACAAAATTAGAGAGTGACGAGAAAAACTAGTAAAGAAAAACAAACTTATCATTCATTTAGAAATGATTAGGCATTATAAATAGGTGAGAGTGGTAGCGATTATACCTCCCCTCCCAGGTTTTTTACTTGATGAAAATCACCATCATAATCTTTCATTTCTCTTATATAATCTCTTTATTGAAACAAAATAGAAGCCCTAAAATTCTCTCTATCTAATCTAGGAACAATATAAAAGCCCACCCAAGGGACACCTTTATGGTACAAGGCATTTGGACCCCTTCCATGTTTGGACCTATCACCATAGTAATTGTCCCCACTATAATAAAAAATTAAACATAGCATATGGGGACCTTCTCATTATCCCAAGAAATAAGATTTTTAAAAAAAATCTAGAGCTTGAGATTATAGCCTTTCATACCTTCCACAAAGGTTTCCATTTTCCCTTGCTCTAAAATTTCCCAAAGCTTAGGGCCATTTTTGTACTTTGTACACTCATCCTGCTCAATTTGGTAGAGAATCCCACCCATCTTGACACTCTAAGTAAAAACCCTTACCAATTTTCTACTAGACATATATAACCCTTTCAAAAAAGGAACCTTACACTATAAAATGCATGAAAAATCCACTCATAGTTGAAGAACAAACTTTTAATTTAAAAGAGAAGAGAAGGAAATGTTCAAAAACCAAGGAAGCCAAGGGGAAAATATCATCTTAATCTACAATAAATATATATTAATCAATAATCCAATTGGATTTAGTGATCCTACATGATCAAAATATGGGCCTCTATAGGGATATTTGACAATACATCTTCCCAGATGTTGATGTAATTGTAAGTTATTTCCATGGTTGAAAGCTTGTTGTAAAATGATTACCTTCTTTATATGGGTTAAGATAACACAGTTTATTCATCAATGAAAATAGCTACCTATTCTTATTTATAATATCCCTCCCATTGCAGCTAAAGTAAGTAACATTATGAAAAATATTGATCACATTGAGTGCATCCCCTTCAATCACAATGCTTTTTAATACTTTACCCATCAGTAGTTCGATACCATTGTAGAGTAATTGCCTATTTGTTTCTAGATTTGATTGTCTATTTTTACAATTCTTTCATTGATCTCTTTTTGATGATGGATCATTGAGTGTGATACAAAATGTTGATTCTAGAAACACACAATTGAACCCAAAAATAATTATTTGACAATTAATAGTGGATTGTGAAAATCAGATAATGTTAGCCATGGTAGAGTGTTAGTGTCTTAGTCACATAAGCCATTTACAAATTTGGATTCACCATTTAGGAATCCAACACCTCCTTCTTATAATTCCTTTAAAGGTCGCCTCCATCCTCCCTACCCAAGTTACACATAGAAGACCCATCAAAATTAAATTTAATCCATCTTGGGGTAGGGGGCAAGATTTCATGATAGTTATTCAAATTAGTTTGATCATATTACATAGTTTTTATTGGATTTAAGAAAAAAGAAAGTAGAAATTTAAATATTTGAACAACCTTCTTCTTTTTTCAATATAATGGGCATTATAAATAATTTCCTTTTTCAAATTTAAATAATTTGTGAAAGATTTGATTGCTTCTCTTACTACTACAACTATTGCCCTTTGAATTCTATAAGAGAATTGGGAAAATATCAAATCATGTTACCATGATTTTTTTTATTAAAGGAACTAATGATTTGAAGGATAGTGATCCCTTGCAAAGTAAAATGGTCCAAATTAGAAGCTATTAACTAACCATTTAAACACTCACACTAATCCTAAATAACAAAAAATGGGATCACATCATAGATACCTAATTAGTTCTTTATTAAATTCTCATTCTTATTAATTACTCCATCATTTCTATTCCATACCTCTACAATCATAATATTAATATGCATAGTATACTTATCCCATATTCTTATTCTTGTCCATAAAGAGAATACTAGATAAGTCCATGTTCAACACACTTCTTTAATTTGATAATCTCATTTGTGGTGTTAGCAACACCTTTCGACAAACCATGTATAATTTCCAATTGGGTATGAAGCCTTGTAAGTCTACACAAGTTTGTTTCCATTGCCATGTTGTTTAAAATAACCAGAAACCTTAATTTTTCATGAAATTTGGAAATTTCATCTTCCAAATAACAAGATCTTGTTCATTATCTTCATTAACATCCTTAACCTTCTTCAAAAGATCATGGGTCGATGCCAAATTTTATTCAACTTTTTGATTATTTGATTTTGAAACCCCTCTATCTTTGAGTGCATTTATAATTGAGGAAATAGAAACTAAAAGAGAATAGGGAAAATCCATCATCTCTTTACGATTCATCTTGATGTTAAAACTATAAAAAATTGATGATACTTATTTCCAAATGAATGTCTTTTTGAATGATGATTTTGACATTAAGGTCCAAATTACCATAGATAATGGGTAGATGTTTTCGTGTGGGATCCTCACCAAGATTAGTATCTTTTTTGATAATTTTAACATGAGAAGAGAGATAAATTGATAGAACCACCCATTTCCCATTAGGAAAAATAGAGGAAGACCCCTTCACCTTCTATTTACCATATTCATTAGTGCTTGCGGTGAAATACTTGGTAACACATTGAACCAAATTGGAATAATGAAAGTCTTTGCAATAAATTAAAAAAATTATTAAGGTGGACCATAACTTCCCATTTTGAGATTATTCATTTAGCTAGGGGAACTCCATAACTATCCTTAATTAAACATGTTTGGCCCCAATGATCTATTCTTTATAAATAACAATTAATAATCTTCTTTAGTCTAGTCATTTAGGGATTCATTTGAATGACTTTCGATTTAATATTCCATTGTTAAAAGAGTAAGACTCTTGTATTAGACCATTTGTGAGGGATTGCTCCAATCCATCTTAAAACTATGAGATAGAAAATTAAAAAGGTAAAATTGAAGAGATATTTAGAATTAATGTGTCCAAAATAATTTAATATGACAAATTTCTAGCTATAAAATTCGTAATAGTGTTTCCACTAGGTTACATGCCTTATTAACACCTTGAAAATATCTACCCATAAAGGGTAGTCCAAATTCGTATCATACCCTTCATCAATATTTGCTATTTCCTTATCATTATCACCCATTTTAAAGAAAAAATTTAAAGCTTCAATAATAGTCCTTTTGTACTTAAAGAACTATCTACCCTCAAGTATAATGTATAAAACATCTACTACAAACTCTTCCAAAATTATCAATTTGATTTCAAAAACTAGTCTATATAAATGTTGACCATCCATACAATGGTTATGTCCCTATTCCTTGATCCGGCTACATAGGATTCCTTTCATCTTTCTTAACCAATCCAAGTCTGTTGGAATGTATTAAAAACCTATTTAAAATATTCAATCTCTTTTCCCTCAAAAACTAACAAGTCACTAGAATTTGAAAATTTAAATTTCTAACTTCTATTTTATTACTTTAATTTATTCAAAACTTATTCATATTACCTCCACTCTCATTCTAGGGTCTAATTTACCTATCTAAGACATTTATAACAAATTAGAACCCTATTTTATCCTAGTTAGGCACTATTGCCCTCCCTTAAATTTGAACTAGTCCTAAGGTTCTTATTAGGACCTTTAGGACTTTTGACTTCTTTATACATTTCATTATTATAGACGATCATGGTAGGCCTTAAACATCCCAATCGAATTCCATTAGTATCTTGAGGTATCTTTCCATTTCTTGTTACTTCATGTGATCAAGTGTATTTCTAGTTTCTTCTACACCATACACTACCTACAAAAGAACTCTTGCCCCAAGAGTTGACGGGTCTTGTTTAACTCCGCTGATCCTCCTTAATAGCATCCTGCAACTTGTCTTTCACCTATCAGGTATCTTATGATTATGCGTTCTTAAACTTACATTCATATTATTAGCAACATAAAAACACAATGTATTATCAGTATCATTGTTGGACAACAAGATAGAATAGTCACCAACAAGTTGTTTCAATTTCTCTTTTCGCAACTTTTTGGGATCCATATGAACTTATATACCAATATCTTATATCAACAAATCTCTTTTGCCTTTTATTGGTGAAACAATTGGACACAAAATTGTGCCCATTGCAATTATATTTCCAGTCTTCTACCATTGTCCTACTATTCCCTTGTTTTCTCTATTGTCTATAACACATCCTTGCATTTTTGTATCATATTTTTGTACCTACAGAGATGTCCTTGTCATCTGGATTCCTTCTATAGACCTTCTCATTGTTTTATCGTTCAAATTAACAAACTCTTCACTTTCGAAACAAATGATCCTAGACTCAACTGTGCCATCATTCTGCAAAGCTTTCAAAACATATCTCTTCTAGTTTCTTTGTGAATAGTGAAAGTGTTTTTGAATCCGTCATGGATTTTCCTCCTATCGGACTACCATGGCCTCCCTAATAGTATATAATACAATCTCATAGGTACTATTTCACAAAGTTCTCTCTCCTTGTACTCACCAAGGGAAAAATCCACAAAAGCTTTATCTTTTAACAAAAAAATCATCACTCGACTATATTGGTGTATAAAACTTATGGTGTTCAAATATTATCAAATGAAAATTCTCAACCATCTCCGTTGAAACAAGATTCTCAAAATACCTTCTGTCAATGATCATTTTAGAAATATTTCCTTGATTTAGGTAATTAATTTTGAAAATGGAAATATCAAGCTTACCCTCGTGTAATTGTCCTCTGTTTCTTACGATAAGGAAATCTCCTTCGATATAGGATCATACCTCATTATCTTTACCTTTTTCAGAAAATTATTTCACTTCTTATTCTACTGGTCCTTGCATCAAACTAATCCTCTTGTTAGAGTTCTTTATGTCTTTATTAGGGAATGTTTATACAAGGGGTGCCCTTCCTCTCCACAACAAAAAAAAAAAAAAATTCTACTCAAACCATTGGTTCCTCTATCAACACCATACTTACTACCACCTCTTTGTCCACTTTTTGTTTCATTTATATGCTCTTTTCCCTTGTCAAGATTATTTTAGCACTAACCTTTGTTGAACTCACTATATCTCTACTTGATTGTTACCTTCATCCACTTTGTCTTTGTTTCCTCTTTCTTAACATTTCTTTATCTCTAATGGTCACCTTATAAAATTCCTTAACTATATTAGGGGAATTGAAACAAAGTTTATCTTGGATGTTAAATATTAAACCACCCAAGTACCTTTCTACCTTTTCTTCTTCCTACTCATCTTGAGAAATCCTTATATCCAATTTATGAAACTCCTCTATATATATTGAGACTTCCATGTTCCTATGTCTTAAATTTTTGCACATTCTTATATAAATGGACATTATATTCTATTAGAAGGAACTTTTCCCTCATCCTATTCATCACTCTCTACCATGAAATGATCTTTGGAAGATACTTTTTTACACATTTCTACTGCAAGAAATCCCACCAAAGCAAGGTATGTCCCATCATTCTGGACTTTGCAATCATTATGTTGTGCTTCTCCTTTACATATTCATAATGAATGTAATTCTTCATTGTGCTAAACTAGTAAATGAGTTCCTCCTCGTTAATTTTACCATCATACATGGGAATGTTTGATTTTCCCTTATGATCTTCTGCCTTAATGGCCCTAATCTAATTTTTCATCTTACAATAATTAGGATCCAATTCCTTTCTAGGTTCTCTCTTATCTTTCTCTTTTCCAACATTGACTTCTTCTTCTTCAATCTAAATTGGTTATTCATCATCCACATCCTAGTTGATCTTCTTGATTATTGTTCATTTTCTTCCTTGTTTCCTTCCTCATCTTCTCCATTTATACCTTCATTATTGTGCTCTTCATCATGTTGTGCCACACATTGAGAAAGCTCTATATTTTTCATCTTGGAGGAATTTATTCAGCCTCTTCTCCCTTATAAATGTACCTTATTTTCCTTCCTAATAGATCCTAGTGTTTTCTAATACCAACATGATATAGATCCAAAGGCAAGGACTTCTCAAACTCCTAACAATTTTCCAAATACTTTGCAATGTTACAACTTTATCAATACTTATTTATGTATCAAAGTAACTCAATCTACCAAACTAATCACTTTTCTCCAAAAGTTTTGATTAGGGTCTCTAGGACCTTGACTTAATCAAAATTATTAACATAAACTATACACCACATTCCAAATTTTAATCTTCAAGGAAAACCCAAAAGGATGTTTGATTAGGCCTAGAAGCAATTAGGCCCATAGTGACTAAAATATTTTTTTTTCTCCAAATTTCCCCAAATGACCTCTAAAATAGAAATAATATTTGGATACCTATTTTCTCCTTCTCCAACATATCAAAATATTATTTTGTATTACTTTGAACCAATTTAAGGCATAAACAAGACTACTTTTACAAAGGAATCCCTCTTAAAACTTGTCATCCAATTATGAATCTCAGTATATATATTTATTTTATACTAATTAAAGTATTCTCTCATCAATTCAGTCATACAAGCTATCCAGACCCAAAAGCCCTAGATAAGCCTTCAAACCCTTGACAAAAAAACTAGGATTTCTTCCATAACACCTTTCCTAATGCACCTTCAATGCAAAAAGAGTTGATTGAACTTCTCCTAAAGGTATTATAACTATTTATTATATAATAAGGAGCCTTCCAAAGGAAAAAATTGTTACTAGAACAGCCTCACCACAAAAATGTTGTTCGTTCAAAAACAAAAACTTATGGTGATCACCAATGCTCATTCATTTTTATATTTGTTAAAAGTAATGTTAGTGGAACATTATACAAGTTGACAAAAAATAATTTGATGGAGATTAGTTTGTTACAGATCTATGAAATGACCATTCTTCTATGTAAAATTTCAAAATTGTTTAGGAAATGAGGCAGTTTTCTTAGCCTTATTAGCTAAATGATGACTAAAAGAAACAAGTGAGGCATCTGTTAATTAACAAGGCTTCTAAAAATGGTTATTGATATCATTAAACTATTAATATGAAAAGTAATAAGAAATAAACTATCCAAAAATTAGAAATGTGCAAAAGAAGTTAGTTTTATTACCTTTTCATGTACCAATCTATACAAAAGTTGATCCTTTGTACCATGTTTATGTCACTATACCTTGACCAAGCTATGTAGGATTCCTTTCAACTTATTTAACCAATCCAAGTCAATTGGAATGTATTAAAAATATTTCTAAGGCTGTTAATACATTTTCCCTCCAAAACTTACTGGCCATTAGAATTTGAAAAGTCAAATTTCTAACTTATATTTTAATATCATAATGGTTTATAGATTCTATTGTGTTGGATATTTTACCATAAAATTTTTGAATCACACTACATGATTCATCACATTGATGAATCATGTAGTGTGATTCAAAACATAAATAGTATAAATATTCAACACAATTGAATCTAGAAACCATTACCAATAGTTTTAATTCATTGTGGAAATTCTCTCCCTTAGATTTACATTTTATTTCTTTAATTAAGTGAAAAGTTATTCAAAATTCCTCTTCTTTCATTCTAGGGACTAATTAACCTATCTAAGACCCATCTAATCAATTAAAACATATTTAATCCCAATTAGGCACTATTGGGCTTCGTTACATTCAAAATGTTCCTAAGATTCTTATTGGAACCTTATTGAACTTGGATTGCTCTATACATTTCACCATTAAAAATTGCCATGATAGGCTATACAATGTCACAATTGAATTCAATAGATTTCTTTAGGTATCTTTCTATGTCTGGTGACTTCATGTCATCAAATACTTTTCTATGTTCTCTTGCACCACTTTTTGTGATAGATCTCTATAATGGTATTGCAATTTACCCAGGCCTTATTCGATTAATTATTTTAAAATACTTGTCAATGCTTTCATTCAAAAAACTCAAATACAATATTGATCCAAAAATTTATTTGAAAAATCCAATGCTTTGAGAACAAAATGCTAAAGGAATTTAGTTACTAATTTCATTTTCATATTCAAACACTTATATGCTCAAATATCTTATCATTTTCCTAGTCATTATACTCAATATATTTTTCTTTATAACTTGAAAAAAGATATTAGACATAAGATTCTTGTTACTAAGTATATACCTAATTTTCACAATTTTGTTTAGTACTTCACCATTACTAGTTACAACTGAGTCAACTCAAGGTCTCCAGTTTGATGACTCTTATTACTAGTGATAAGAATAAAGCAACTAGTAATCCAAACAAGTATAGAAAAACTAACCATTTTACCGAAATTAAGTCAAGCAACCTAGTAGTTGATCAAGTCGCTACTACATCTAAATGTATGGCTACTTTGTCCTCTTTGAATTATCCTAATCATAAGTACACCAAATTATCTAACCTTTATCCAAGGTGATGAATTAATTGATTCATGCTAGAATTCTTACACTTCCTCTTATCTATCCTATTGATGCTAGCAAGCCAATGCTTGAATCATTTGATTCAAATTTATTTTTTCAATACCATCATCACTTGGATTATGAAACTCAAAAGTGTTATGCTTTGAAGAATTATCTTCAAGACCTTATTTATTATAATGTTATATCTATTGATGGTAAGTTTAATATTATGCATTAATATGTCACACCTCCTAACCAAAATTTTCAAATATACTCTATTATTTTCTCTTCACATTCAACAAATATAATTAATCAACCTTCATCTTCTAGAAAAATAGTAACTATTAGGATAAGATATAAGAATCTAATTATGTGGTTAATCATGTTGAGTCTCAACCTCAACCTCTAATCTCAACACCACCTAAACCTAAACAATTAACTAATATCATTTAGTTAGTTCGATATGTTTAAGGAGTTGAATGGTACTCATTGCATGGTTTTTTATTAATCATTCTTTGTCTATATATGTTATTATTTAAGATAATATTTTTAACAAAAGGTTTCATAAAGATACCTATAATACTTCTAGTGTGTGGATTCAAACTTGTAATGATTTTCTTTATCATACTACAGGTTTTATCACTCTTTCTAATTGGGCTTTCTATACTATGTTTGTTATCATTCCTACTTCAGCTCAATTTCAAGTTATCTTAGTATTCCATAGATTTCTTCCATGCAAGTCATCACTCCTCCCAATCATGAGCACATTAAATTTATGTGTAATGGAGAATTTTTCACTATTAATCACTCCCTTTTATAAACCCTCACATCCTTGAGATTGCATTGAGGTTGACTTTATAAGCCATCTCTCTCCAAAAACCCATTTACTCACCCCAATCATCTTTGTCACTCCTATGAATAGTACAAGGTAGACAATATTTTTGAGTTTTTCCTTCCTAAGGGTGATCCTCTTTTACCTATGTTACCTTCCCTATTTATCCAACCAAGTACTCTTTATAAATGTTCTTTACCTTCTTCATCTATTCTTAATCCTATAGTTTTTCCCTATTAGAAACATATGGTAGTTAATCCCAATAATTTTAGTTTATCTCAAAATAACATTCATAACAAGCATGCCCATAAAAATTGCAAGAATCATCAAGCTATGTATAAGAATCATAGTATTACTTCTAGAACCACATCATCATCTCAACCTTTAACTTCCTCTGATCAACCCATGTTTGAGCATTTAGAAGATATAATAAAGGTAATTGTATTCAAATGCATAAACATGATGATTTTTCTCATGTTTTAGATGTCATTAATCTTGTCATGGAACATTCTCATGATGATGAATATATTGATATGGATTATGATTTTCCCAATATAATTTCTCACATCTTATAATAACATCTAGTGATGAGCACAATGACTCCCACCAGAGTCCTTTCTTGGATTTGGTTGTAGTTGCCACTGTGCTAGATGTTGTTCCTCTTATAGGTCACCATCCTTCTACTAACATTTTAGACCAAGATGGGAAGAGTGCGTGGAATTCTTGAAGTGGACTTCTTTATCATGGTAGTATTTATTTTTTCATGTTCTATTTCCCTTATATTTTACTCTCCATTGTATGTATTTTTTATTTTTTTTAATTTCTTGAGATGATCATTTTTGCTTCCTTGGTCTAAGAAGATAAAGAAATTCAACATATCATATAAATTATCCTATTTGTATCTCTCCTCTCCTATATATTTCTACATTTTACATTGTAGATGTGTCATTTTTTTTTCTTATTCCCTTGAATAATTTTCTTTCTTTCTCATGACATGGTAACACAAATTATTTTTGGTCTCCACATTTCTATCCAAATGGGCTCTTCTTCATATTTCTTAAGTGTCTTTTCCTCGATTGAGCTATAGTTATAATTCCTATGAGGAATGACATGATATTTCATACTTTATAGAATATTACATATTATCATATGATAATACTAACCCAAATTTTAATGTGCTTATTTCCCTTGTTATGTCCTCTCTTTGAGGGGCATCTCATAGTAGTAACATTCTTAGTAGAAGCATATATACTATCATTAAATTCATTACTTCTATTAAGTCATTTACAATTTTTGTAATCTAGGGGAAGACACACTACACACCTTTTTTCTTTTCACCATGAAGTAGTAAATTGAAATTTTGAGTGTATCTTACACTACTTTAGCTGTGTATGCTTGGTATTATTTTTAGTTTATCATTAAATATATGCAATGTTGCTTCATCAATTTTTTTATCTATACTATTGGTTTCCTTGGAACTAGTGATAGCTACTATTAGTTTGGTTCACATTTATTCTCTTTGGATCTCTCTCTAAACTATCAATAGTTTGGGAGGTATGATCTTTTCTTTCAATCCTTCTTTGTAGTATTTCCAATTTAGTAAGATTGATTTCATTTTAATCCCTTAAGGACACACTCATCCTTATGCCCATGCCATTTTTTGATTCATTTTAGGACACATAGATCGCTTGAAAATGGAACCTTGAATGAATTGAGTAGCATAAACCACACACTTTCTAGGCCATTCAATTAATCTTTGATGGGTTGACTAGCATGCTAAACACACTTGCTAGACCATTCAACTCCATCTTTGATAGAAGCACACCATTTTTCTTTTCTTTTACTAATGTGGTTCACAATAAGGCACATAAACATATTAGCAAAGTAACATTATCCCCTTTTTAGTGATATCTCTCTTATTATGCTTTTGGATATGATAAAGGGGGATTTGTGGTTTCTTCATCTCCTAGGTCATGGTAAGATTACTTCTTTTTTTTTATCTACTTTACTATGGGTTTAAGGTAACTCATGCTCCCACTAAAGTGTGGGATAAATTTATTATCTTAAAATAGAAGAACACATATTTTAAGACTTTTTATCACTTGTCCCATAGAGATTTCTTTGACCATGGATGGATATGTGATCAATGTTCACTTTCTATTATTTTCTTGTCCCTCTTTTGAATCTTCTTACACTCCCTCTAACACTTTTGGATGCACTTCTTTTTCTCTTCATCTTGAATAGGTCAGCTAGGGTGAATTTTTCTAGAAGAGCTCAACCTCATGTCAACCTAATCTATAAGTGGTTGACAAGGTTAAGCTATTCTAAAAGAGATCAACCATATTGATCTCTTCCTTGGTGATTGTAAGGCATGAGCTGTAAAATGTGTCTAGGTTCAAAATATCAACTTCATAGTTGTAGTCAACCTATATTATTTTTCTAGATGAAATCTAGTATATAAGGAGGCTTGGGGGATTCATTTTCACATCTACACTCTATAAGGAGACAAGACATTAATAAATTCAAGATTTTATGGTATTCAAGCATTGAAGCAAACAATTTTCCCTAAGCATTAATATATTTCTTAAAGAATTTTCTCTTGAAGATCTAGATACTATTAGCCATGAAAGAAGGGGGTCTACATTAAGGCATTCATCATCTTTATAATTGATCCATATTTATATCTATGGCCTCATGATATGGTTTTTGTAGATCCATTATAATTTATAGAGATATTATACATTATATATATCAAATACAAAATATGCAACATACAACACAACAAAATCTTTTTTTATTATGATCAAGGTGTATTTTCATTTATCTTGTTTCCTTTACATACATTTACATATTAAATTCAAGGTTGATTCTTCAATCTATGGTTTGACCAAGGAAGACCTTCACACCCCTAAAAAACAAAGATCCAAATTTTCTATCCATAAGAGAAAGATAGTGAATTTGTGGTTTTAGATCTTGGAATAACTCCTTGAAAGTGAAAAATTTAGGTTATCCCACTTACAGTGCCCCAATATTATGGTGACTATGTGGAAAAGAAACCAAAAGGATTTCCAAGAAGTTGACCTATTATCTCAACTCAAGAAAAATTGGTTTCTCTTTTTTTGTTGGTTTTCCATTTAGTTCATAGATCTATAGTTAGATTTCTAGCCATATGTCAATATCTTCACTCTTCAAAGAAAAAACACACTTCCCTTTACATCTTTCAAGTTGAGTCATCTATCCTTTATTTAAATTCATAATTTAGTTATAATTTTTTATCTTAATTAGGTTGATTGCATACATTTGACTTCTATATTTACATCACTAGGTCAACTAGTTCAATTTTGCCTACACATTATCACACACACTAGATAAAGAGAATCTCCTTGTATTACATTCATTCAAAGAATTGACATATCTTCCTTTATTTGGGTCTTTTTAGTTTATTTTGGATTCAAGAAGGAATAATACTTATAGATCCTCCTTCTCCTAACACAAATATTTTAATATTTTTGTCATGAAAAGTGGAGGCCTACATCCTATTAAAGTGCTTTCATTTTTCCACTAAATACCATCTTTAAAAAATTATGCATGAAATAATGTACAAATTAAAAATCCCCAAGGATTCCCCATATCCTTTTGATAGACTACTTCCTTTTCCTATCATCCCTCCTATTAATGTTTTTGGTCCACCTCTTATATTAAAGAAACATCCAACATCCATTATTTCTTAACCTATTAAGCTTACTTTTGTTCCTCCTTGAAAGAAAGAAATCAATCCCATGTTAATTGATCTTAAACATTCTAAAATATTGTAAAAAATAATGGTAGAAATATAGTAGGATTCATCAACATTCTTTTGAAACCATTCGCTCTCCCAATAAATATCATATGATAATTTTAATAGCTTTGAGGAACCTATACATAGTCCAATGGAGGAAGTAATTTTTTTTTTTTTAAAAGTGTCTAAACCTGATGAATCTTCATTTAACATTATAGATTATATGTGATTAATTTAGATGATAGAGATAAATTATGATACTCATGTTAATGATTAAAATTATGTTGATCTTAATGATTTATATAAGATGTGTCAATGTATTGGCATTAATAATGAATTATATGTAGTAATTTCAAAATTAATAACTTTCACTCCCTATGACATGGAAAATGACTGCTCATTTCAATGTGGTCACTATTTGGAACCTGCAATATCTTCATCAAATGTTATCTATGTTTCTCCTCTTACATTTTTCCACCCTACTTAAATAAAATTCTATAAAACTATAGGTGGATGATACTCATGAATAGATCCACATGTGTCATGGAATTTTTCAGTTGTTTCTTGTTTGTAATGTGCTTCTCCTATGATGTGTTTTATGTCATATGTATTTTTTTCTTTACACAATCACTCTTTATTTATAGGCATGTTGGTTTATAAAGGCATCAAATTCATCTTGACATTCATCTAGTCATATCTCGCTAGGGTCATAGAACATAGGAGTTGGTTAATCTATGTCACAAGTCTTGAAGAAGAACATTGGTAGTTAGTTCTCCGCTTAGCGTTACTCGAGGATATTTGGACCTCTAACCATGCACTGTTACCACTTGTTACAAGCCAGAGTTTTAGTTGTACCAAAAATGAACCTGTTTATGCCTAATATAAGCAATGGGATTATAGACCACATGAAGGAGTTAATCCATGTGATGAATCTTGAAGGGGAATGTTGGAAGTTAATCAAATTACTATTATATATTTATATATATATATATATATATATATATATATATATATATATATATATATATATATAGATAGATAGATAGATAGATAGATAGATAGATAGATAGATAGATAGATAGATAGATAGATAGATAGATAGATAGAGGGGGAGAGAGAGAGAGAGAGAGAGAGAGAGAGAGAGAGAGAGAGAGAGAGAGAGATAGATATATACATAGATATATGTATATATATTTTAAGTTAATTAGAAGGAGCTACATTTTCCTTATAATAATCTCTTATTAGTTTCCATTGCGCACAATTCTTACAATGGGAAAATCTTTTTGCAACATTAAATAGGTGAAATTATTTTTGGTGAAATGCTTTTCTTTTAGAAATCCTATTGCACTTTTAACTTTTTTAAAATTCCCTTGAATATACTACTTTGTTGTAGTTATGCTTGGATGAGTTTATTACAATAACCCCCCCCCTCTCTCTCTCTCTCTCTCTCTCACGTGCACGCACGCATGCGTGCACACACACACTCACACTCACTCACACACTCACACACATCCTTGTTCCCAAACCTACCTAAATTAGAGGCATCATAGAGTATTTTTTTATTCATATCTAGTTAATTATTCTCTATATTTATTTAATATATTATTAGAGATGAAATCCAAAATAATGAATAGTGAATTACAGAAAAAAAACGTTGTTCAAAAGTAAACCGTTGAGAAGAATGAGTTTTCCAATTTAATTGATAAAATTTTCTTTCAACCCAACAAGTTTCTTATTAAAATTTCCTATAGTTCTTATCCAAAAGAAATTATGAGGACCTATAGTGATTAAATGAAGGAAAATGTAGCTATCAACTAGATCAAAAAAATTCCATTGTAAGATCTACCAATTATATTTATGACATAATTATTATTGTTGAAAAAGCTCAATTTAAAAAAAAATAAAAATTTATTAGATATCCACAAATTTTAGCATAATGATTAAGAGAAGTCTTAGAAAATATTTCTTCAACCCTTGATATTTTTCTCTAAATGATACTATCATCAATGGTGTCTTGATGACAAGATGTGGATATAGATCTAAGCACTCTTTTAAACCTTTTAAACTTGGTAATCACTTTATTCCTTTTCTTGATCAACATTGTGTAGCTCAATTTCTACTATTTTGTATCACTTAGCTTTCACTGACTTTCTCAGTCTTGACTATGCTCAGTTGTTACTAAATTTTTTTCTTCATCTTCCTTAGCCATAACCTATCACTTAGTATATACTATTTTCTCAACTTTCTCTTTAAGATCCTTAATCTTATGCTTCATTGACCTAGTAAAATTGTCACTCAATCTGTCTTAGTGTTTTATTTGACTTCTTGTCTTCTCTTATTTACAACTAATCCAGTTCATATAATAATTAAACAATAGATTTTTAATTTCAAAGACTAATTGGTCAAGTGCCTATTGTTATTCTAACACGCTTGATCCTTTTCACTCAAAAAATTCACTTATTTGCCTAGTTATCTCTCTCTTCCAATCCTCTTCATCGAACAAGTAATATGGCACTCTATGGTGTTAGTAAATGGCTTACTAGTAAGGTTTAACATCATTGATTGTTGAATAGATTGAAGAAGATAATCAAAGAGGGAGATTGTAAAGGGAGTTTTTTAAGAACATAGAAGTATGACTAATATGCTTCAATCATTGTTTTTCCTTGATGTTAAACTGACTATTTGCTGGTAAGACAACTGCTTATAAGATTTACATACTATCACTTATTTGATTGATGAAGAGGATTTGATCAAAAGATGTAACAATAGCACCTAGAGGAAAGGTTGAGTTGTGATTATGTAATGTAGTATAGGAATCCATTAAGATAGTGATAACATGATATATTGATAATCTACTCAAGGTTACAAAGATTGGTTACACAAAGAAAGTTTAGAAGAACAAGTTACACAAAGTTTTTCTACCAAGCTTGATGGAGTAGATAGTAGGTGTTGAGCAAAGTCAGTGCAAGCCAAGCAGAAAATTAATTAGAGTTAAGTAAAAGTTTATTCTAATGTATGGTAAGAAGAATAGTGGATGCTGAGTAAAGTTTAGTTCGTGAAAAGTAATTTTACAGGGGATGTTGAGCAGAATAGTATGTGCTGAGCATCAGAAGAAAGATAATGTCAAGCTACTACATTATTTAAAAGATCATGAATTTGACCAACCTCAGTTGACAAGTTTGTTTTCTTGGATTACGTGAACTAGGTGGAAGATAAGATTGATGAGTTGCAGGCACAAGATGCAAGGTAAACCATTTTTTAGGTGAATTCAAAGAGGATTCTAGGAGAAGTTTCTAGAAGAGATATGGAATGTGGGATAGATTCATTGTATCCTACCAAATCTATCAAAACACTAAATTGGATGATTGAAAATGAGCAGCAAAAGATCTTAATTTCCTATTTATAGGAATCGCTAGTCATGAAGCAAGTTTTTCATGTGCGAGAACCTAAGAAAGACAAGGAGTCAAGGGTTTTTCTTCATCAAGTGCCCTAAGAGAAGAGTCTGCAATGGCATGTTAAGCAAGAAGGCTTAAGAACATGAATGCTTGAATGGTGAAAAAGCTATTAGAGCTATAATGTATGAAGGCCAAGTAGAATGGAGGACTAAATAGTGATCTATAATTTTCAAATGAAGTTGTAAGTTGTTATTAGATCAAGCCTTACTGTTACTTTCTAACAAATGTATTAGTCTAGGGTGCATCACTTGGATTAAGGTTGACCTAATAGTCATTTGTAAATCCTTTAACTAGGTGACATTCCAAGTGACTGGTCTAAAATCCTCTAACAAGGCTCACCCCTAATAGGGTGATTGAAATCCTTAATCATGGTCACATTTAACAGTGTGTATTGTAACCTTTAACAAGGGTGAACTTTCACAAGGTATCACTTTAGAAGAGTGAAAAAGAGTAGCATGTTACTAGTGGTTTTTCCTAAATTAGTTTTCCATGTAAATCATCTTGTAAAGTGTGTTGATGAGTTAATTATGTTTCATATTTACAATTTTGCAAGTTGATTTGATAGCAACCTAAAAGTTTTAAGTGATTGCATAATCTTATGGATGCACCTATGATGAATAATGTTTTATGGGTTCACTACATTGTGAAAAGTTTTATTTATACATCTAGACCTTGGATAACTGATTTAACCCCCCTCTTAGTCATTCTAAAGTATTCAAAAAAATGGTATTAGAGCCATCTACTTAAGAGGACTAGTTTGAAGGTACCAAAAGCATAAAGAACAAGATGTCGAAAAAGAGAAGTACCCAAGCTCAATGGAGATAACTTATTTGCATGGAAAAGTTTGATGAAACTACACCTTGGAGGACTTGGAGATCATGCACAGTCTACCATTACCACTGAGCATTTTAATCATGTTGGTGCCCCACCTATTGAGGATATGAGAATGAAGAAAGAAAACAACCAGGCAATGTTGGAGATTGCCTCTGCTCTAGGTTATACTGAATTTGACGATATCAAAGGTTTAAAAAATGGAAGGAAAATGTGGGATGCCCTAACCACTATCTATGGAGGAGATGCAAATATTATAAGAGCTAAATTTGGAAGTGTCAAAGGTAAATTTGATGATATGAAAATGGAAGGAGGTGAAAATATTGCTCAATATGTTGCAAGGATAAAAGAAGTTGTTAATGCAATAAGAGGAGCCACTAGTAAATTAGATAATGACACTATGCTAAGTAAAGTATTGAGAACACTATTGCATGTATATGCTATTAGAGTTTCTAAAATTTAAGAACTGAGATGTATACTAGAGAATGATCTATCACTTGAAGGCTTGCTAGGTAGGCTATAACAATTTCAAACTTGAAAGTATTGAATCTACTTTCAAAGCTAAGGTATCATTAAAGGAACCTAAAGAGAATAAAAATAAGAAGAAAAAGTATGTGTCCACTAATAATGATATAGATGAGGAGGATGTAGAACAACTTGAAGCACTACTGGCAAGAAGATTCCATAAAGTTAAAGGTAATTTCAAATGTAAATTACCTATCATTTGTTTCAATTGCAATGAGGTCGGTCATATTGTTCCTAGATGTCTAGAGAAGAAGAATTACAGAGGTGGTGACAAAGACAAGAGTAGAAGAGATGAAGACAACAAGGACTATAGAGACAAAGGCAAAAAGTCATGCTACATTGCTGAAGAGGAAACAAAGGATGATTCTAATGAACATGATGATGAAGTGGTGTATGTTGCAATGGAGGACAAATATTATGAAGATGAAGCAATTGCACTTGTGACTTGTGTGAACAAGAATGATAGATGGATCATTAACAGTGGGTATTCACATCATATTACTGGAGACAAAAGTAAGTTCATTACCTTAGATTGTTATGATGGAAATAGTGTAAGATTTGGTAATGATGCACCATGTTTGATAAAAGGAAAAGGTTCTATCAAACTCACAAACAATATTTTATGTGACAATGCTTACTATGTTGAAGGACTTAACTATAATCTTTTGAGTGTGTCACAAATAAATAATTCAAGATCTAAGGTTGATTTTTAAAACAAGATTTCCAAGATATATGACACTAATGGAAAATTGATTGGAAAGGATGTTCAAACTAGGAGTAATCTATTCTATCTTGACATAGAGGATGCTACTTGTCTTGTTGTAAAATTTGATGATGTCTGGCTATCACACAAAAGGTTATGTCATGGAAATTTTAATAACCTGGTAAATATTAGTAACATGAGAAAAGTTAGAGGTTTTCCTAAGTTGAAGAAACTTGATAATATAATGTGAAAACAATGTCGATTAGGAAAAATGACAAAGTCAAGTTTTAAGAGTAAAGCTTATACCTCTAAAGAAATACTAGATATCATTCATAATGACTTGTGTGGTCCAATTGATGTGCAAAGCTACAAAGGAGATAAGTACATTATGTTGCTTCTTGATGATTATTCTACTATGATGACAGTTATGTTTTTGAAATAGAAATATAATGCTTTCCAAATGTTTAAGTGGTACTTACCAAGAGTTGAGAAGGAAATAGGTAAAGTCTAAAGTGTTTGAGATTTGATAGAGGAGGAGAATTCACATAAAAAGAGTTTGAGATATTCTGTAATGATAGAGGAATCAAAGGACATACATCTGCACCTAGAACCCCTCCACAAAATAGAATAGCTGAAAGAAGGAACAAATCTATAATGGACTATGCTAGAACACTCATGATGGAGAAGAATGTTGCTTTGAAATACTAGAGAGAAGCTATAAGTACAGCTATCTATACCTTGAATCATGTAGAAGACAAGAAAGGTACTCATTCAACACCTTTTGAGCTATGGTATGGATACTCACCCAATGTAAAATATTTTAAAGTATTTGGAAGCAAGTGTTACATTCTTAAAGACTTTAGGAATGGTAAACTAGATGCAAAAAGTGATGAAGGTATATTCCTAGAATATTCCACAAGAAGTAAAGCTAATAAGTGTTTAAATACTAACATTAACAAAGTCCTGGAAAGTACAAATGTGAAAATGATGAATATACAAAAGTACATGAGGCTGAACCTATGAAGGAACCAAAAGAATACAAATCATTTGTGTACTTCTATGAGGGTATGCCTACTAAAGAAGATGTTACAAATCAAGCTACAAACCAACAACAAGTTTTAGTGACTATTGAGTCATACCCCATAAATGCAAAGTTGCATTTAGGAACTGAGCTACATTCATATGCCTAGTTATAGAATGAAGTTGATGCACATTTTGATCCTAAGATTAGTATATATGAAAGAGATGTTGAATTACCTGATAGAGATGTACATAGTGACTCTAAAACTGAGAGACAAATTTTGAAGAAACTAGAACTAAACCAAGATTGTCTAAATATGTGAAGAGACATCATCCTACTACACAAATTCTTGGAGACAAAGATGCTAGACCAATGACAAGAAATAGATTGAGAGATGATACATGTTTACTAAGTATGAAGGAACCCAAATTAGTAAGACATGCTTTAGAAGATTTGGACTGGAGTAAAGCCATGGAAGAAGAGATTCAACAAATTGAGAAAAATAAAACATGGACTCTAGTTCATAGACTAGAAGAAAAAAATGTGATTGGCACTAAGTGGGTATTCAGAAACAAGCTAGATTAAAATGGTGAAGTCATAAGGAGAAAAGCAAGATTAGTTTGCAAGGGATATGCATAAGAGGAAGGAATTGACTATGGGGAGACATTTTCTCCTATTGCTAGATTGGAAGGAGTAAGAACTCTAGTTTCTTATTTTTCACACAAAGCTTTCAAAGTTTATCAGATGGATGTTAAATTTGCATTTTTGAATAACATATTAGAGGAAGAAGTTTACATAGAACGGCAAGAAGGATTTGTAGATGTTAGCAACAAGAACATGGTATGTAGACTACATAAAGCTATATATGGTTTGAAACAAGCACCAAGAGCATAGTATGAGAGACTTCATAACTATCTCATGAAGACTAAATTTGAAAGAATTGATGATAACGACAATCTATAAATGAAGACAAAGAAAGGTAAAGGTATTTTGTTATCTAAAATTTTTATTGATGATATCAAAATTTGGAGGTCAAGATTCTTTATGTAAGGATTTTGCAAATCAGATGAAGCAAGAATTTGAAATGTCTACATTTGAAGAGATCAATTCTTTTGTGGGTTTGCAAGTATATCAAATGAAATATGGTATGTACATCAATCAGTCAAAGTATGTCAAGGAAATATTGAAAACTTTTCAATTGGAGGATTTCAAACTAGTGAGTACACTTATGGTGACATGACACAAGTTGTCAAAGAATGATGAATTAGCTGAGGTAAATCAAACATTGTATAGGTCCAAGATTGGAAACTTGCAATATTTAGTACATAGTAGAGCTGATATCACATTATCTATAGGGATAGTTGTAAGATTCTTTGCTAATCCTCATATGAATCACTTCATGGCTATAAATAGAATAATGAGATATCTGAAAGGAATCGAAGAGTTTGGTATATACTATAAGAAGAATGTGAAATTTGAATTAAGAGACTACATTGATGTTGATTGGGTTGGAAACATTGATGACAGAAAAAGAAAAAGTGGAGGAGCATTTTTCTTAGGTAAGATGCTAGTTGCATGGAGTACTAAGAAACAAAACTACACCTCATAATCTACTACTAAAGCTCAATATATTGTTGCTGCTATAAATTGTACAAACATTGTACATTGGATCAAATAGCTACTCAAAGGTATGAAGGAAGGGATCATAGAACCAATGATACTTTATTATGATAATATAAGTACTATCAAGATATCAAAGAATCCTATGATGCACACAAAGACAAAGCACATTGCAATCAAGTATCATTACTTGAGAGAATTAGTTCAAGATAAAGAGGTGAAGATGGAATATGTTAACACTAAAGAGAAAATTACTAATATCAACACAAACGCATTACCTAAGGATTCTCATGAGTATATAAGAGGTAAACTAGGGGTGATACCCCTATCAAAGGTTATCTAAGTAACAAGAGGAGTGCCCTACATCAAACAAGTTGATGTTCATATGTTACAAATTGATGTAGATGATCTTACTTAGGAGCTGGCTAAAGTAATCAAAGAGCTAAAACTTCAAATCAATCACACACAAGGTGATAGAGGGAGAAAAAGGAAGAAATTGAAAAAGCTTATATCTACATGTTAAGATGACAAGTTTTTGGCATAAGTCTTTAGCATTGTTGTCAAAGAGGGAGATAATTACTAATCAAGCTGGTATAATTGCTAAGAGATTGACTGATTAGAAGAATAAAGGAAAGATAATTGGAGAGATTTACTAATCTTAGAGGGATAGAACTACTAAAGGAGATAGTTGTTGATCAAGAGAAGAACAAAGAGGGAGAAATCCTAATATCTACCTAGTAAGAGGGAGATACAAGAAGAAACTTAGAGGGAGTTGTAAGAAAGAGTGTTGTAATGTATTCAAAAGATGGAAGTTGTTGATAGAGAGATTTATTTTTGGTATTGTTTTACTATTTTAACCTAGTCAGTTTGGTTGAACAAGGTGTTTACCACTTGAGTGATTCAGTTGATCAGTTTGGTTTGCCATTAATGCCAAAGTGGGAGATTGTAAAGGGTGATTGTTGAGAACATACAAGTATGACTAATATGCTAAAATCCTTGTTTTTTCACTAATGTAAAATCAACTATTTCCTGGTAAGACAACTACTTATAAGATTTAAGTACTATCACTTATTTGACTGATGAAGAGGATTTGATCAAAAGATGTAACAATATCACCTAGAGAAAAGGCTGAGTCATGATTATGTAATGTAGTACAAAAATTAGTTAAGATAGTGGTAACATGATGTATTGATAATCTACTCAAGGTTACAAAGGTTGGTTACACTAAAAAAGTTTAGAAGAAAAAGTTACACAAAGTTTGTCTACCAAGCTTAATTGAGTGGATAGTAGGTGCTGAGCAAAGTTAGTGGAAGCCAAGTAGAAATCAGTTGGAGCTGAGTAAAAGTTTATTCTAATGTATCCCGACTAGAATAGTGGATGCTGAGTAAAGTTTAGTTGATGCCAAGCACTACTAAACTTTAGTTCATGCCAAGTAATTTTATAGAGGATGGTGAGCAACCTAGTATGTGTTGAGGATCAGAAGCAAGATAATTTTGAGTTGTTAGATTATTTAAAAGATCATGAATTTGATGGATATTAGCTAACGAGTTTGTTTTCTTGGATTATGTGAACGAGGTGGAAGATAAAATTGATGAGGTGGAGGCATATAATTCAAGGTAAACCATTTTTAGGCAAATTCAAAGAGGATTCTAGGAGAAGTTTCTAGAAGAGACATGGAATAAGGGATAGATTCATTGTATCCTACCTAATCCCTCCAAACCCTAAATTAGATGATGGATAATGGGTGGAAAAAGATCTTAATTTCCTATTTATAGGAATGGTTAGTCATGAAGCAAGTTGTTCATGTGGGAGAACCTAAGGAAGATGAGGAGTCAAGTGTTTTGCTTCATCAAGTGACCTAAGAGAAGAGTCTACAATGGCATGTTAAGCAAGAAAGCTTATGCATATGAATGCGTAAATGATGAACAAGCTATCTGAGTTGAAATGGATGAATGCCAAGCAGAAGGGAGGACTAAATAGTGATCTATAATCTACAAATAAAATTGTAAGTTGTTATCAAATCAAGCCTTACTATTGCTCTCTAACAATTGTATCAATCTAGCCTAAATCATTTGGATTAATGTTAACCTAACAGTCATTTGTAAATCTTTTAACTAGGTGACATTCTAAGTGAATGGTATAAAGTCTTCTAATAGGGTGATTGAAATGATTTAATGGGGTCACATTTAACAGTGTGTATTGTAACCTTTAATAGGGTTGGCCTTTCACATGGAATCACTTCAGAAGAGTGAAAAAGACTAGCATGTTAGTGGTGGTTTTTCCTAAATTGGGTTTCCATGTAAATTGTTGTATCAAGTCTATTGATGAATCAATTATGTTTCATGTTTACATTTTTGCAAGTTGATTTGATAGTAACCTACAAGTTTTTAGTGATTGCATAATCTTATAGATGGATGCATGATAAATAATGTTTTATGGGTTCACTAAGTTGTGAAAAGTTTTTATTTATACATCCAGACCTTGGATAATTGATTCACAAAGGTTATAAATGCTAGTTAAACTAAAAAAGTTTAGAAGAAAAAGTTACAAAAAGTTTGTCTACCAAGCTTAACTGAGTGGATAGTAGGTGTTGAGCAAAGTTAGTACAATCCAAGTAGAAATCAGTTGGAGCTGAGTAAAGGTTTATTCTAATGTATCCTGACTAGAATAGTGGATGCTGAGTAAAATTTAGTTGATTCCAAGCACTAGTAAACTTTAGTTCATGCAAAGTAATTTTATAGAGGATGTAAAGCAACCTAGTATGTGTCGAGCATTAGAAGCAAGATAATTTTGAGTTGTTAGATTATTTAAAAGATCATTAATTTGATGGATATTAGCTGATGAGTTTGTTTTCTTGGATTATGTGAACCAGGTGGAAGATAAAATTGATGAGGTGGAGGCATATAATTCAAAGTAAACTATTTCTAGGAAAATTCAAAGAGGATTCTAAGAGAAGTTTCTAGAAGAGATATGGAATGTGGGATAGACTCATTGTATCCTACCTAATCCATCCAAACCCTAAGTTGGATGATGGAGAATGGGTGACAAAAGATCTCAATTTCCTATTTATAGGAATGGCTAGTCATGAAGAAAGTTGGTCATGTGGGAGAACCTAAGGAAGATGAGGAGTCAAGGGTTTTTCTTCATCAAGTGACCTAAGAGAAGAGTCTGCAATGGCATTTTAAGAAAGAAGGCTTATGCATATGAATGCTTGAATGGTGAACAAGCTATCTGAGTTGAAATGTATGAAGGCCAAGTAGAAGGGAAGACTAAATAATGATCTATAATATACAAATAAAATTGTAAGTTGTTATCAGATCAAGCCTTACTGTTGCTCTCTAACAATTGTATCAATCTAGGGTAAATCATTTGGATTAATGTTGACCTAATAGTCATTTGTAAATCTTTTAACTAGGTGACATTCTGAGTGAATGGTCTAAAGTCCTCTAATAAGGTGATTGAAATCCTTTAATAGGGTCATATTTAATAGTGTGTATTGTAACCTTTAATAGGGTTGGCCTTTCACATGGAATCACTTCAGAAGAGTGAAAAAGACTAGCATGTTGGTGGTTTGTCCCAAATTGGATTTCCATGTAAATCATTGTATCAAGTGTGTTGATGAATCAGTTATGTTTCATGTTTACATTTTTGCAAGTTGATTCGATAGTAACCTAAATTTTTTTAGTGATTGCATAATCTTATAGATGCATGGATGATGAATAATGTTTTATGGGTTCACTATGCTGTGAAAAGTTTCAATTTATACACTTGGACGTTGGATAACTTATTCACACCCCCCTCCCCCCCAACTCTCATTTATTCTAAAGCATTCCAAAAATTTCAATAACATTACAATTGTTCCGATTGTAGTTTTTACCAATTTCGTTCTCTAGAATTTATGGAAACCCCTTTAGTTACCATGAAAATGTAAAAGACTTTCTTATGATTTATCATTACCATCTGCCTCTTTAATTTGATACATATCTTCATTAATATCCTTAGTTTCATTCTAATTCTCATCTATACACTCTCATACACTTCTTCCTCTATGATATCAATAGTAGATTCTTCCATTTGACACTAATTGTAATAATAATTGTATGGGCTCCATCTGATGGTAACTTGATAAAATACTCTATCTCTTTGACAATAATACCAAAACCATCATCCATTATCCTTATTTGTTTCATCATGCACATCATATTCTCTTTCTTATTGTTTGTTTGATCTTGGAATACTACTTCCTCTATTAGTTTTACTTTGACTCCTTGCAGTCTCATTTTTTCATGCTTTTATCCATCTTTTCACAACTTTAAGAAACTCCTAAAGTGTGACCTCCTATGTCAATGTCTAAGATATTCTGATCATAAAAATTTAATGCAATGTTTCTTACCTTCTTAATTTACTTGAAATATGAGAATGAACCCTAATTTACTTCTTAGATACTCAAAATCATCCTTGATTAATGCCTTTGTAAATATATCAACTATCTTCTCCTTTATGCTCACATACTCCAGTCTCACTCCTAAGTCTTGTACTAACTCTCTGAAGTAATGATACGTGATTATATTATTTTTGGGCTTTGTATGCATTTCATGATTCTTTCATATGTTTATAGCACTTGCCTTATCACAATATATCAAACTAGGTTCAGTTTTTCTTGTCCTTCATACCTTTCAATAATTGCTTGATCCACACAAAGTTAGAATAATTAACTACTACAACAATATACTCAGCCACAGTTGTAGCTTGAGAAATATAGTTTTTCTTATTTTTTGTCCATGAAATTAGTCTCCTACCTAGAAAGAGAGTGACTTCACTTACATACTCTTCTTGTACCATAATCCATAGTCTTTTCTTCCTTTTAAATAGCTTAGTAAACTTTTGATAGTGATCATGTGATTTTCTCTAGGATTATTAGAAAATATTTCAACAATACCAACTTATAATATAATTTTAGGTCTTTTATGTACAATATATTTCTACTTTACTATAATTGACCTGAAAAATGTTTGATTCACTTTAGGAGAATCACCATTCTTTGAACATTTGTGATTAGTAACCATAGGTGTTCCAACTAGTCTTGAATCTTCCATACAAAAGATTTTCAATATCTCCTTGATATACTCTGATTAAGTCATTTATATACCTCTCCTCTTCCAATAAACTTGCAAACTAAAAAGGAACTTAATCTCTCCAAATGTTGACATCTCAAATTATTTCTTCATGTTGTTAGAAAATTATTTACACAACAAATCATGTCCTCCAAATATGATATCATCAATGAAAATTTCAGCTAGCAATATCTTATTTAATAATATTATATTTCCACAATCCAATTTTAATGTACTTTTGTTTCTAGATTAAATTGTGTGTGTCTTTGTAGCATCAACATTTTAGATTGCACTCTATGATCCATCATCTGGATGAGAGAGAAAGATAGAAAGAAAAGAAAGAATCACAAACTAGCTTGAAGAAAGAGGGATAAAATGGAAAGGAGAGAAAGAACAATATGCACAACGATGCAAGGAGGACAAGAAAATTAAAAAGGAAACTTGAAGAAACAAAACCCACACATAAGACTCACAAAATAAACAAGAGTAGTGAAAGAAAAAACAAAATATAAAGTTAAACAAATCATGAAGTAAAAGTAAGAACCTAAAAAAGTGAGCAACAAAAAGAAAAACACAATGAAATCCAAGGTTCACAATAATAAAACTTAAGCAATAAAATAAAAATTAAATGAAAATAAGAAAGAAAAGAAAATAAAAGAATTAACAAAAAATCCTTATAATAATAATAGGAAGAAATAAAATTAATCATAATAATAACTAAATTAAACAAAATGTAAAAAAATATGAAAAATAAAAGACAAATAGAAAATAAATACTAATAAACCTATCAAATAATTGAATAAAGAAAGAAATAATGATAATAACTAATATGTATATATTATATTTTTGTGTGTGTATATATACATGTGTGTGTGTATAGATATAGATATGTATAGATATGTATATACATATATACATACATACATACAAATATATATGTATATATCTTTATATATATGTATATGTACATATATATATACACATAGATATATAAATACACACACACACACACACACACACACACACACACATATATGTATATATATCTATGTGTATATGTGTATAAATGTATATATGTATATATACATATATACATATATGTACATATATACATATATACAAATATATACACACACACATACACATGTACATGTGTGCACATGTGCTCGCACATGCACACACATACACACACAAGAAAATAGGCTACAATCAAATTGAAAGAAAGTAAATTTGTATTATTATTGTGATTTCATAGCATGTATTTTTTTTGGAGTTCATTTTATCATGTTGTGGGTATTACGTAAGTGTCTAATTAGAATTGGAGACCAAAGTTAACAGGATTATATTTTCTATGTGAAATGAAATAACTATTTTTATGTCTCGATTAGTATATGTATGGTTTGGAGTGTAAGTGTGTATGGTCCTCGATTTGATCATTATTGTTTTTAACCAAATGGGGTGAGACCCTTAAGGGTTAATCTAGATTTTGAGCGTCGAAGGGAAAACTATTTGCATCAATGGTATTTAGAACCTTTAATTGCTTGAATAGATGAAAAAGAGTTCACCATATTCTATCATATTTTGGGTTTCTAGGCCAGATCAGTAGCTCAATATTTTTGGTTTTTATTAGAATCAAATAGAGAGAATTGGAGTCCTTTTGATGCTTTCATCGAAAAGGATTTCATTCTAGCTTCGAGTCACTTATACCATCTTCTAGAAGAATTTCCATCACTGGCATTATTTTTAAGTCCGATCAACTCACCTGGTCATCTTATGTTATCATTTATGTTGTTCTACATTATAGATGGTTGTGTTGTGAAGTATGTTATTTTATGATTTATATTATAATTTCATTTATTATCTTTATGTGTGATGGAGATGGATGTTATTGATATTGGTTTATTGTTCTCATAATTTTGAGACTTTATAGATTGTTAATTTATGATAATGGGACATTCATTATGAGATGGATGATTCTTGAAGATTTAATATTGAGATGTATAATGAAACCTTTGTGGATGTGATGTTCTTTCCTATGTTGCATTATTTTATTTTGGTGAATTTCATGATTTGGATTATTTTGAATGGATCATTAGGGTAGATTATCTAGGTGTATAGGGGGGAAGTGTCTTGTAATGGGGGTTAGGACCGTAAGTTTCTACCAAGGTAACTCATTGTAAGTAACCTAATTAAGTGATAGTACTACATATTAAATGAGGGATTCAAAATGAATTATAAAGATCAAGGTTTCCTCATCCATGTCTTTACCACTAGTATAGGCTAGGAGGGGAGTGCAAGAAGATTCTTGATTGTGATCTTGCATAGTTAGTTTTCTTGTCTATACAAAATGATTACTAATGCCACATAGATTCACTAAAGGGACTTAGTCCAAAGAGAATTCTAGAATAACCTTAGAGTTGAATCTTGTTTTGACACTTCCCTATGGGCATCTTAGGTTTTGTATTTATATTTATATTTGTATTTTTGTTTTGTGTTTCTATTGGGATCATCCTTTTTTGTATATGTAGTACCACTTATTGTAGAGAGATTTTAGGATCATTTTCTAGGATTTGTATTGTCGATTTTGTGGTTCTATCATATGTGTCTAGATCATACATTATATGTCCTACATGTTGGGATTGGGAGCCTAATTAGGTGACCATGTTGTTGGGAGGTAGTGACTTCTTACCATTTGGGTCCACCTCATATTGGCACCAATGCAGGATGTTTGTGATGTAATTCTAACTTTATCATTCTTGTTTCTTATTTTGGAGACTTCTATTCAGTTGATGTATATATGTATCATATATCTTGTTTATTTGTGATCCTATGGGATGTAGCTTTGTATTTTGATGTACCTATATTTATTCTTACATACCAAATGACATGTGTAGTAGATGTTATCTAAATTCTCTTTATCATGTCAACTATATTTATGTATTTTTGACATAATGTATTATTTATTCATTTATTATCATGGACATCTTACTTAACATTATAACTAATTATTAAATATTTCTTAAATGTGACTCAACATGAAGGAACCCTTGACATATGGAACTTGCATTCATATTTTGGGTTTTATAAGCTTAAAAAATAAATGTTAAGTGAAACATTATAACATAGTAGGTTAATTTATCTTAGGTTCCCAAGTGGGGCATTGCACCTTTAAGACCTTATAGAATATTGGTGGAATAATAGGGTAGTTAGTTCCCCTATGATCAACCTTTGCACTAAACTAAGAGAGATAAAAGGTAATGTTTGGAGTTGGAAGAAAAACTTGCTTTGAAAATTATTTGAAAGAAAAAATATCTAATTCAAAAAAAGGCAAATTTTCAAAATCAAATTGAAATAGACTATGAAGATAAAGATAAAGGAAGAACTAAAATAATCATAGCAGAATAATGGCTAAAAATTTCTAAACAATAAGAGGTTTTTTGGAAGAAAAAATCAAGGATTCAATGACTTACTAAGGGTGAGAGTAATACTAGATTTTTGCATCAATCTACTTTGAAACATAGATGCCAAAACCAAATTACATATATAATGAAGGAATATGGCATGATAGTCACAAAGGAGGAGGAGACACATATGGAGGCATTTAAATATTTTATGAATAGAGGGTCTTCTAACTCTCTAGAAGACCCTAGAAATCTACTTACCCTAAATTTTAGTGCTAATATCTGAAGAAGATAACCAAAACCTTATGAGAAAATTTAGTAAAGAGGAAGTGAAGTTGGCCACCTTCTCCTTTCATCCCTTTAAGTCCCCAAGGTTATATGGGTTCCCTCTACCTTTCTTCCAAGAGTATTGGAATATTGTGGAAGAGGTGGCGTTCAAGGTTGTTTGTCTCATTTTTAGAACTGGCTAGCTTGATAAAGACTTAAATAATATCTGTATTTCATCAATCCTAAAATAAAGAAAATACCTCTTCTCTTATGGATTAAATGCCCATAACCCTTTTGTAATCTTACTTATAAGATCATATTTAATATTATGGTTAACAGACCTAAACCTATCCTTAGTAAACTGGTTTGCAAAAAATAAAAAGCATTTGAGATAGGCAGGAATATTGTGGATGTGATTATCACCACTTGTGAATTGGTTCTACTATGGAATCTAAAGGTTTACCCTTAATGGCTCTCAAACTAGACATATGTAAGGCATATGACATGGTTAGTTGGACTTTTTTGGAGGAAGTGATGAAGAGATTTAGATTTCAGGGGAAGTTTCTCAAAATGATAATGAGCGATTTTACAACCATGAAGCATATTGTTCTAATCAAGTTGACTTCTACTAGATTCTTTTCTATGGGAATTGGTCTTAGAGAAGGAAACCCTTTATCACCCTACCCTTATATTTTGATTGCCAAGCTCCTTAGAAGAAATATTACCAAATTCAATGGAAGACATGCTCTAAGAGGTATCAAAGATGCTCCTACCCTTCCCTCCATGACACACCAAAAATTTGTGGATAGCATGATCATGTTTATGGAAGCCTAGAAAAATGAAGTTGAAAGGTGGATTGTTCTTCTAAATTACTATGCTATTGTGTTAGTGAAAAAAAATAATCTCCAAAAAGGTAAGGTATTCTTCTTTAATACTAATAGTGCTTTACAACGTGGGATATCCAACATCCTTAACAGTGACATATCCTTTATTATAAACATCTACCTTGGGCTCCCTTATTCTCCTAAGAAGCATCCCTTATCCTTTTGGAACAAGATTGTGGATGGATTCTAGAAAAAACTTGTAGGATGGAAAGGGAAACTCGTCATCCAAGGGGGGAGACTACAACTCCTAAAGGCTTGGCTTTAGAGAATCCTTGTCTATTTCATGTTTAGGATGGTTATGCTAAGAAAAATTGGACTAAAAACTTGCAAAAAATAGAAAATAACTATTTATGGGCTAGAATAGAGGAAAAAAGGAAAAATGTACCTGGAAAAATGGGATATTGTTTATAAATCACTATCTCAAGGAGGGTTGGGAATAAGGAAATTTAGAGAAATGAATAAACCTCTCATTAGTAAGATAATATAGTAGTGTATGGAAGGGAAAAAACACTAGACTAACATATTGCATTTCAAATATATGTCCTGATCCCCTGGTGGCACTCTGCTAGAAAAAATAAAAATGTTAATGGTTTCTCTTTCCTCTAGAAATCCATTAACAAAACTAAAATAGACCTAAGAAAGGGGACTAGGAAATCCATACACAATAGTACTAACCCCTTATTCTGGTCTAAACTATGGAGAGGAGAGAGACAACTTAAATAAGTCTTCCTAAATAGCCCAATGCAAGAGTGGGTAAAAAGAACTTTAGTAGAGAATGTCAGAGACTATCTAGTCTAGGAAGAGGAAAGTGCTCATTGGAGGAAAGTACTAACCCCTTATTTTAGAAAGACATAGGGAAATGAAGATAATACCTAATAGAAGTAAACAAGAAGTTGAGGAATTGATTAATTTTCTTCTGAATCACTAGCTCTTGAACCCCACAACTTAAGATAGGTGAAAATGGAGATATGTAAGCAATGTCTCCTTATCGATTAGAATTGACAACTAATACCAAAACTAAAATAAAGAAAGGGACTTGAAGTGGAATATCATCTAGATACCTAAGTTTCCTACCAAAATTAGTTTCTTTTGGTAAGGCATAATCCATAACAATTTTTTTACCCTAGATAACATCACTAAACATGGATTTTTCTTGCCTAATAGATGTATTTTATTTGAAAAGGAAGAAAAATATATAGATCACCTTTTTCTAAATTTCTACTTTTACTTTGACCTGTGGAGCTTAGCATTTCAATCTCTCCAATCCCTATGATTTATGCCTAAAACTGTTAAGGACTCTCTCTTCATTTGGAAGTATTCCCCTCTTTCCCATCTTGTTTTGATTAATCTTTGCTAAAGAATTATCCTTGCTATTTCTTGGAACCTATAGAAAGAAAGAAATAATATAATAGTTAGAGAGGAGAACAACTTTGTTCTTGATTTATTTGATATTTTCAAGAGGTCAGTTAGGAAAAGTGTCAATTCCTCTTTGTTCCCTAAATGTTATCAGTTCCCCAACCTCTTTGAAACTAGAATCCATCAAACTTAGCTTATAAATCAGAGTCTTACCAACTTGAATTGGTTGAATATGTGGGTAACGAAGGAAACTAAATGGATCCTTCTAGATCAAAACTAGTGGAAATGTAAGGTCAACCAATTCTCAAAAGGTAACCTAGGCATCTCTAGTATAGGAACGCTATTAAGGAACAAGATATGAGATATGGTCCAAGGTTTTTTTAAAGACATTGGTTTTAGTTATATTAACAATGTGGAAAGGTTGGCTATGTGGTAGGGAATAAAGATCCTTAACAAGATAAGGGCTAAAAAAATCATTTTAGAAGTTGAATCTAGACTCATAGTTGATATCCTTTTGGATTAAGTTACTAGTCCATGGGGAATATTTAGCCTTATGGAGGACTATACATGAAGGCTTGTTATGTTCAGGGAAGTCAAGATGAGACATAATTAAAGTGAAAGAAATAGAGTTTTAGATTTCCTAACCAACTGGGGTTTGGGGTGCTCGGAATGGAAAGTGTTCACTGATGTCAACTGCTTAGAGCAACTCAAAATTATATTAATTAATGTTGAAATTGAAAAATGTATAGAGTGGTGTTGATTAAAAAGAAGTATTTATATTATCTTGTCTTAAATAATAATAATTGAATGCCTACTTTGTCCTATGGTAACTTTAATTTTCAAAGGGACATTACTAAGAGGAAAGTGTTCACTATTGATTGGAAAGGTAAGTTTCCTAAGATAGATTAACGGATTAAGAGTATGGAGGTGAGAAAATCTAAATATGGGTGGGGGGGGGGGGGGGGGGGGGGGGGGGGGGGGTGGGGGGGATGGGGGGGGTGGGCGCGCTGGGGGGCGCAGGGGGAATCTAAAGCCCTTTTTTTTGGCTAAGGTCCACTTGAATATTTTTAATAATAGTTTCATCATTTAAATGAACCCCTATCTCACTTTTAATGACAAGATATGGAGAATAATTTATAGGTGTAAGGATGGTAGAAAGTATGAAAAATTTAGCAAACCTTTCAATTCTTCATTAATCACTGAATGTGCCAAAGATGTTAGTGTGGATTACAATAGATTTACTAAAACCAAGCATTTTAATATGCCGAGAAAGGATTTAGTAAGGAATTATCACAATCATTATTTATTAAGCCTCAAAGTATTGAAAGACTGCATCATTCTCAAAGTTTCCTAGTTATCTGCTCTTAGAAAAGGGAATTCATCTATGAATAATATGAAGATGGGTGAGGTTATCATTATGCTATCGACGTGGAAGAAAAAGCTATCTGGGAAGTACTTCAAAAGTTGGGTAAAATTAAAATTATGGGTGGATCATTAAAGAAAGTTGAGCCAAGGGACAATAGAGAACTAAAATGGAATATAGAAATATGAAGTATTTTTAGGAGGGGAGTCTTACCAGTTTCATGGAATCTATGAGATGTTTCAACATGGAACTCTATTCAAGATTTTACAATTCTTTGCATAAGGGTACGATGACAATTGGAAGTATAGAGTTTCTAGTGACACTGAAGTTAATTGTAGAGGCCCCTCAATTCAAATGTGAAGGAAACTGGGTTAAATGAAAGAGCCAAGGAAGGTAGAAAAACTACAAGAAAAAATTCTTTGGTGGAAATGAGAAGGTGGAATGGGCGAAAGCTAAAAATGGGCATGACAAACTTTCACTCCTTCCTCCTTTTCTATTATGTTCCTCCATGTTATGATGTATTTAATGTGTGAAGGGAAACTTAACCCATACCATGCCTATCACTTCCCCCTATTGATTATCCTCTATAATGCGGAGAAAATTAATGTACCATGCTTTTTGATTTCGTCCCTAAAAGGTAGCATTGATAATGGAGACAACCTGCCTCACCATCATGAGTTAATTTTTTCTTTATCCCATCATGTGATTTCCTATCACTTGGCCTTTACCAAAAGCTTGGTCCATGGGAAGGAGCTGGTTGGGACCAAATCAATCATCTATGAAAATTGAGGAAATTAACCCCATCCTTGATGTAATTCCTAACAAATATAGCTCTAACCCTAGGACCAAGAAAAAGACTAGAGATGGGTTGTCCAGCCCTACTATGGCCCTAAAAAATCCCTTGAGGAATCCATGTTTCTTGAAACCTCTTCACAAACAATTAATTCTCCCCAAAGAAGCCAAGACCTCACTCCTAAAAAAAGGACAGAAAAAGACATAATTGATGTCAAGAAACATAAAACAGATGACAACGAGAGAAAATATAAGAATATCATAGGTAAAGATGGTCTACAAGAGGTGACATCTATTGAGAGAAGATTAGAAAGGATCCAAAAGAAAAAAGAACAATAGAAGGATGAGAAGACGGAAAATTTTCTTGGTATCAAGAAATACAAGTTCCTTGACGTTAAAATAGAAGCAAAGTATGAGAATGAGAATGAGACCATGGAGGATGAAAATTATATTAAGGATGAGGATGTTAGCTATGATTGGGAGGACGAGGATGTGGAAATGGCTGAACATGAGGCAATTATTGAGGTTGACTTGCGAGGGTTTACTGAGAACCAAACAATTCTCATTAAGGTCAATGAGCCAAACCAAGGAGAAAAGGGCCTTAATGAGGAAGATTGGGTCAAGAATAGGAAAAGGAAGTCCTATCCTAGAGGGTTAAATAGCTTGAAGACAAGCTTACCATTAGAATGGATGCTTTACAAGTTAAAATAGACTCCCTAGATAAAATGTATAATGCTACTATCACCAATCTTGAATTGGATGTCTATGTTGAGGCTATATCTAGAATATAGGGGGAGATAATGGACAAAATGCTTCTGGGAGTGGTCGCCAATGAAAGAAAGCTATAGAAGATAAAGGAAGCAAACATGACCGAGAAGGAGAAGAATCTAGAACATGAGGCCAAAGACATCACTAATTAACAAGGGGAGCTCACCTTGCTAATCAAAGATTGGAATGATATTAAAAAAGCTTAATTACTTTTTCTATTTCAATCTTTTTACCACCTCTTGTAGAGGTGTTAAAACTTTTATTAGTTCTATGTAATTTATGGTTTCTTCTATTACTCTTAACTTATGTTACTTTATGCTTTCTAAGTTTTTTGAAGTTGAGAATATATGGTGTTCTAAGACTTTAAACTATTATATCTTTGCTATATGTAGACACTTAATATCAATTCCTATATTTTGGATTCATTTATGGGTATGCAAGATATTTAGTAGATTTTGTTTGATGTTATCTTTGGTAAGATCTTCTGCTCTTCTCACAATGGGTATTAGTACTATAGTAGTTTATGGTATGTGTTTTTTATTATTTTGTGTTAGTGTTCTCTTTGCTGGTTCAGGATGTTTTGGCAAGCTACTCAACTATTTGTAATAAATTTTTTTCAATTTTTTTTTTATGAATAGACCTTTTCCATTAAATTAAAATTTTAAAGATACATATTCACAAAAAAGGGGCTGGCCGATTCAGGATCACCCTATGAGTTCATACTGCCCAAGGCCGGACATCAACTATTCATCAAATAAACATATATTAACTATTTGTAATAATTAATAGAATGAATCTTATTAAATAATTAGTGAAAAGTTATTAGAAAGAATCTTTTTCATACTGCAATTTGAAATACATTTTTTTAGCATAAAAGCATTCATAGAATATTCATAAATATTTAGATCTTACTTTAGTATATACATGTAGATACACATACATAGATATATTTATATATAAATCACCCTATCAAAAACTTTAAGCAGACTGCAAATCTGCCATGGACGTACAGACAGCAATATTAATAACAGAGAGAGGTAACTGCTATTAAGCGAAATTTCGAGACACAATTATTTATAAACATGGTTTTTCCATGAATCATTACAAGAAGACAAATTTCTTGTTCAGATCCGTACGAAGTCACGTATCTTAGACAGCAATTCAAATCACAGAGAAACAATACTGAACCAGCCAACACACAAAATGTTTGAAAACCAAGAAATTTCTCACCACCCACCATATAATGTTTATTTAGACAGGTCATATTCTGCCATGTAGTTTAAAAATGTACGAGCCCAAACATGGTTCAAAACTGGCATATTTCAGAAAGGCATCTACACCTTTTATGTATCATACTCATTAGTATTACACACGCGTGCTCTCTGTATTTTAAAAATAAAAACCAAACGCCAATGCAAGTTGTTTTGAGCAGAATACACGAAGCTAAAGAGCAAAAAGGCTATACTATGGACGTGGAATCACATGTAGTGAAGCTGAAAAGCTTTTGTTTTTTATTCTTTGGTTTTCCCTCCGTCTCACATCAATCTACACAGACATTCTTCGTAGTACGCATTGGCACTGCTTTTCACAAGACAAAGATATCATCGGCCTCCTCTTCATCCGAGATTATAATACAAACATTCCTCCTCCTCGGGAATAAATCGATTTTTCATTTTCTTCCCAGTTGGGGATATTTTTTAATTGTAAAAGTACCATGTGACCATGATTTTGCATGGAAGCATCACTTTCGTTGTAGTAAAACAGTGGAGCAGAGCATGTGAGTAATGATGGTATTCAATAAGGAATCCTTGACCGAAACCCAATCACATCAAATAGATAATTCTAAAAACATTTTACGGTAAGATTGCAATCAGGCAGTGATTATGCCCTCTCAAGTGAAAGAACAGCCATGCTCCTGCTATGCGATTATCAAGAATTGAGCACCCACTTTCTCTTCAAGCCATTTTATATAATTGCATGGAGTTTTGTTATTGGTGCTGCACCAAGAATATAATCTTGAAAGAAACTTATTTTTTACTATGCAGTCATGCTTACACATCAATCAAACTAAGCTAGATGGATGCGTCAGTCATTATTCCATCAATCTGATTTGTTTCAGAAGACCAACATTGTTGTAGTCATTTTTTAGGGTTTCTTTCTTTTCTTGGGTCCTATCATATCCTTAAGGTTACTAAAGTGTGAACGATACTTTCCCTCTCCCATATGATTCAAAAATAATGAAGAACTTTTCTTTTAAAGCAAACACTTTGAACTTATCTACTTTTTCTAATACACTGTTCTTTTATATTAGTATTATGCTTCTAAAACCAACGTCCAAAAGCATTTGCAGTGATTACATTTATTCCCCCCATAACGACAGAATAGATCTAATTTTATTGGGTGTATAAACCAAATCCAAATGGGAATCCTCCAACTGCACTGATTCTCACTTAACCCCAAAAAAATTCAGGGAACCCTATCGTCTCGTTATAATATGAAGATGTACTATTCACCATCTTGTAAGATTGTAGCTGGCAAACCAGTAAAGGTCACTTTGTGCATGAAAATAATAAAATAAGGTGTTAAGAATTCAGATTTCAAATAGAAAACTAGCTAGTATTGAGATAACCCTTTCTAGCCTCCATATTTAAGGATTTTGTTAGAGCTATTTACCCTCACTTTCAATATTTGATCCTTGTGATCTTCGGTTTTGGTCACGTATACATGACCAATTGGCACTTTGGCAATTCCGAAAAATAACTTTCATTGTTCCCCATACTACAGATATTTTGGGTCCACTCCTAATAGATTGTGTATAATAGTAAAAATAATACACGAGTGTTCCCCATTTTTCTTGGATCAATTTCAATCACATGATATTTAAGTGATTAAAATATTTTTAAGTGACAAATTTTGTCTTAAACTGATTTATTCTAATGCTCTTTTATAATCACTCATTTCTATAGTATTTATATTCTATTTAGCCAACTTATTTTAAGATTTGATACTACCTCTTCACATGTAAATCTATAATATTTAGATTATAAATTTTGAATTGGACCTTATAGATCTATTCTAGTAGCCATTGTGAGATAAAATACAATGGTCTATAATTAACTATGGTGTTGTTAGAATTGAGACTCTCCCATTTATATATTTGATAACTTTTATTTTATTTTCCACTTTTATATGTCACGAATTAGCATTTTATTATTGAAGACATACAATAATGTTCTTATGTTGGGTGAGTAGGATCAATGTCTTTGTTTTAATTACTACGTGTTGGTTATTAAGTTGTGCTAAAATAAAATGTAAAGGAGAAGTATATAATATTGAATTTATCATAGATATTTGATGAATTTTGAAAAATGATAATCTAATTCACGGATAAAAATATTGGTCAAATGTCAATTTCAGACATATTTTCCAATATTAATGTCATTATGTATAGATACAATTTCAAGTATTCAAAATCCTTTATGGATTATATAATTAGTGCCACAAAAAACCCACCTTTTCAAAAAAAAATTAGCAATTTCAGGTATTCAAAATCCTATATGGATTATATAATTAGTGTCACAAAAAACCCAACTTTTCAAAAAAGAAGAAGAAGCAATTTTAGGTATTCAAAATCCTATATGGATTATATATTAGTGCCACAAAAAACCCACCTTTTCAGAAAAAAAAAGTCCCAATGGTAATAAACTATAAATGATTTTGTGTGAAATTTATCATTGGTATGTGGCATCTTCAACTTGAGAATTATTTATTAGTACGAATACTAATGTTAGTTTGTATCATAGCTCAGCAAAAGCTCTAGACAAAGGTGAATTTTGAGTTTGATTTTGTTGTGATAGTTTGGGAATAGAACCTATAGAGTGGCCAAAAGAGAACCTAGATAGGAGAAAATGGTCACAAGAAGAGAGTTATCTCATGATAAGAGGATAATTTTAGATGCATGGGTTTCATATTGTGATTTTTAGAAAAAGAAAAGAGAGGAAGAGAAAAAAAAGAGATAAGAAGAGGAAGCTAGAATCAATCAAGAGATAGAAGAGAAAATGAGATTCCAAATGAAGGAACTTAAAAAAGGGGAAGAAAATTTAACGAGACTAAAAGAGGAGTTGAAGAAAAATATGGAAAAAGAAAATAGTGATTTGGAGAAACAATCCATTGAGATTATAGAAGCTTGTGAAGATGGAATAGAGGACTTGGTTGCCAATGAAGAGAAGACTTGTCCATTGGAAGGACAAAATGAACAAATTGATGCTAATATAAAAAGTTTGCACCAAATAGTTGTTGATGAACCTTATGATAAAAAGGTTCTTGAAGAGAGGAAAGAGGTTGAAGTGGTAATTGTTGATAAGCTTTGTGATGAAAAGGTTCATAAAGATGGAAAAGTAGTGGATGTGTTGTTTCTTGATGGAACCAAGAGATGGCATTTGAAGTTAAGAAAGAAAGTGGTATGTCCTATCAAAAGTATAATAGTTGCAGCTATTGCAAAGACTTATAATGAAGCTAAGAGGATAGATAAGGATCAAATAATGATGAATTTGTCTCCAAGCATGAAGATATTGCAGCATAAAGACATCGAAAAAAAGGGTGCAACAATTCCTATAGTGAACCAAATTGATGAATTTGTTTTTTCTAATCCATTTATTGTAGGTTTATAGGAGTTCTACCTGAATTCCTATGTCGAAGAGGTTTATGAAAATATGAAAGTTGACTTGGGTAATTGGCTAGAGTACAAACAACAAATACCATGGAATTGGAAGACAAGAAAGAGGAAGGATAATCCAAGGGACTTGGATTCTATTGTCCTTGAGAGTATGGTGTAGGAGTGCCAACATAAATATTGTACATGTTTCCGCATTTGAAAGTCTACCAAGTTGTAGAAGTTACCAAGCCCAAAAAGTTGTTTAGGATAAGAACTTTTCTTGGGATTTGTTTAGACCATTGTGGAGTCATTCTTCCCTATTCTATATTGATCTATAATATTCTGTAAGCTATTTTTTGTATTAATCTAGAGTATTCCATAGACCATCCTAGCAAGTATAAATAGAGTTTTTAGGTTTAGGTTTAGTGAAGTTTTTGGATACGAAATTATGGAAAGAATAAATATGTAGGAAAGAAAGTGTATATACTATTCATTTGATGAATTAATTAGAAGAATATTATTATCTATCTCTTTCCGGTGCTGGTTCATTTTGTTTTTGCTTCTGTTGAGTTTATCTCTACATTACTACTCTTATAGGGAAGTGTCATAGCAGTGTTCAAGACATAATTTACTAAATCATATGTTGCATTCATGATAAAGTTTGTCATTGATGTCAACATATTGGTTGTTCACTAAGGATTGGTAGAGTAGTGGACATAGTTTGCCTTTGTACATTTAAGGTATTGATTATCATCTTATGCTCATATGGGATTATGTTCTAGGGTATGTCTAGATGCTACAACTATGATCATGTACGGAAATATGAAGCTTGGATAGAGTTGTGAAGAATTTTGTGAAGGCAACTTTAAAACAATGTTTCTAGAAAGCAAGTACTAATTTTTTGATTTTATCTTCTAATAGAGATGGAATCTCATTGAGCAAGATAAGACATAGGTTGAAGACACATTGAAGATGCATTGATCAAACGTGCATAATCAAATGATCAATGAATCTTAAGCAATGAAGACTATAAGCCGATATATTATTTGTTATTGTTAGAAGATATGATATTGTAATGTGACATCTATTGTTTTTTATAAGGTAAACAGGTTTTAAGGGGTCCTGAAACCCATAAGTTTAACAACAAGAAAGGCTGAAAATAAGCAAAAAAATGCCCAGCCAAAACATAAGCCTTACGGCTGAAAATAAGCCCAAAGGCCCAGCCCGAAACAACTGCCCACTAAAAAGGCCAGAGAACCAACCAGAAAAAAAGAGACCAGACAAAAAGCCAAAGTTAGGAGAAACAAAAACCAAAGGACAGAGACCCAACCTAGCAGACTACTTCTCCATCTCGAGCATGGTCTGGGTAGCTTCGGCGCACTCTTGTTGCTCTTCTGCCTTATGATCCTGGGCGTTCGTCAAATCCTGCTCCATAGTGCTGTCCTTGGCTTTATCCACATCCAGCCTATCTTTGTCTCTGTTTTGTTTATCATCTTCCTCCATCTGGTTCCTGTCTTTGAGATTTTCCAAGAGAGATGTGACATCTATTGTTATATCTTCTATTCATCCTATATTATTATTGTAAATTTGGAAATCCTCAAGGGTGACTCAATAATTCATTCTAAGACTTGGTATAAAGGAAAGATCATTTCCTTGGATGTAAAGTGTGATAAGTTCTCATATCTATGTTATGTATTATGCTAGAGCTTTAATGTGAACATCTTTTTTATTAGAAAAGAGATTGGTGTAGTTGAGGCACAATGAGATTACATGGAACTGTATTTTGAACAATAAGTTATTGTTCAACATTTGTTGATGTGCACTTGTATTATTTAGTGAGGATAGTATTGAAGTGATTTGGACAATGGGTCCATGTGTCTTCCTTTCAACTCATAGTAGGGTTGGCACAACTACTAACAAGGTTGGAATATCCTAACATGGGTTCAAAGTCTCCTACCAAAGACTTATATGTAATGATTGCATTTTATTGACTCCTAGCAAAGTCCACCCTTTCACAAGGAATATTTATGTTGCTACATCATCTTGTGGGTACCATCACCATTGAGGATTTTCCTCTTCTAAAGGGCTTCCCTAGTTAACATATCTGGTGTTATTTTTTATGGTTGTTGTATTTATTGTCTATATGTTTCAAAATTAAAGAAGACATTGAGATTTTTTTTAACTGCATTAATGATTTTGACAGTTGGAAGGAAAGGATTAAGACACATCTACTATGCATTGATCTAGTTACTACTTGATTACTATGAAGAAAAATTGTATTATTGAAAAAAAAAGTATCTTGAGGGTTATGAAGAAAAGACAAAGATGCATTCATCTACAACATGCTTGCTAGAGAGGTACTATTATCATCTCTTCCTGAAATTGAATTTGGTTAGGAAAAATATTTAAGACCTTCTCATGGTATTTGGAATGCTTTACAATGTATATTTGAAGGTTATAAACATGCTTAGTTTAGTTTATAGAGTTGGACATGCTTATTTAAAGATGCAGATGAATACTCATAAGATGCAGATGAATACCAAATATTGAGGAAAAAAATGGAAAGGTGAAGGTTGATACTTCAAATAAGTAAGGAATGAAATGAATCAAGCATCTAGAAAGAGGTCAAATAAAGGAATTAGTACAAATGGAGAAGTTGTGATCACTAAATCCAATGGATTAGGTGATCCCCTCCAGCTCAAACTAAATGAAAAGTTATGTATGGAATTATGTTTCAAATTGTTAAATCATATAGTAGTTCCTAATACTATATGCATACAAGTCCAAAATAGCATAATTCAATAGATGTATAAGGACACAAGTTAATGATTCAGTTGAGATGAGTTTTGGTATTGAGTTGAAAATTTGGTAGAGACCAAGTGCTAGTATTGAATTTTAATATGGACCGAGACATGATACTGAATGAGAAAAGTCAAAGGATGTGTGTGTGTGACAACATTAATTAAGTAAAGACAACTCTTATGCACCTACTATGCAACTAGCAAATTTATAGAGCATTTAATAGACACCCGATTTAACCATTTCAACCTACATAGTGGATTTTGAAGCTCATTTCGACTCACTAGGTTTTTGAGAATTTGTAGAGAAAAGTATTTAAAAAATTGAAGAGAATTGTGGAAGGTTGCTAAAGATTAGTTGTGTGTCATTGACTTCACAAAGTAACTTGAGAAAAAATGTATCTAAACTGAGTTGTAAAGTTGTTTGTTATAAACCCTAGATTGGGAAGATGGCATCACCTGTATCTTCTAGGAAGAAGAAGGAAACATTGAAGGATATCAATACATAGATTGTTCATAACAAGGCATGCCCTCCACCAAATTTTAAGGCATAAAGAAATATTGTGTTTACTCAAGATTCTTCAAGGTTTTTGTCTATGATTCCACCCATGGTAATCATGGTACAAAATGTTAGGTCATGTAATATGTGGAAGATCAGAGAAATCAATGTTTTCAAGATGAGAAGTACATATAATAAGATATGTGATAATGGAAAATTGAAAGACAAGCATATAGTTGTGGTCGAGATAGGGTTAACTCTTTCCTAAGAGTTTCCAAATGTATATAAGGTAAAATGGATAAATATTGTGTTGAGCCACCTATATTACATGAAGTTATGTTTGGAATACATAGTAGTAAGAAGAACCAACTATATCATTCATCATTTGACTCGATACCCTATTCTAAAAAGAGTAAAGACAATTTGATGTCAAGGAAGAGATGTAAATGAGAGCAGCACAAAGGTAAAATTGAATCACAAAGACACATCGATCAATACTATTGAAGAACATGTGATTGAGTTTTCTATTTGAGTCATTGTACAGAAGTTTTATTAGTTGAGTGGATTGAACATCATGTCATGTGTGTTTATTGATATGGGATAAAAAATTATAAAGAAAGATCATAATTATGATCTGGTTGAGCTATGACTAATTCTACCTGAAAAGAACCTAGGAGAAATCAGGAAGGTGAGAAAAACCTCATGTATATTTAGTTCTCTCATTGTATGCATATTCTTTTATTTAAAAAATTTATTTCCCACTTTTGGAGATATAGCATGGGATAAAAAGAGGCTAGAAAATAAATGATTTTATCAATTAGGTAGGAAATAATTTTGAAAGTGTTATGAATGAGTACTTTGAGAGCTTTAAGTAGAAGATGAGGAATAGTTTCAAGACCCCTAAGTTGGTCATGGACCAATATTATGATAAAATATGTTTTCTTGTTGATATTGATTATACATATTCTATGGCAACAATTCCTAGAGTTGCATGGCTAAGGCTTTAACATAATGAGGTAAATATTGATGAAGTGTCAACTACTATTACAACATTATTAGCTAAAGAAATAGATAAGAATTTCAAACACTTAAAAACATATGAGATAACAAAGATTAAAATGAAGATCCAAAAAAGGTTCCTAAAATGGATAGGAAAAGGAAGAAAATTATTTAAGACTTAGAAGGTAAACTTGTCAATGCACCACTATAGATAAAAGAGGGTAAAGGTAAAGCTCTTAGTAGTTAAGAAGAAGATTAAGTTAATGGTGAAGAAGCTCATGAAGGTAAAGGTGAGGAGCTAGTTGTTTTTGAGCCCAAGGTAACCAAAGGATAGGAAAATTTTGTTGTTGAACCAAAGGTGAAGAAAAGATCAAAAAAGATGGCTACGAAGTCTACAACCACTCCATAGAGTATTAATAGATAGAAATCCAAGGTAGAAACTCTTGCAATTTCTCAATAATTAAGGAAAGGAGTTGTGAAAATCAAAAGGTCCATTAAAGGAAAACATCCTAGGAAGAGGACACCTAATACCGTAGGGTCTGAGTAGGGCCAATAAAAGAAGAAACCAAAGATAAATTTGATAGTAAAGCCTAATGATGTTGAGGATGAGACATAACATACTGGGTCTGATAACCTGAGTAAATTATGAATTGTTTGAAGAAAAGAGCCTCAACATATTGATAAGGTATGTGAAAAATTGATACATTCAACACGGTTGGCAAGATTCAAGTATATAAAATATGAAACCTTGGACAAGACTAATAAAGAGAAAGTAGAACATGCTATTACTAACATGACAGTAAAATTCAAGTATGTAAAACATTTGAACTTGGTTGGGGATTACCTAAAGAATTGTATAATAAGATTGATGCTAAATGGAAATGAGAATCAACTATACAAAGACAAATGAAGGAGGCTATATTAGCCAAAGTGATCTATGATTTAGGCAAAAAATATATGTCAATAGAATTAAAGGATTATGCTAAGAGGTTTGTACCAAAAATAAGGGAAAACATGATTTTTAAAAATAAAATTGAGTAAGTTACAAGTGTGAAAAAGACATGTAGGTGATGACATAGTTGAGTTCACTCATCATAATGACATCTGTACTCAAAGTTATTCAAGTTGCAAGGAGATTAATGTTATCACTAAGTGTAATGTGTTCTTAATGTGGTCCTATAATAATTAATTGAGAAAGTTTTAGCAACAAACTTAGGGAATTTTTTTATGGCTTCAATCTACGGGAAGGATATTTTTCTTTATCATGAGTATGTATACAAAGTGATTGTAAGCAGCATATAGAAAATAATAAAAAATTCAAAAGAGTGGAGTGAAGATGGAGGAATCTTTTTTGCCAAGGTTTTATTGTGTGATCCAAAGTTGGATACTTGGATCTAAAGTTTGTGACCTAGTCTACAAGGTCTTACAGTGATTGGTCTAATTGATAGGATAGAGGAAAGCAGTTAAAACATAGTACATATAATTATTCTAAAAGGAAGGGTTGAGAGACCAATTGGATAGTGAGTTTGATGATCTTTCCCTATAAGTTGTTTGGACAGTGGGTCATTCTATCTTCTCACAACTCCTAACAGGGTTGGCACAACTCCTAACAAGGTTGGAATCTCCTAAAAGAGATACAAAGTCTCTTAACAGCAACTCATATGTATGAAATATAGTAATAGAATCCTAATAGGGTCCATCTTCTAGCAAGGAATATTTATATTAGTACATCATCTTTTGGGCATCATTCCCACTGGGGTTTTCCCTCTAATCAAGGGTTTCCCTACTTATCATATCTGGTGTAATTGTGTACGTGCATTTTCATATGGTTGTTGTTTACTTTGATTGAATGGTTAAGATTGTTTAAAGTTAATAAATTTTTTAATCATTAGATAATTGATTCAACACCCCAACGCACCCATCCCCTCAACCCCTTTTATCTTGGTGGGCTATTGTTTCCAACAAATGGTATCAAAGCATAAGATCCTTTAAGATAAAGCTTAACATCTTTGGGATATCCATGGTGAACATGTTCATGAAAGATAGTCTAAAGTTCAATGGAACAAATTATGATACTTGGAAGGAAAATATGAGGACACATTTGTTGTGTATGGGTCTAGGATATTGGGTCTTGACAAAATCTAAAAATACAATCATTGCTAAGAAAGATTTGGAAACTTGTACTGAGGAAGAAAGAGATATTTTTATGTGTAACATGAGAGCTAAAGAAGCACTATTGTCTGCACTTCTTGACATTGATTACAATCAAGTAAAGTCACTTGTTACTTCTCATATGATTTGGAAAGCTTTGGGAAATATTTTCAAAGGTGATGAACATTCTAATAAATTGAGGTTAGAAAGTTGGATTTATGTATTTCAAGATGCTAAGATGATGGAAGATGAATCTATAAGAACATTTGTGGGAAAAATATCAAAAATTACTATAGCTATAAGATCTCAAGGAGGAACCAAAGAAGATGATGAGGTGATATGGAAGATACTGAAGAGCTTAACACCATCATTTAAGCCAACACTTCAAATGATATAGTTGTTGATCTCTTGTACCAATGATTTCACAAAGGATACATTACTTGGAAGACTTGAAGCAGTTGAGAATGAACTTAGACAGTTAGGGGAATTGACCAAAATAGAAACAAATTTCAATTCCTTGAATATTTGACCTATTTTATCAAGGAGCACAAGTGCTATAGGAGACTTTTCTAGAAGCAATAGAACTAATGAGGATAGAGAGACTAGAGAGGGAGTAGCCCTTCTAGTAAGAAGAGAAAAAGATGGTAAGAAAATCTTTAAATGTTGGACATACAATGAATATGGTTAGTATGCATCTAAGTGTCCTAAAATATAGAAAATGTATAGGCGTAATTTCAAACCTAGAAAAGATAGAGAATGTCTACATGCAAACGAAGAAGATGATTCTGATGTACAAGTAGTAAGTGCTAGTGATGGTGAAATTGGATTTGTAGCTATTAAAGAAAAAAGTCGAGAGAAAATGGCTTTGTATCACAAATTGAAAATAATTTGATTGGATAATTGATAGTGGTTGTTCACATCATATGACTGGTGATATGAACAAATTTGTTAACTTCAAAAGTCATGATAGAGGCATTGTTAGTTTTGGAAATAATGCAAGATGCCAAGATAAAGCTATTAGATCTATAACTCTTGATGGTAGGCCAGATACTACTAATGTATATTTTTTTGATAGATTGAAGCAAAATCATATCAGTATTGGACAACTAGTGGATAAAGCTTATCAGTTGCAGTTCACAGAAAAGCATACATGATCAGAGATCAGGATGGAAAGCTAATTGGAATAGGAACCAGATCTAGAGGTAATGTATTTCAGTTAATTCCTACTAAAATGACATGTTTGGTTGCAAAGGTAGATGATAGTTGGTTATGGAATAAAAGATTTTGTCATATAAAATTTGACAATATTGTGAAGACTAGTAGGGTATATCAAGTTAGATATTTTCCTAATATTGTAAAGCTTACTAACACAATTTGCAAGGAGTATGTTTTGGCAAAGCAATAACTAAACTTCTTTTTCTAGCAAGAAGTTTACTACTACAACAAAATTTGAGATTGTACATGCAAATCTTAGTAGTCCTACAAAGAATAAAGGATTCTATCATGAAAGGTATTTCACAATTTTAGTTGATGATTTTTCTAGAATGATGTGGGTTGCATTTCTTATAGAAAGAATTAAGGCATTTGATAAGTTCAAGATATTCAAGAATAGAGTTGAGAATGAATCAAACACGAAGATTAAATGTTTAAGATCAGATAGAGGAGAACAATTTACTTAAAATGAGTTTAATATCTTTGGTGAAGATAATGGAATCAAAAGATAGTTATCAGCTCTGAAAACCCCTGAACAAAATAGTGTAGCAATGAGAAGAGACATATTAGTAATAGAAGAAGTGAGAGCTATGTAATCTAAGAATGATGTATCCAAAATATTTTTGAGAGAATCTATAAATACAATAGTCTACACTATGAATAGAGTGTAAGTAAAGAAAGACACAAAAAAGACCCCTTATGAATTGTAGTTTGATCATTAACCTACAATTAAGTATCTCATAAATTTTGGTAGTAAGTGTTATATCAAAAGAGATGATGATATTGGTAAGTTTGATGCTAGAAGTGATGAAGGTATGTTTCTTGGTTTCATTGGAAAAAAAGGCTTATAGACATTATAATATGAGAACTAAGGCCATTATGGAAAGTGCTAATGTGAGAGTTGATGAGAAATTTAGGATACAAGAAAGAATAGTTGATTACATTTCAGATGATGAGAATATTGTTAATAAACTAAGGAATAATGAAGTATTCTTTGACACTAACTATGATTTGAAGAATGAAGGAGATCCAAGGCAGGAAAAAAGCTCAAAACCTTCAATAGAGTTAAGAGTTGAAATAGAAACTCCTACATCAGGTTAGAATATGACAAAAAAATCCAACTGAGCAGATTATCAAAAGTAGAGATAAAGGTGTGATAAGAAGAAGCATAATCAATGAAGAACTTTGTTTGATATCTCAAGTTGAACCAAAAAATACAAATAAAGCATGTAAAGATGACTATTTGGTAACAAGCTATGTAAGAGAAATTGGATTAGATAGTAAGTAATGAAACATGGGAATTAGTTCCTAGACCAGTAGACAACAATGTGATAGGAACTAAATGGGTATTTAGAAATAAGATGAATGAGCAAGGTGAAGTTGTAAGGAACAAAGAAAGACTGATATATAAAGGTTACTCACAACAAGAAGGAATAGACTATGATGAGAGCTATGCTTCCCTGGCAACAATAGAAGTAGTGAGGTTATTCTTAGCCTATGCAACACATAACAAATTCAAAGTATATCAGATGGATGTCATGTCAACATTTCTAAATGAAGAACCTAAAGAAGAAGTGTAGATAGAATAGCCTAAAGGTTGTCTTTTCATAAATGACAAGGACATAGTATGTAGACTAAGGAAAGAATTGTATGGCTTGATGCAAGCACCCAGAACCTGGTATGCAAGTTTGGACATGCATTTGACAAAGCTTGGATATAGCAAAGGTATGGCAAATAGTAATCTCTATTAGAAGGAAATTGATGATGGATTGATGATTTTGTAATATTTGTTGATGATATCATATTTGGAGGAAATAATATTGAAAGTGACATATTTGCATAAGAAATGAAGAAGGAATTTGAAGTGAGCATGATAAGAGAGATGAAATATTTTCTAGGGTTACAAATTGTGTAGGACAAAGAAGGAATCTTTATTTCTTAGACTAAGTATGTAAAAAATTTACTAAAAAGGTTTGGTTTGGAAACACATTTAAAATTATTGGAACACCTATGGTAACTAAACACAAGTTATCTACAAAGGATGAGACATGTACTATTGAGAAGGAGAAGTATAGTTCTATGATTGGAGGATTGCAATATCTAACTGACACAAGGTTGGATATAGAAAATGTAGTTGGAATTGTTGCAAGATTTCAAGTTGATCCTAGAGAAGCACATTTTACAATAGTCAAAAGGATATTTAGATGCCTAAAAGGAACATCTAAGTTTAGATTGTGGTATGATATATCTAATGATTTCACTTTATGTGCTTATACTGATGCTGATTAGGTAGGTAGTATGGATGGAAAAAGGAGCACTAGTGGTGGAGCCTTATTTATTTGAGGAAGATTAGTTTCTTGGCTAAGCAAGAGGTAGGATTGTACCTCAAAAAGTATAATGGAAGTAGAATAAATTGTAGCATCAAATAATTGTAATTAAGTTGTTTGGATGAAACAAATGCTAAAGGATATAAGTGTAGAATTTAGTGAAAATATTTTCATACATTATGACAACATAAGCACAGTAAGTATATCTTTGAATCCAGTGTTGCATTCTAAGATTAAGCACATTTCTATGAAGTATCACATGTTAAGAGAAAAAGTTACATAAATAGAAATTAGGTTTGAGTATGTGAGAACTAAAGAGTAGATTCTAGATATCTTCACTAAGCCTCTTCCCAAAGATACTTTTGAATATTTGTGAGATATGCTAGGGGTTATGCCCTTTCCTACATCATAGTAGATGGTGCAAAAAGTGCATCAGTCCAGTATAATAGAGTACTTTTTTTTTCTAGAGTAAATGATGATACTTCCTGTATGGGGGAGTATTTGTGATGGAAAAAGTCATCTAGAACTCTTGTTGGATGTTATTTTTGAATAGTGTCTCTAGACACTTGAGCTAGTTAGAGGCAGTTGTTGCAAACATTGTTGGTTCCTAAAACCTTTGACATTGATGTTAGTATGGGAGAAGTTTAGCATGAAAAACAATTTGAGAACATTGAAGGTAGAATTTTAACATGGAAAATGGTTTGGGAGAACTACGGCATGGAAAAAATGATTGACAAAGAGGATTTGAAAAGAAAGATTAGCAATCTTTTGTTGGTATTCTTGGAACTAGATGTCTTTCATCTATGTTGCCATCAATTCCAAAGGGGGAGATTGTTGGAAGCATGAATGGTCATGATATTCCTATGGAGGAGTATTGTGGAAACATAATTAGATCATTATCATGATGATATGTTACATTCATGATTGTGTTTGTCATTGATGTCAACATAGTAGTTTTCTATGGCATCTGACAAAGGAACATTGGAAAGGTCAAGTTGGTATGGATAGAAAATTGAGCATTTTCACTAAGTGATGTTTAATAAAGATCATACTATGTGTCTAGTATATGTGTCTAACCTTAGAAGCATAAACTATTAAGTCTAGAAGAAGTTATGCATGTTTTGGTGATGATTATTTTGAGATAGCGTTTACACAGACATGTTCTGCTAAACTTGTTATATCTCTTAGTAGATTTATTATTCTAAGAAGTCAAAGTTATAGATGTGAAGAAGATAGTTTAGTAATTACATAGCTAACTTCACTCATCATAATTACATGTGCATGGAAAGTTATTGAAGTTGCAAGGTAGACGATTAATTTTATTGCTAAGTGTAACATGTTCTTAATGTGGTCCTATAATAATTAACTAAGAAGGCTTAGTAGCTAACTTAGGGAATTTTTTTATGGGTTCAATGTAGAGGAAGGAAATTTTCCATTATTATGAGGATGTATACAAATTGATTATAAGAAGAAAATAGAGCAGAATGTGAAAATAAATAGAGCAGAGAAAAGGTGGAGGAATCTTCATTTTTGAGATTTTATTGTATGATATGAAGTTGGATACTTGGATATTAGGCTCATGACCTAGTCTACAAGGTTTGACAATGATTGGTCCAGTTGATAGGATAGAGGAAAGGAGTTAAAATATATTACATACAATTATTATAAAAGGAATAGTTGAGAGATCAATTAGATAGTGAGTTCAGTGATCTTTCCCTAGAAGCTGTTTGAATAGTGGGTCCTTCTATCTTCCCACAAATCCAAATAGGGTTGGCACAACTCCTAATAGGGTTAGAATCTCCTAACAGGGATTCAAAAGTTTCTATTAGGGACTCACATGTACCAAATGTTGTAATAAACTCCTAACAGGGTCCATTCTCTAGCAAGGAATATTTATATTCGTACATCATCTTGTGGGCATCATTCCTACTAGGGTTTTCCCTTTGATCAAGGGTTTTCCTAGTTAACATATTTGGTATAATTGTGTATGTGCATCTTTTTATGGTTGTTGTTTACTTTGGTTGAATGATTAAGATTGTTTAAAGTTGATAAAAGTTTTAATCATTGGATAACTGATTCACTCCCCCTCTCAGTTATCTTGGTGGACTATTATTTCTAACAATGATAACCATTTTTACAATCCTTAGCTTTTGATCTACAAGGGTTTGGCTAAGAAAATCTCCATTCAACCCCATTTTGTAGCCCATCTTGGACCTCTAAGGTCTTCAATGGTGAGCCTAAAGTTTTTATAACAAAATTAAATAGAAAAAAAAATGATAAATTCATGAATATTCATGATATGGGACTGATCCTCAATTGGTAGGTTGATATATCCAAGATGGACATCAACCTATGAAATAAGGACATGTTGAGCTCATATATCTGGGTTATGAATTAGGATAGCTCTAGAAACAAAAACTTTGCACTCGGGGTAATTTGAGAAGTGACCCCATCATGTCTCAAGTGTCTAGAGGAAAACCAAGGGAGTTAATCTATTCCCTTTCTAGCGATGTTGAATCTTATGTTGGCCTCCCTTTCCATTTGACCATGTACCCTTCATAAGTTTTGTTCCTTGTACTTTTTCCAACACAATTTTCTACTATCTACTGAATCTCCTTTGTAACCAAACTAGTTGTTGGAATACTCCACTACACTTTTGTAATTTCATCTACATCATCACCTTCATAATACTCTATCAAATCCAAAATAGTGAAATATTCAATTTAATAGACAACTCCACTTCATAGGTATGTCCATAATAATGCCTCTTCACTATCTTGCATGGTCCAAACCTCTTTGTTTTAAGCTTATTATATGTGCCCGTGAGAAAACACTCCTTCCTTAGATGAACCATGAATTCATCTACAATCTTAAATTCATTATACCTACTTTTCACATTTTCCCTATCCTTATATGATGTATTCATCTTTGCAATGTGCTTCCTCACCTCCTCATGGATTTTCTGCAAATGTTCAACAAAATTAGATCACAACCATTTGGTTTATCTCCAACCACACATCTTGACAAATTACACAAACTTTGATTCACAAGTTATGTTTGTCCATCAATATGTGGATGATGTGATCAACTGAAATTCAAATCTAACTTTGATTTCTTCCACAATGTACTCTAGAAATACCCAACAAACTTGGTATCTCAATCTAAAATGATACTCTTTAACAGACCATGTAGTCTCTCCACTTCTCTACAAAACAACTCTATCACATGAACCACACCACTAATCTTCTTATAGGGATTGGAATTAGCCATTTTAAAAAATTTGTAACCACCACAAATATGGAATCGTGCCTACATTGTGTCCCTGGTAAACTAAAAATGAAATCCATGTTGACATCCTCCCATGGCTTCTCTAGAATTTTGTTGAAAGTTTTGCATTCCTTGAAGTTATACGAGACACAATCTTATCAAGGAGAAGCATAGTCAAGGATTGGCTAGACATTTTGGGAGAGATGAGACAATTGCTTTGGTTGCTGAGAATTATTAGTGGCCATTGTTGCAACAAGATGTTAAGAACTTAGTGGAGAGTTATAGAGTATGTCATATGGAAAATGGTGTAAAGGAGAATATTGGGTTGCATCATCTATTACTTGTACATGAGAAGTTGTGGGAGGATGTTAGCATGAATGTCATTCTTGGTTTACCAAGAAAACAATACAAGCATGATTCCATATTAATGGTGGTTGAAAAATTTGTTGGAATAATTTAGAATAAATGAGAGGGTGGGTGAATCAGTTATTCAAGGTCCAAATGTATAGATTGGTAAGGCTATGGTAATGGTTCTCACTTGTTCACCAAGTTTGACACTAAAGTATATATTTTTAACAAAAACTTGATTTTCAAATGCATATTGCTACAAAACCATAAAGAATTTGAAGATGATGTAAAGGAGTGATTTTTGGAATTTTCTATCTAGCTTCTAAAATATTTTTAAAAAATTTAATTGTATTCCATTTTCCCCTCTCCTTTGTGAAGTGGTTTATATGAAAATTGACATTTTCAAAGAGTGACGAGTCATTTGATCATGAATAAAGCCCTTGCAGAGGCTTTAAATGAAGGGGCTTCATTCAAATCCCCCTAAGGGATAATTTGGGTAGCCTCAAGGGGTTCAAATGAATCCCCTTGGCCCACTTTTGGCCAACTAGTGGCCCCTAGGGGGTTCAAAAAAATTCCCTTGGCCAACATTTTGGCCACCTATTGGCTCCAGTAGGTTTGAACGAAGCCCCCTAGCACACTTTTTATTCACTTATTGGCCCTAGGGATTTTCTTGAAGCCCTAAGGCTTCATTTGAAGCCTTTATGTCTGTTGGCACAAGGGGCTTCGAATAAAGCCTAGGGCTTCAAACAAAGCCCTTAGGGTGACAACTTGGAGTCAAGCCCTAGGGGTCTTCATTCATAGCATAGGATTCATTTGAAGCCCCTAGAACATGGTTTTCCCACTTTTCATCCAATTTTTTTTGTGATGAAAAGTGGGAACCATTATTGTGACTTCACCTAGATAAAACTTTGCAGAAATGTAAACATGAAACACAAAAATATTAATCACACAATCTGACACTAGGATTTAATGTGGAAACCCAATTTGGGAAAAAATACTAGTAACATGCTACCAATTTTCACTCTTCTAAAGTGAGCCCTGTGAGGAGCCAACCCTATTAAAGGTTACAATACATATTATTAAATGTGACCTTGATTAAGGGAACATTTGGTTGGTGGAATATAATTTTAGAATTTCATTTCGAATCTTGGATTTGGGATCCTCAAACTTGAGATCTAGATTATAGTCTTGGGGATTTGATATGTGACCATTTGGTTAAAACCCAAAAATATTTGATATTCAAAATTTATTATTCTAGAGATTTTGGTTCAAACCCAAAAATTGAATTTGGATCAAGAAAATTTTTGGCACACCTAGATGAATTTCTAGATCAATTTCAAACACTTGATATTACAAAGAAAATAGGGTTACAACAGAAATGACTTGTACTTTCGTAGCCCTCTTTCTTCTCTAGGCATGCAAACTTGGTTGTAGCCATGCTTGCAACCAAAAAATAACAAGTACATGAAGGAGATCCAAGGGAAGTAACCATTTTTTTGAGTGGCTTGTTCAACTCTTTACCATCATGACTTTGATTAGTCAACTTAAATGATACCCTCTATTTTACTATAATTCTTGTCATAATTAGAAAATAGAAGATGTCATCCTTGAGGAATCAAGAATTTAAACTAGGAACATATCTATTCTAGTTTCAAATTTCAAATGATAATTAATTAGCTATTTAAGAGAGAGTAAAATCCATTTGATATTTTTTTGAGATCAAAAATCATGATTGTGTCTTCATTAGACAATGAAAGATATGAGCCTGCAAGAATCGTTAATTCAAACCTCCTTCTATTATCCATAGATCTATTATGAATTCAAGAATTTGAAACCCCTTTTTCACTCCAACCTAAAATCCAAATTGTGATTTCATTTCTTTTGATTAAATTATTTAAACAAGTGAGTTGTCAATTCAATCTATAGGGCATATTTCTGACTGTACTTTTATGCATTTAAATTTAAAAGCATCAAAAGAGATTTATAGTCATCAAACAAGAAGAAAAAATAATTACAATAATGATTATGATTGTTGAAACCTAAGACTATAGAAAAAGCGTGTATTCATGGCCATGAAAGAAGAGTGATGCAAGACTAGGAGAAGTTAGAAGAATAAAATTGATGGGAGTCACCCATTACAATAAAAGGATAAGATTAAAGATGTTATTCTAGTCTTGTGGAAGAAGTCCTAGCCATCTAGAGATGATTGATGATGAAGGACATGATGTTAAGAAAAACTCAACCATCAATGACACTTATCTAAAGCTAACAGTTTAAAATGGTAATTAAAATGAGAATTCCAAATTAAAAGTATTTTAAGGGAAGATATAATTCTTGTTTTAGGGGTCAAGTGATGATACTAAATCCAAATTTCCTTGAATTCAAATTCCTATTCTGTAGACACAAACAGTGGATTAGGAATTTTTGATGATTCCAAATTCTAATTCCCACTCGAATCTACAATCCAAATGGACCCTAAAGGATTTAAATCATGCTATGAAAAGTGAGCCTTGTTAGAGGACTTTAAAATATTCCATTGGAATGTCACCCTATTAAAGGATTTACTCATTATTGTTAGGTCATCCTTAATCTAAGGGATTTATCTAGACTAATACAATTGTTAGAAAGTAATAGTAGGACTTGATCTAATAGCAAAACAACTCACTTTTAGATTATAGTTCATCTCTCCATTCTACTTGGCATTCATTCATCTTCATCTCTAACTACTTGTACACTCTTCTAGCCTTCACCTCGTTAAGCCTTCACCATATGAAGGAACACCTCAAGACTTCATGTATATCTCTAGCTCAAACTCTAACTCTTTGATTCTAGCTTGTTATCTCCTTATATAGAAAATTTAAATCTTTTTCTGCTCTATCATAGTCATCCATCTTAGGTTTAGGTTAAATTTATTGAATCCTCCCTCTTTTCCATTTTTTTCTTTGTAGAAAATCCTCTTAAAATCCTCTTCAAATTCATCTTCAAACAATTCATCTTGAATTCTATGTAAATAGCTCATCATACTTATCTTTAACACACTTCACATAATTCAAGAAGTCAACTTTATTAGCTCAGATTCACCAAATATTCATCAAACTCTTTATACTATCACTCAACAATTACATGTTTTTTGCTTGGCAATAACTATTATCTAATGCTTGGTCAACACTAGGTTTCTTGGCATGAGCTAAATCTTCTCTTAGTCATTAATTCCATTCTTTGATGCTCAACACATAGTAAGTTTTACTTTTCTTGACACATACTAATTTTTTCTTTGCCTTGCCACAAACAATTTTTCACTAAGCATGAAGTAAATTTCTTAGCTTCCATTGTTTGCTTAGTTAGGCTTGGTAGACACATTCCTTTGCTTATACTTCTTCTTGTCTTTCCAACAGTATCCTTTCACTATGGCCTTGAGTAGATAATCAACACACTATATCATAAAAGTCTTACTTGCTCTTAGTGTTCCTTTTATACACCATATAACTCAACCTTTCTCTATGTACTCTTGCTATCCCTTTGTTTCAAATGCTCTTCATCAATCAATCATTTGATAGTATTCATATCAAAGTTAGCAATTGTCTCACCAACAAGTAGCAAGTTTGACATTAGTGACCAAATAATGATTGTTTACATGATATCTTTCTACAATATCCCTCATTTCTATACTTCAAAAATCTTCTTTTTCAACAATCTCCCTCTTTGTCATTGGTGGAAAACCAATACCAAAAACAACACCAAAAAGAAACATAATACCTTTTATTAAAATCTCTCCCTCCATTAGTATCTATATTTCTTTAGTATAAGGTACAATCTCTCTTCTTCTTTAGATATTCAATGTAAATACTTATTCTTTCTCTTTCACCTTGATGACAATGACTTTGATCTTCTCTTTCCTTCTAGTTCTAGTCTCCCTCTTTCTTGGTAATGTTAAATTTTCCCCTATATATTCTCCCTCTTTGAAAACAATACCAGTGATTAGTGGTCTCAAAATGGTTTTGACAATTGAGTGTCAATAAACTTAACCAATTTTCATGTAGAAGCTAAGTACACTATATGTATTGAGTCAAAATTCCAGTAGGTGTCAAGTGATCTTCAGGTGCCAAGTGAAGATCAAGTGCCGAGCATGATATAGGTGCCAAGTGATCTTCAGGTGCCGAGTGAAGATCAAGTACCAAGCATGATACAAGTGTCGAGTGACTTCAAGTGTTGAGTTAACCATATGAGCTGAGTGATATGTAGGTGTCAAGTCATAGTTGATGCCAAGAAAGCCAAAATACAATAGGTGCTGAGAAAACTAGAATCATATATGTGTCGAGAACTAGTAATTTAGTATGTGTTGAGTAACATAGAGTCAGCATATGAGTTTTTGCCTTCACAAACTCAGATGTAAACCATTTTTTACGTTGACATAGAAGAATCTCAAAAGATATTAAAGATAAGAATGAATCTTTTATATTTGTTATACAATTAGAATGCAACCTATAAGAAAAATGGAGGAGACATGTAACCAATAAGAAAAGTGCAAGGAATGAGCAAGAAATAAAGATTCAATATGATCGTAGATCCACACCTAACCCTAAGTCTTTGAAATCTTTAAAAGTAGGATGAAAACCACATTGTATGTGTGGCTGAGAGTAGTGTATGGGTAAACTATAGAAAAATTTAGAGAGAAGTGTGAAAAGACTTAGAGGAACAGAGTGACATTGCAATATTTAGCTGATTAGAATAGAGCAAGGGCATTGAACAAATATTAGATCTCAGAGGATCAAGATCAGAGAGAGTAGATCAGGTGCTTGAATTTAGAAATCAAGGATTGTAAGCTATCAAGTTTATTAGTCTAATACTCTCTAGCAATTGTATTAGAAGGAAAAATCCTATGATGATAGGCTAGCTTAATAGCTAGGTTGTAGATGCTTTGAAGAGGTGATAAAATCCTTTAACAAGGTGACACTTCATGTAAAGTGTTTGCAAATATTTTAAATAGGTCACTATTGATACAGTGTAAAGCCTTTAATAGGGTAGGCCTTTAATAGGGGAAACCATCAAAAGTGCTCAAACATTATTGCTATAGTGATTTTGTGGGTAACGTTCCCACCCCAATTTTACCTTCTCATTTTGGAGGGTTTTTGCATTACCAAATTTGGTGTTATGTGTTGTGATGTATGTGTTTACTTTATGGTTGTTTGATATGTTTACATGCATGAAGTTTACTTTCAGTTAAATTTTTTTAAAGGTTAAAGTGTGATACTTTTGATCCACCACCCACGCCCCCTCTCAGAAGTATTCTTCCCATTTGATTATTCTAACAATTTGTATCAGAGCCTAGTTCTCACAAAGAGAAGCCTACTAGCTTAGAGAAAAGATCTGAAGATGGAAGTCTTCAAACTTGGGAAGATTATAGAGAATCAAGTGATTGATGTGCACCTCACTCTACACAACTTGGAGGAAGCTAGAGAAGAATTAAGGAAATCCTTGAAAAGAAGGAAGGATATAGCCATAGCTGAAAATGACACATACTACAAGGAGATTGATACCACAAAAGTGTTTTCCAATGGAGATTCCAAAGAGTTTGATGCAGCAATAGCAGAATTAATGGAGAAGAATAGAGCTCAAGTAGAAGAAATTAGAATACTCAAGCTTGAACAAGAATCACAAGCCATTATGCCTTGTGAAGTAACTAAATAGAAGAAAAGAGCTATTGAAGATAAGGCTATGTTAGAAGATGAAAAAAGAAATCTTACTAATAGAATAGAGGAAAAAACAATTGAGTTTGAAAGAATCTCAAACATGCAGCTAGACACCTTAAGCCAAATGATGAATGGACATCATGAGCTGAATATGAATGACATTGAGATCTCTAAACTGAAGATATAGAATGACCAACTAAAACATGTTTTTAAAAGAGAGAAGGAAGTTGCGGAGAGTTCCAAAAAATCAAATGAGGCCATCAAGTACTTTGAGTAGCTACTAAAATCACCAAGATCTAGCAATGATACTTCAGGACTTGGCTACACTAGCATTGAACAAGGAGAATCATCCAAGACTACAGAAAAAAGGGTTAACAAAGGTAAGAACACCAAACCTGATTGTCATTTCTATAATAAAAAGGGACACACTACTAATGTATGTAGAAGTAAGAATTCCTATCAGCATGATAAGCCTAAGAATACAAGCTATTGTCATAAGTGCAAAAAGAAAGGACATCAAGCACATGAATCCAAGACTAGAACTATCAGAACACCAAAATTTGAAGGTCACTACTGCAATTGCAAGAAGTATGGACATAGAGCTTTTGAGTGCAAATCAAAGCCTAAGTGGACATCAAATCAAGCAATAAGAGAAGGTAACCATGGTCATCACTACATTTGGGACTATAACACTAGGTATAACTATCATTATTTCCAAGAATATGGACACATTCCTAAAAATTGCATACGGACAAATTTTAGAGGAAACTACAATAGATGGTTAAGTAGAAATACATGTTTTAGTTTCTTGAAGACTGGTCATATTAGTAAAAATTGCCCAATAAAGTCAAAGGCCAAGTCACATGTCAACAAAGGAAAAGAGAAGGTATATGTTGAACACATTAGTGGACAAATGGACAAGACATAGAAGAATAAAGATGAATGTAGCTCATCAAATGAAGGGATCACTTCACCTAATAGGTCAAGTGGTCACACCTTCTTCAACCAAGCATGGAAAGGTGTATTGGAATGACATACAAAGCTATATCAAAAGCACTACAAAGAAGAAAACAACACAAGAAAAGATGCCAAGTTAAAACTTAAAATTTCTACAAATGTTGCCAAGCTATCCTTAGATGCTGAGTAAAGTTCTAGTGCATGCCAAGTAGTCAGTTGTGATTGAGTTAATAGTTACTGCCAAGTTGGAGAATTTCAATGGAAGCTAAGTGAAGAGTAAATCTAGTTGAAGCTGAGTTATGTTGAAATCTTCAAGAGCTGAGCATACAACTATATACCCATTAAGCATTTAATGCTAGGGTTAGAAAGAGTATAAGGTCAAATTTTGATCATTTCTCATCAATTTGAATGTAGAGCAAGAATGAGTAGAGCACAGAAGCAATTGAGAAATAGCATTGAAGCCTTTTGCATAGATTTTGACAAGATTCAACATCATTTTCATTGATCTAAGGTATTCAACAAGTGTTGACTTGTGCAGTTATAGAGTTTGTTATCTTTCGAAACCCTCATTTTACAAAATGGCATTCGATTCCAAAAACCCTAAGAAAAAGGAAGGTCACAAGGTCCAATTGGTTAGCAATAAGGTCAAATAACTAGAGATTAGGCCAATTCTAGAGGTAGCCTATAAGAACAACAGTTTTAGTGCACTCTCTATTGTTCCACCCAAAGCTGTCATGGTGCAGGATGTGAGGAAGTGTTACAATTGCAAGATAGGTGCAATAAGAGACCTAGAGATATTTCAAGCATATGATAAGCTATGTGAAAACCAAATTCTTAAGGATGATTTCCAAATAGTCAAGAAAAAGGGTTTAACCCATGTCCTAGTTTACCCCACAGGTTTTAAAATTGAATGGATAAGGATTGTTTTAAGTAGGATACACAATGGCTATTTATGGTTAGAAGGAGGATCTGTGAAGATAACAAAGAGGATAGTGGATAGGGTTATAGGTTTTCCAACCCTAGATTAGCATAAGACCCTACGAAGTGACTCAAAAGAAGCTATTGAAAAGAACATCGAGGCTAAGTGGAAGAAGAGGGGCATGACCATTGATACAATAATAGATACCCTTCTATATTTTGCAGTGAGAGTGATTTCTCACAAGGTCTATCAATCTAGTAAATTGAATAGTGTACCATGTATTTCTATAGATGTGGCATATAAACTTGTCAAGAAAGATCATACATATTATCTAGCAGAATTGTAGTTATAGAAAATCATGGAAAATTTGGGAGCAATCAGAAGATCCAAAGGTGCCCAATGTAAGTTTAGATCAGTCCTTGTTTGTATATTTTTCTATATTTTGGAAGAATTCCCTTCTTTTGGTGAAGCTAACAAGAGATGAGATAAGTCAGCCATTACTCAAATTAATGAGTATATTGAGAAAATGGGAGAAAACTTTGATTCCCTTATGACAAGTTATTTTGAGGATTTTGAGAAATCTAAGAAACAAAGACTAAGGATACCTGTTTCCCTTGTGGAAGACCACATTAATGATATTTACTTCTTAGTTGATATTGATTACACTTATATCCAAGCATCAGTTCCAAGGGCGAGATAGCTAAGACCTCTAGGTTATGAGATAAACATTGATGAAGCTTCAACAACAATCATAGCATTTCTTGTAGAAGAAATTGATAAGGAGGCACGTCACTTTGGAACATATGATGCTGTACATTCCAAGGTAGATATGGAACTAAAAACTACTTCTACCTTAAAGGAGAAAGATAAACTAGTGAGGAAACTAAATAAGAAATTTGGAGAAGGTATTGAGGGGGCAGTTGAGGAAGAAGAAGAAGAAGAAGATGAGAGTGAAAAAAATGAATAGGGGAAAGGCCCATTAGAATTGACACAAGTCTTAGGTGAGGAAAAGGAAGAAGGTGCAAAGGAAGAAGCCGAGGAAGTACCAGCTCAAGCTAAGCCCAAAAAGAGAAAGGCTAAAGCTTAGCCTATAGCCTAGCCTAAAGAGAAGAAGAAGGCTACATAGACCACCCAAGTCAAGCCAACACTAGTAACAAGAGCCACTACAAGGGACTCAACTCAAAAGGCCAAGGAGAAAGTGAAAGAAAAGAAGAGGGGTACTAAGCAAACTGGTCAAGTGCAAAAGAAACCAAGAAGAAAATATGTTGCACAACCAGAGTTTGATGAAGAGAAAAGAACACAATTAAAGGAAATCAACCAATTTAGAGTGGTAAGTCATCCTCCCAGGTCACATATTGATAACATTTATGAAAATGTTAAGAATGCAAACTTCTCTAATTTGAAAAGTGTTGACTTCAATAAATTAAGTAGAGAAGATCAAGATAAGATAGAAGAATCTGTATATGCCATGATGCCAGAATTCGAGAATACATTTCTTGAATTAGACAATACTATGTCAAAGGAACTATATGAAATTATTGAAAATAAGTGGCATTATTTTTGAAAATGGAAAAAGAAATAAGATGATCCACTTTGGCACAAGTGATGCTAGAATTAACTAGAGGTCAAATTGCTAAGGCTAGTAAGAAACATTGGGGCAAGTTTGCACCAAAGTATAGAGCCTTTAGCATTTAACAAAATAAAATTGAAGTTCTTAATAACTCCACAAGATTGTGGAAATAAATATATAATATAATAGATGATAAGGATGGAGAAGAAGAGAAGGATGCAGAAGAAAATAAGGCTGAAGCTAGTGCGAAGGAGAAGGAAGAGAAACAAATGGAGAAAGAGGAAATAGAAAAAGGAGAAAAGGAGAAGAAAGAAGAAGAGAAAGGAGAAGAAGAGAAGAAAGAGGAAGAGGAGAAAGAAAAATTTGAAGAGGAGGAGATAGAGAAAAAAATATGACATGGCAACAACTGATTAGAAGCAAATAGATTAGAGTGTGCAACACACACAATTTCTACCCCCTAGCCCTCCTCATGTCATCAACACATCTGTAGATACTATAACTATGAAGGATGTTACTGAGAAATTATTTTAGAACATTAATCCATTGATTGCAAACGATCTCAAGAATATCCCTCACCAATCAACACTACAATAAAAATTATGTACAAATCCTATATTGGTGAGTGTGGATGAGTTGAAAAAGGGAGTAGTAGAACCAATTAGAGACAAGGTGAAACCATAAGAACCACCTTCTACCATCTCTACAGCTACTAGTGGTCAATTCCTAATGTTTCCACCACCATGTCCAATAGTGGACACATTTGGAGTAGGTGATACTATGTAGCAGAAGCCGAGTGCAGAAGCATTAATAGAGAAAACAAGATAGATTGATACATTTGATCCTACAATACAAACACAAGGTACACCCCAAATAGTTGTAATTGACCAAGGAAGATTAGATAAGGAAAATGACACATCAAAGGAAGAGGAGTAGGCCACCATAAAGACATTGGTTGATCTACCAACTATTGGCACTCCTATACAAGTCCTTTAGAAGCCAAACACTAATGCAATGCCATTGCAAATATCTATACCAGGCTTGAGCTCAACAAATGTGGCAAGGGTACTTCACTATGGAGACCCTAAGCTAGATGAAGAAATATTCATACCTAGTTATGACTCAATAAGCATTGAAAAATTTACTATGTAGATTAATGAGCTAGAGGAAGCCTTAAATAGAAGGAAAAGGCAAGAGATACTAAGGAAGGAGTATAAACAAAAGCAATCATTACATGAGATTAAGGACATCTTTTTGGATGCCTTTAGCTTGCAGTCACTTGATGAAACTAAGCCAATAATGGAACAATTGTTAGAAATCATAGAATAGGTAATAAATGAAGACCAAGAAACTAATGTAAAACTCATGGCGGTCTAAGAAGAAATTCCAAGGGAAAGTAAATGATAAAATAGCCAATGAAATAGCACTATCTCAAGTTGAATTGGTGAAGAAAATTGATAAAGTGAAAAAGATTCTTGAAGACATATTCTCATTATACAAAAAGTTGTGTGATTTTTCATACTTCATATAGGAGACAAGTCAAAGAATCCTGAGCTTGGAGAGAAACTTAAAGATTTCTAGCACTCAACTCCCAAAAGATCTAGCTCAGAGTGAGAAGCATTTTGCTTAAACGCTTCACACATAGAAGGAACTAGCTACACTCACAACTGAAGAGGTCAACATTAAGGCCGAATTAATGCAAATAAAGTCTTCCATAAAACCACATTTGGAAGTACTTCGAAAAGAACAAGCCTATGCTGAGACTATTCTAAAGAAATATCCTAATCTTTCTACTATGGAAGGGCTTGTACATTTTGCTACAAAGACTGCCATCCAGCACAAGTAATTTTAAATTGCTTTGGTGAATTGGGATGCAACTCTTAAAGTGATTATGGAGTTAAATAGTACATTTTTGATGAAATATAGTCTTAACTCTTAATACCATTTGACATTAGTGTCAAAAAAGAGGGAGATATAATAGAGGGGGAGTTATCAAATAAAAGGGGAGATTAATAACTAAGGAGGAGAATACTAAGTAATTAAATTCTTTTCTTCTTTTGAAGTATAAAAGGGGGAAAGATTGTACATATCCCATGGTAGTAAAAAAGGGAGATATGAATAAAAATTTGCAAGTTCAAATAGAACAGATAGAACAGGTCAACAAGTAGGCACAAGAAACAAAAATAGGGCAAATGAAAAGAGTATTAGATACATTAGCATTCGACAAGTTCACCACAATAATTTTGGTTATAGGAGTAGAAATGGCACATAAACTCAAGGGGAGTTATAATAATTTTGAGGTATATTGTTACTTACAAAATTTTGAACAAGTTTTTGAAATTTTGTATATATGAGGAACAGATTGGATAATGTACTCATAAGACCAAGTACAATGCTTAGTTAATTTTTTTTGACACTCATGTCAAAGGGGGAGATTGTTGATCTCGAAATGGTTTTGACAATTGAGTTTCAATACACTTAACCAATTTTCACATAGAAGCCAAGTACACTATATGTCCTAAGTCAGAATTCAAATAGGTTCTGAGTGTTCTTCAGGTGCCAAGTGAAGATCAAGTGCCGAGCATGATACAATTGTTGCATGATGTTCATGTACTAAGTGAAGATCAAGTGACAAGCATGATATAGGTGCCGAGTGAATTTAGGTGCTAAGTGAACCATATGAGTCGAGTGATATGTAGGTGCCAAGTCATAGTTGATGCCAAGCAAGCTAGAATGCAATAGGTGCTGAGAAAACCAGAAGTGTATATGTGTCAAGCACTAGTAATTCATTATGTGATGAGTAACATAGAGTTAGCATATGATTTTATGCCTTCACACACTCGGATGTAAACCATTTTTTTGGGCTGACATAGAAGAATCTCAAAGGATATTAAAGATAAGAATGAATCTTTTATATTTCCTATGCAATCAACATGTAGCCAATAAGAAAAGTGCAAGGAATGACCAAGAAATAAAGATTCAATATGGATCATAGATCTATACCTAACCCTAAGTATTCAAAATCTTTAAAAGGAGGAAAAAAACCTCATTGTATGTGTTGATGAGAGCAGTGTATGGGTAAACTATGGTGAAATTTAGAGAGAAGTGTGAAAAGACATAGAGGAACAGAGTGACATTGTAGTATTCAATTGATTAGAATAGAGCAAGGGCATGGAACAGATATTAGATCTTAGAGGATCAAGTTTAGATAGAGCAGATCAAGTGCTTGAATTCAATAGTCAAGGATTGTAAGCTATTAGGTCTATTAGTCCAATACTCTTTAGAAATTGTATTAGAAATAAAAAGCCTATGATGATAGGTTAGCTTAACAGCTAGGTTGTATATCCTTTGAAGAGGTGATAAAATTCTTTAACAGGGTGACACTTCATGTAAAGTGTTTGTAAATCATTTAAATAGGTCGCTATTGATATAGTGTAAAGCCTTTAATAGGGCATAACATCAAAAGTGGTCAAACATTATTACTGCATTGATTTTGTGGGTATCATCCCCACCCCAATTTTACCTTCTCATTTTGGAGGGTTTCTGGGTTACCAAATTTGGTGTTATGTGTTGTGATGCATGTGTTTACTTTATGGTTGTTTGATATGTTTATATGCATGAAGTTTACATTCAATTAAATGTTTTTAAAGGTTAAAGTGTGATACTTTTTATTCACAACCACCCCCCCCCCGCCAACCCCCCCCCCCCCCCCCCCCCCCCTCAGATTTATTCTTACCATTTGATTATTCCAATAGTGACTTGTCATCTATACATCTAGATAATAGTAATTTAGGTTCTCACTCTATCACCTTGCATGTAATTATAAATCTTCTATTTCAAATCTTTCCTTACTTTAGGCAATTCTTAAAGTAATATCAACTGCATCAAGTTGTAAATTATGTCATTCAACTCAATTGATGCAGGAAACTACTCTTTCTTCTTAAGTAGCTTTGGATAGGGTTATTATTCCTAGCTTACCTCTAACATATTCATGTGCATCATTAGGCAAAGCCTTTGTGAATATATCAACTACATATTCCTTTGTATTCACATATTCTAATCTTGATGCTTTGTCTTGAACCAATTCTCTCAAATAATGATACTTGATTTCAATGTTCTTTGTCCTTGTGTGTATCGTGTGGTTCTTAGATATGTTTATATCACTTGTATTTTCACAGTAGATTACCAAAGGTTTAGTGATTTCTTCCTTCATTCCTTTGAGTAATTGTTTGATCCATACCACATTTGTACAATTCACTGCAATAGCCACATATTTAGCTTCAACAGTAGATTGTGAAATACAGTTCTATTTCATAATAGTTTAGGTAACCAATCTTTTCTTTAAAAAATTCTCCACCACTTATACTTTTCTTGTAATCAATATTTCCACCCCAATCAACATATGTATAGGCTCTTAATTCAAACTTGCAATTCTTCATGTAGCATAGGCCATACTCTTTTGTACCTTTTAAGTATTTCATAATCCTTTTAATAGCCATTAAGTGATTCTCCTTAAGATTTGTAGAAAATCTTACAACAATCCTAATAGCTTGTGCAGTATCAGGTCTACTATGCATTACATGTCACAATATTCCAATCATAGGAATAAACATGTTTGATTTACTTCATCTAAATCATCAATTTTCGATAGTTTATGTACTGTCACTATGGGAGTACTAACTAGTCTTTAATCTTCTAGACTATAAGTCATTAAGATTTCCTTTGCATACTTGGACTGAGTAATGTAAAAACTACATTTCATTTGATATGCTTGTAATCCAGCAACGAACTTTATTTCTTCAAATACAAACATCTCAAGTTCTTTCATCATTTCATTTGCAAATTTCTTACACAATGCTTTCTATCCTCCAAATATTATATCATCAAAAAATATTTAAGCTAGTAAAATTCCTTTACCTTCTTCTATCATCTAGTATAGATTGATGTTATCATTAGTCTTCAAAAAACCAGTCATCACAAGATAATTATGTAATCTTCCATACCATGCTATGGGAGCTTGCTTTAAACCATATAAATTATTGTGAAATCTACACACCATTTTTTTTTTAATTTGGATCAACAAATGCTTTAGGTTCTTCAATGTAAACCTCTTCTTTCAGTATAGCATTCATAAATGTTGTATTAACATCCATTTGATAAACTTTGAATCCTTTATAAGCAGAATGAGAAAGCAAAGTTCTTACTGCTTCCAATATTGTAACTAGGGAAAATTTCTCTCCATAGTCAATTGCCTTTCTTGTTCATAAGCTTTTTATACTAACCTTGCCTTATTCTATGTTACTTCACCATTCTCATCAAATTTTCTTCTATATAACCACTTTATTTGAGTAACACTCTTGTCCTATGGTCTTGGTACTAGTGTCCACATTTTATTCTTCTCAATCAAATCAATTTTTATTCCACATTTTTCTTTCACATGGTTTGACTCTAGTCTTCATTCTCTTATGCATTCTTCACTGATTTATGTTCATATATTCTTAACAAACATGTTTCATTCCTTAATCTATTCCTTGTCATTGGTCCATCTTCTTTTACTCCAATGATTTATTTAGTAGGATGATGTCTTCTGATATATTTTGATAATCTTGACTATGTTCTTCTTTCTTCAACAATAGGTCATTTATGAAGTTCAATCATAGTTTCATTATGCACTTCTTTGTTAGCTAACTCATCATTCCTTTCCCATAAAATGATCTTGACATTAGAATATACCTCAACTTTTGATTGTATCTTGGCTCCTAAATGCAACTCAACATCCATTGTTTGTAACTCATTAGTCACCAATTCTTGTTGATTAGTAGCTTGGTTCTCACTATCATAAACATTATTAGACATTCCTTCATAGTAGTACATAAAGGTTTTGTAATTCTTAGTTTCCTTCTTTTGATTGTATCTTGGCTCCTAAATGCAACTCAACATCCATTGTTTGTAACTCATTAGTCACCAATTCTTGTTGATTAGTAGCTTTTGTTCTCACTATCATTAACATTATTAGACATTCCTTCATAGTAGTACATAAAGGTTTTGTAATTCTTAGTTTCCTTCTTTTGTTTATCTTCATGTATTTTTGTATATTCATCAATTTTTACATTTTTACTTTCCACAACTTTATTAGTGTTAGCATTTAACTACTTATAAGCTTTAGTTCTTTTGGAATCAAGTTTACCATTTTTTTTGTCCTAAAGAACATAACACTTTCTTCCATGTACTTTAAAATAGACATTGGTTGAGTACCCATACCATAATTCATAAGGTGTGAAATTTTTACCTTTCTTAACTTGTACTCGATTCAAGGTATAAATAGTTGTACTGATAGCTTCTCTCCAATATATTTCAAATCAACATTCTTCTCCATCATTAGTGGTCTAGCACAATCCATCACAAATCTATTCCTCCTTTTCGATATCTCATTTTGTGAAGGGGTCGGTGTAGAAGTTTATCTTTTGATTCCTTTTTTATTGTAGAAATTATTGTACATTTGTTCAAGGTTAACTATCTACCTCTATCAGATCTTAGACATTTCAAGATTTTACTAGTTTCCTTTTTGAAATTATCCTAGATACCACTTAAACATTTGAAAAGCATCAAATTTTTTTCCCAAAAACATCACTATCATCATTCTAGAGTAATCATCAACAAATAGAATAAAATACTTATCATCATTATAGCTTTACACATCAATTGATCCACATAGATCGATATGAATTGATTCCAAAATATCTTTTTGAAGTATGAGTCTTATCCTAAAAACTAGACTTTATCATACTATTTAACTTGCATTATTTGCAAATAACATTAGCATGTTTCTTGTTTTGGAAAACCTTTTACTCTTTTCATCTTATTGATGCTAACCAAGTTGTCATAATTTACATGACAAAATATTTTTTTCCATAGCCACACATCATCAAATTGTAGAATAAGACAAGTTTCTTTAGTCATGTCAAGATAAAATAGATTACTTCTTGTTTGATCACCATTTCCAATGAGTTCTCCATCAACATCATAGATCTTATCCTTCTTGTGTTCAAATTCAACTTTTCATCCTAAACTATTCAATTATGACACACTTAAAAGATTATAGTCAAGTCCTTCCACATAGTAAGAATGTCACACATGATCTTGTTTGTCAATATTACTGATCCTTTACCATTCATTGCACCTTATGCATCATTACCCAATCTAAAACTATTTCCATTATAATGCTCAAGGGTAATCAACTTACATTTGTCACCTATCATGTGATGAGAATATCCACTATTAATGATCCATCTTTCACTTTTGGTTATATAAGATACCAATATAGTTTCTTGATCTTCATCAAAATCATCTTTCATAGCAACATAGATAATTTCATCATCATGATCATCTGATTCATCATTAGTTTCTTCTTCAACAATATAACAATATTTCTTTCCCCTATCTTTATATCATTTGTTACTCTAATTTTTTCTACATCTAGATTTTTCCTTTACCTCTGTGAAATCTCTAGCCAACAATTCTTCTAGTTTTTCTAGATCTTCATCATCTCTGTCACTGTCACTAGAAGCATGCTTGGAATTTTTCTTTTCTTTAGGTTCTTTGAGTGCCAGTTTAGCTTTGAAAGAAAAATGAATATTTTTAGATTGGAAATTATCAAAATTTAAAAGTTTAAAAGCAATTGGTCAATCAACTAGTCCTTCAAGGGCCAGATCACTACCAAGATTATATATTAGTTCTTGAAGGGCCAGATCACTACCATGATTACATATTAGTTCTTGTATATTAGAGACTCTAATAGCATAGATAGGAAGCATGGTTCTTAATAAATTTATGATCTTAGTCTCATCTTCAATAATCCCATTTGCTCCTCTGATTGCATTTACAATAGCTATGATTCTTGCACAATATGTGAGTATAGTTTCACCTTCTTAATTTCCCATTTCATCAAATTTTCCTCTTGGGCATTCTTCTTTGGCTCCCAGCACATTCTTGTCTCATCCATAGATCTTTTGTATGGTATCCCATATTCCTTTAAAATTAGTATAAATTTTGATGTCTTCAAACTCTGAATAGCTTTAACAAGATTCAATATCAAAGATTTCCTAAGTGTGTTCTTTCTTTTGTTTCAGTTGTTTAGGAGTTAGGGCTCTAACTACTTCAACATGTTCAATGGTGATAGTTATCTACAGATAATATCCTAGTCTTCTTACATGTAGCTTCTTCAAATTTTTCTATCTAGGAAATTTTTCCTTTTTTAACTTGGGCACCTCCTTTCTATACATCTTCATCTTTAGCTTCAAGTATATTTAAATGGATTTTTTCAGAAGTACCAAGTTCTCTAATACCAATTATAGGAAAAATTTAAAATAAATAAGGATGGGAGTGAATTAGTTATCCAAGGTCTAGATGTACCGATAAGACATTTTAATACTTAACAAATACATGTGCATGCATTGATTAAATAATCCAATATCACAAACCTTGGTATATTATTGTCCTAGGTCAAATGAACATTGCATAAATGTAAACATGAAATACCACAAAATCAATCACACAATTTTAAAGAAGGATTTAATGTGGAAACAAAATTTGTGAAAAACCACAAGTAACATGCTACCAATTTTTACTCTTTTGAATCAAGCCCTATGAGGAGCCTGTTGGTGTTTAAAAACTATTGAACAACAAAATGTTTAATTCTAGAATGATAACACTCATATAACCTCATGATCAACCAATTCCTAATATCAATTATATAAGTAAACTATTTGGACCCAACTTCAACAAAACTAAAGGATGGTTTCCTACTCTTTTGGCTCTGCTAAACCAAGGTGGGTATACGTAGGGATGATTCTAATGCAAACTGTTGTGTAGAGATTCTTTTAGTTTCATTCTGATTCTCATCTATTACCCACTAACACATGAGCAGTTTACTTCACTTCTTTTAATGTTCTCAAATGTGTATGCACCCCTTATCAGTAGATCTAGTCATCATTCTCCTTGAATTTACAAATATTCATGGTAATAGTAGCTACCTAAGACTCAAAGAATAGATATAAATGAGTATTGACTAGCATTTATAACTTTGAAAAAAACTGAACAAAAAATGATTTTGATTTTATAATTGTTTGACATGCAGCAACAGAATTTATCCTTGTTCACTTTTGGCTTATATGACCAATTCCTTATCCATTGGGTAGAAAATTGACTATTGGTAGGAGATCTAATTCAATTAACTTGTAACTGAATTAATCAATTGTGATCACCCATTTCCATTCTTATGAAGTATCCTTTCTATAAACTCATAAACCCTACTAATTCATTGAAGCCTTTCTATAATTGCTTGAATTAAAAGCAATAATGATATCAGCATACAACCCATCTAGATTGCATTTAGCCAAGTTAAACCTTATTTAAAATGACTTCAAAGTAGACAAACCCATAAAAAGGAGACAGAAATTGATGACACAGATATAGTGTAAATACCCCTTTGTATTATCCTTTTAGATGACTAATACAATGACCAATAGAATTCAAAGGAAAGCCCATAACAACTTCCTGGTTCTGTAATTTCAATATATCTTTACAAAGTACAACTCGAAAATAAACTCAAAATAGCTACACTCTATTGGACTAATTGTATTCTCTTAAAGACTTAAAATTGTACAAAATTCAAACCCTCACATTGCCTTGAAAACTCATTTATATAGGCATGAGTTGCAACAAGCAAAGGGTGGATGTGATTCACAGGTGTCCTTCAAAAGTTTTACATACACCCATCACAACAAGACAAAACTGTGAATAACAAAAAGACTAGCACACTGAACATTCCTTTGTGGGTCCACTTCTGTTATTCCCTTTGGAAAGACAAAAATGTTATGATCAAATTTCTCTAACATTCTAGTTCTTCAAGATAGGTGGCCATCAAATGTAACAGTGATGAGTCATCTCCTTCTACCTAAGGATCCTCTTTGTCTTTATCATTAGTGGTAGAAGTGGCTTCCACTTTTTAAATCTCTTCTTTATCATCATCCTCCACCTCATCACCTTCTTCCATTTGTTTTGTAGACATAAACTGTTCCTTCCACTTATTGAAGATAGTGTCATCTAGCTAGTCAAAATTTAGAACTTCTCTTTATACAGTTACTAAGTAATTTGCATTTTCCTCTATATAAACAAAATCTTTTCTGATAGAGTTATAGAATATATGTACTTTTACCATCTCCTCATTTGTAATTGCCCACAATAAATGGCTTGTTTCATTTATAACCTTATTTATTCTCTCATAGAAGGCTTCATCTAGCTCCCTCTTCCATTCTTCCTTTCCCTTTATTTTATCAACTATCTTTAGAGCACAAGGGAATAAATCAAATTTTTCTGCAAAATACTTGGAAAAATAATTAGTTAATCTTCTATAGAAAGAATGTTGCTTATCCTCAAAACCTTGAAACTTATTTAGTAAATCAAAAATTCCTTCTATCTGATGATATGTTAGTCGAATAATAGATATACACATAGCAGTGATATATGAACTTCTCTCTGTCCACTTTTGTACAATGGATCTGAATATAGCTTCATTTGTGTTCAATTCATCCCAGATTGCTGAGATCCTTGCTAATTGATCAAAAAGTGTAGGCCATTCTATCTTATCTATTGAATACATGATACCTTGCCTCAATATTTCCTCATATTGATTATTAAGTTCTACATGCATTGCATATAACTTATTCTTCTCCTCTTCAAAATCATCAGTAGTATAGAACAGAGGTCTTTCTAGAGTATTAGGTATCTTAATAATTGATGTTGATTTAAAAGGCTCAATAGGTGGCCTCGAGGGGTATGCAATCTTGGGTTTACTAGTCTCTCCTAACTTTCTTTTCCCAAGAATCTTCTCCATTTAAGTTACTTTATTTTCTAAGGGTTGTATTTGCATACCCCTCTCCTCATATGCTTTGAAAACTTCCTCAAACCTAGCTTTGAGTTGGGAAAATTTATCTTCCTCTTGGCCAAACACTATGCTACCAAATTTTAGCATCTCTAATGCCATCCCAATTATTTTTTTACTACCTACCTCACTAGCCCTGAATACTGTTAATGCACCATTATGCTCTACAGTGGGAATCTCATGCATTATGGTATTTTCCATTTTTTCCATGGACCATATAAAAAGGGCTTGGTGGTCATCACTAAATTTGACTTCTCTTTGAGCCTATAGTATTTCTTTAGCAGTTCCCAGTTGAACATCCCTCTATTTCCTTTGTAAATAAAAAATAATGGCATTTTCTATATCCCATTATGGCAGAAGGAGGACTCCTAACTGTCTAACTATTTTCCTCCCAGCTTCAGGAGTAAATTGGGCAAAATCATTCAAAAATTTAGATTTCACCTCTTCCTTAATATTTGAATCAGGTTTGTCTGGCTATTGTGCTTTTATCTTCTCAGAGGTTTTCTCAAAATTTCCCATGTTTAACCTCCACAAAAATTGAACCAAAAGCCCTAGACTTTACAAAATTCTCATCATTAATAAAACTTTCAGAAGCTTGGGCAACTATTGAATCAATTTCCTTACCTTGGTAATAAGAAATGGTTAGGTCCAAGGAAGGTGTAGGAGGTTCTTGTGGCTCTCCAAAATCCAAATCTATAGAAATAACAATCACATCACTTTCTCCACCCATTTGTCTAAGCTTCTCCCTTAGAGATGCTTCATTATTTATCTAGATTGGGGATTGGCTTGGGGAGTACTATTCTTTTTGAGAAGAAGAAGAACCTTGCTCTAATTTTTGCCTTTTGGAGAGCTGGCTGCAGATGGACTCCTTGGTCTTGGCCTCTAATGAAGGGGTGCCTGTTGCACACTTTGAACCATTATATAACCCGCCCTTCTCTACAAGGTATATTGGCCAAGAGCCACCACATTTCTACTACTTATCCTTCTTTGTACCTTTGTAGCCTTGTCTAGATGTGTCTCAACATATATGGCTTTCTTCTCATTCATGGTTTGGATTATTATAGCACAATTATTCATTAATGCTTGCATTTTAGCTCCCCATTATTTCTTATCTTTCAATGGGTCATACTGGTGGTCAAAAGCATTAATGAATTCTAAAGTCTTACTGAATAATATCCATTTTTCTTTCCTCAATTCATGTTCTTGCAAAGTGAAAACATTTCTAATTATATCCTCTAGATAACAAACTTGATGTACCATATGAGAATATTTCACCCTCTCTCTTAAGAGGTCATAAAACCCCTTAGGATCAATAAATCTGGCATGAGATTCTACCATATTATATTCATCTAGAAACAAATTCAGGTATTTCCACCCTTTCCTGATAAAAACAAAATCATGCACTACAGTAACAATTGGAGAGAAGGTACCCTTCTTAGACAATTCCCTCTCATCTATAGTGCCTATCTGCCATAGGAGCTTAGTTATCCCTATCTTCAAGGGAACATGGAAAGGTAGAACATGAGGCTTTCCCAAAAACCCATATACTCTTATTACTATTGAGACATTGTAAGTGATTATATCCCCCTGGTTATGACTAACCAATAGCCCTCTTGCATGGTCCATGGGTCTAACCAATTCTAGCAATTCTTGTGGAATTTTGGGGTTGTCACCTTTCAAGACCAACCTAAGCTTTGAAGAAAAGTATCTATCAAATCTCACATAGCTGGCATTTGTAGCTTCTAAAGTCATATCTACACTCCACAACTGCATTAGATTCCTCTCTCCATCCCTGATTGTTTCTAGCTCCATACCCTTGGAAAAGAAGGTAAATCCCTTGAAAAAGCATATATGCATAAGAAATGAATTCCAATAGAAAATTTTGTCCACTTTTCCCTATGCTATTCCCACTAGACCATTATGAATTTTTTTCGCAAGACAAGTAGCAAAATCTAGAATAGTGTTCATCCCAAATTGAAGAGTTTGAGCCATGATAATGACAATAGTGCCTGGAATTTGATCAAATTCATCTATCCCAAAAATCTTGCAAAGAGAGAAATATAATTCTTTAGCTCTTAGGTTGAAATGTCTTCTCAACAATGGCTCTAGGGTACTGGCTGTAATCACAAGCAAAATGCCAATTCTAGTAGCATGCTCTTGTAATGGCCCTGTGCATAGGTGAATTCTTTATGCATCATAACACGCTTGAAGGTCATCCATATTAGTAGTTTCATGTACAACATGGTTAGGATTGAGGTTGAAAACCTCACTAATTAATTCAGGGCAAACCCTAAATAGATTCACTCTGGCATGATTTTTTACCCACCCTGTAATTGGATCATATTTTTTTCCCAGATCCATAAATAAATCACTATCAAAAAAAACTGTAGGGACTGTTAATTTACCAATATCAAACTCCTATATATTTTTCATAGGAGTATCCAGTTTTTTCTCTAAAAACCATTTCTTAAACAACTCTAGACCCCCCATTGAAACCTAGGCATCTCTTACCCAATTTACTTTATCATAAAAACCTTCTGCTACAGCCACTCTTGGGTGTTTTGGAATGAGTTCCCTCCTGTTAGTTATTTCATGTGCTGATAAGGGGAATTGTTCCAAAAAATCATCGTGCATAGAACATTTCAGATAATCTGTTTGCCCAGTAAATTCTTTTTGTGGAGGCATTTTGAATAAAACCCTAGAAAATTTACAATAGTAGATACTTGAAAAAGAGTTGCAGAGTATTTAACTGCTAGAATTCGTACTTCTACACTGTGTGATTTCTTCTACAATTTTATTTGATCGCTAGCTAAAATTTATGTACCCTGGCTCTAAGAATTTTGTATGCGCTGATGTTCTTTTTGTGCCTTGGTAATTCATTAATGGTGAGATCATGAGCTCTTTACATACAATGAAATCACATGAATGAAATCTGTAGCATATTTATTCTTAGTAACCTTTACCTCCAAATTGCAACTAAATTTGAATCCTATCAGTAGAATTCTACCAGATTGAACGACTTTGATTTAAAAGGCGATAAGCTTTATGGCTTTGAAAATAAGGCTACGTGTCACAATATTGCTTGCCCATATTTCTTAAATTTCTTGCACCTTCGAATTATGGGGAAGCTTCGCTCATTGATCAAGACAAAATCTAGTTAGCTATACTAACCAATAGGAAACCTCCATATGAGTTTGTGCCTTCTAACAACTTCCACACCAGTGTGTCCCATATCTTCTTCTAAGTGAGTAGGTACTTGACATCATTCATTCAACCTGTCATGCTGGCGCATTTTGGCTTTTCTTATCTGACGAGAATCTTCAAATTGTGTTCTTGCACCATTTGTCAATCTTCAAAAGATCAATGGTCATAGTGCTTATACCCTGCAGAACTTCTGAGCTAAAATTTTAGATGTCACCATGGACATGTGTCTATATGGTGCATTCCCACTTTGTTTAAACTTCACTCAAGTTTTTTATGTGGGAAAGCACCCTTTGTTGATCAAGACAGGATCAACGGTGTGAAACAAATCCTACATTTTATGCTGCGCCATCCACTTGGGCCAGTGAAGTGACTACTTCCAATCCATGTGCTTTGATTCACTTGACTATTGCATTAATTTCTAAAACTTTCCATGCCCACATCATAAGTGTTTCCAGCTAAGCACGAGTGGTAGACCACATGGCATGACCTAGTGTCCTTCTATAGTTTGGCCCCACTTTGACATGCATCACAAAGATGCATACCCCATTCCTTAAATCTCTAGCATCTTCATAATGCAAGATTGCACTAACCCTCAATCTTCAAAAGATCTATGGCTAATGCAGCCTCACTTCCATTTGGCAGACAAAATTCTTATGTGGCACATATGGTAGTACACATCAATGATCATTTTACAACATGACACACAATAGGATACAGTTAAAATTTCTTGACCCCACCTTGCCACATGTCCAAAAACCACTTGCCCACATTATTTATCTCTCGTGTAGCTTCAAATTGTGGGCATGCGCTGCCCTTTGATCCTTGATAGATCAACGGCCATAAAATCATGCGTTTTAAATACCACACTAGCTAAAGTGACAAATAAAATATTTTCATTCATTCTAACTCATCTGACACTTGCCACAGAGGACATCTCATCATCATCCTTGAGAACAATGGACCCATCTTGTCAAACTGTGCCACTTGTCCAATTTTTACTTCCCCACATTATTTATCTGATGAGCATCTCCTTCTTGCGGGAAAGCCTTAGCCCTTGATTCAAATAAAATCAATGGTTGACACTTCTTGGTGATAAAGGCATATATCTGTTGGTAACTCAACCAATGATATCATAGGAAATCCAAAATGTGCACAAAAAGTACTAACAAACCTGCAAAAGTTTCTGACAACTTATGACTCCTTTTACGGTTCACTAGAATTTTAGGAAGGCAAGGGCTATGTGTCACCAAGTTGAATGCCCATATTATTTAAAAACCTTACATCTCAAAATTGTAGGAATGCGATACCCATTGATCAGAACAAGATCAATGATTATAAAGACTTTGTGTTATCAAAGGTATTTCCTAATAGAATGATCAAACAATTTACAGGCCAAGCATGACCACGTAAGGTATAGATGAAATTATAATGAATTCATGCTTGTGCAAGCCCTTCCTTAGGTTAAATGGTATATCATTAAAAACATTTTTCTAAAAATATTTTGAGGGTTTTCTAAAACTAGGGCAATCTAAGGGTTTGAAAAATACAAGGAACAAAACCCTAATTTGCAAGATTTAAAGGATCAAATGATTTTTCACTAAAATTTCCCATAATTTTTTAAATGTGAATAATTAGACCAATAGTGGCTCTGTCTGGGGAGGATAGACTACCTGAGTCTATGCAAGAATTCATAATTTTTGGGAGAGCAGACCACATACTTGGTATACGGATGACAACTTTTTCAGAGAGCACAAAGCAACACACAGAAACAAGAAAGAAGAAACCAAACTATACAAAGAGACTATTTATAGGGATTTACAAAATATATAGAATTTACAAAACACCAAAAACCCTAAAACTACTGTTCATGAAAAATAAATACTTCAAGAAAAGTACCTCTTCAAGAATTGTCCATGAACTGGCAATTCAAGAATACCTCTAGTTAAATCCTTTAGAAAAAATGAATCTTCTCGATTTCTATCACAAATGTTATATGGACCAAGCTAGATCGGGTCAAATTTACCATGCTTTCCTTTATCTTCCAATCTAGCATTACACATTAGTACCATGTCTCCTATTTCAAACTTTCTCTCAATGGCCTTTTTATCATATAAGTGCTTCATCTATGATTGGAGCCTAGCATTCTGCACAAAGAAATCTATTCTTGTCTCTTCTAACTATTTAATGTCATCCATTCTGGTTTGCATCTCATCAATGATATCATCTTCATATAGCTGAATGAATTTACACATCTCCTTTAGATTATTTTGGGGAAGTCTAGCCTATATACAATAAACCAAGTCAAATGGGGCACAACCAATGGCCTTTTTCATAGTAACCCTGTTAGCCCACAGGGCTAATGGAAATTTTGAATCCCATGCCTTCTTGTTTTCCCCTAGAATCCATTGATAATCTTTAGTATATTCTTATTGCTTGATTATGCCTGGCCATTCCCTTGAGGATGATAAGGTGAGGATGTATACTTTGTAATGCCATACTTTCTGCAAAACTCTTTATATTCATCATATCTAAAACACATAGCATTATTAGTTATTATTTTCTGTGCGCAACTAAATCTAGTTATAATATTTTTTAAGATGAAATTGATCACCACTTTTCTTGTTGCATTCTTGGTAGGAATTTCTTCAACCCATTTGGTGAAGTAATCAGTTGCCACCAGAATCCAAGAATGTCCACCACCAGATTTGTTTGAGATTTCACCTATGAAATTGATTCCCTACTGCTAAAATGGTGCCTATACTTCTACAGGTCTTAATGGTAAATTCCCAAAAAATTTCAACTTTTCACTGAATCTTTGAAAAGTATCACAGGTCTTAACCAATTCATGAGCATCTTTGAAAAGTGTTGGCCACCAAAAACTAGATCTAAGGACTTTATGGGCTATGGTTTTAGCCATGTAATGACCTCCACACACACCTTCATGCATATCTTTCAAAATTTTCATAGCTTCAATTTCATCTATACATTTCAAAAGTACCCCTTCCATGTCTCTCCACCATAACTGTCCTTGCACTATAATATACCTTATAGCCTGTAATTTCAAAGCTCTTTTTTGATTGTCTGTTAATTCTAGTGGGGACTTCATATTCTGCAAATAATAAATCACATCCTTGAACCAATTAGAGTTGTCCATATCATAGAGGTCTTCTCTACAATTATCATCCAATTGATTAATTTGGTTTGCCTCTAGATTTTCTTTTGTTATCAACTTGGCCAAACCTTGACCTCTAACCAATTTAATAATCTAGATGTCAATGTTGAATTCTTGTATTCTATTGATCCACCTACACTTCATGCTAGATACCTCTTGTTGTGAGAAAATGTCTTTCACAGTAGTAGTAGGGACAAAAGCAATAACTGTAGCCACCATTAAATAACATCTAAAGGCCTTCACTCCTTTGACCAATGCATATGGTTGTTTTTCATTAATATCATACTTTAGTTCAATTTATTACAATGACTTGCTAAAGAATGCAATTGGTTGTTCATAACCTTCTACATTTTTCCATAATAGTGTTGCACCAATAGAGTGAAATGAGGCAAAAGAAAATACATGCATTGGTTTGTCATAATCAGGAGCTCTAAGAATAGGGGCATCTTTAATAGCTTGCTTCATTTTTTGAAATACAATACTAGGTTCACCATTCCATTTATCTCAAATCCTTTCTTTAGCATTTTTGATATGGGCCTACTAATCTCTGCAAAAATTGTTACAAATCTCCTGAGAAAGTTGATCTGTCCAAAAAATGACTGGATACCTTTAACACTCTTGGGTTTCTGAATCTTATCTATTGCTTCTACCCTTTCAAGGTCAATCCTCACTCCATGGTTGCCAACTAGATGTCCTAAAAATTTTCCTTCAGTGATACCCAAGTTACATTTCCTTGGATTTAAAGATATTCCATATTTAAGGGCTCTGATAAATACCTTTTCTAGGTGCATGCAACAATCATTTTCATCCTTGGAGTAAGCAGTAAGGTCATCCTAATACATAGCCAAAAATTTGTTAATAATATCAGCAAAAGCCACATCCATGGTCCTTTGGAAAGTAGCTCCAGCATTATTAAGCCCAAAAGGCATCTTGACATAAACATATGTACCCCATGGAGTGGTGAAAGCAGTCTTAAACTGTTCTAATTCTTTGACAACCACTTGATTATATCCTGAAAACCCATCCATCATAGAAACCAATTCTAAACTAGTGACCCTTTGCAACATGGCTTCCATTTTGGGTAAACCATAATTATCTTTTAATGAAGATATGTTGAGAATCCTGAAATCAACACATGACCTTATATCTCCAATTTTCTTTCTTATTGGTACTAGATTGGATACCCAAGAAGAATGTCTAATAGGCTGTATAATCCCAACATCTCTTAACTTGATCAATTTTTCTTGCATTTTGGGTGCCAAGGTTGGATTTATTGGCCTTTTTTTTTTGTTTGAAAGGCTTAACATCTTGTTTCAAAGGGATTTCATGTTGAAATAGATCTTCCCTATAGGCCTTTAGATCATCATACATCCATGCAAACACATGTCTATATTTCCTTAGCAAACCTATCAAACCTTGTCTTATCTAAGGAGACAATTTTTTACCAATATATACCTTCTTAGGGGTTTCTTTAGTTCCCAAATTTATCTCCTCCAAATCCTTAGCATTATATTCACTAGTATCCATTTGAGATCTATCATGATTGTCAAAAATAGTTTCCAGGACAACTAAACCTTTTGGTATTTTGTTTTTTTTCAATAGGACAACTTCTCATCCAAAAATAGTATCTTTTCCATCTATGTTTTCTACATATGTTTCACAATCAATTTATTGCCCTATAATTCAAGAACCTTAAAATATCTTTATCATCCTCAAATACTTACCAATTTTGGACATTTTTAGGAACAAAAAGGCTGATCTGAGTTTCAATTTTAGATTTACCAGCAAATGTAATATCATTAGGTTTTATTGCTATATTTGCCAACAAATCTGCCATCTTATTATTGGATCTATCCTTCCATATTATCTCAAATGCATCAAAGCACTCAATCATGTCCCATACTGCATTTCTATATTGTTTTAACCTTTTATTCTTTGATGCATTAACATTTCTCACCTGGGATATAATTAACTCAGAATCTCCTATTACATGTATACTTTTTATCCCATGCTTATGAGCTAGTCTAAGCCCTAACAACAAAGCCTCATATTCTAATATGTTTTTAGTATAGGGGAAATTCAATGTGAAAGAAAATTTATAAGTTATCCCAGAAAGAGAAATTAATAAAATACCTACACCTGCTCCATCTTTGCAATAAGCACCATCAAAGAACATGGCCCACAAGTTACCTTTATCTGACTTTGTATTAACTTCCATTTCTATCTGAGATTTTTACTTGCTTTTCTTCAGAGTTAGGGCCTCAGCTCTAAATGCATTAACATCTATAGCCACAAAATTTATCATATCATCCTCAACTTCCTCTATTATCATATATATATGCTTTTTGGTTCTCTATTGACCTTTAAAAAATTTCCATCAATATTAAAAGTAGCAAATGATAGGTCACATTGTAAACTTCTTCCCATGGCAGCACTCCATTTTTTAGATAATAACATGTCATATTGAGGTGGTATGTCAACAACCAATATGCTCATAGTGAGTTCTTTATTTGGATAGGCTATCAATCTATAGGGCAGGGCACTAATAGTTGTTATGACTATAACTTCCCTATTATCCATGGCACAACATCTTCCTTGAGTAATGTCAACCTTCAGACTTAATTCTTTGATTATCTCAAAAGGCATAACAGTACTAGAAGCACCATAATCAATCATGCAATTCTTTAATGTCTTACAATTCACTAAGATGCTTAAGAAAAATGGTTCAACATTTCCCAAAGATTCATTGACAAAGTTATCCAAAAACATTTGAGGAATCTAAGACACAACCACTTCAGTGTCTTGTTCCTTCACCTTTTCCTTTTTCAGTCTTTTAGGAACATGATTTTCATTACATTCTTGACTTACCTTTACATCAGTATTCCCCAACCATGCTATGGCTTTATCTCAGTGCTCTAGGATTCTCAGTAACTCAGATAGAAGAACCTTAATATTAATTTGAGACAGAATAGCAAACATATCTATAGAAGAATCAGAAAGATTATCATTATTCACATTACCTTTCTCATCATGCTTACTCAAAGTGTTCAAGGGATTATGATGACTCTTATCCTACTCAGTAACATTCTATGATATCTTCCCATCTCTTTTCTTGGAGATATTATTTGAATGCTCTATATCCTTAGGGTTACCCCCTTTCCTTGGTTCCCATTTTTTATTTGCAAATTTACCTTGCAAATTTACCCTTCACAGTAGGGGACTCTTTAGGTTTTACAATTTCCCCTTTATGAAAATACTAGCTACCTTATTCCCTTCATTTCCTTGAACCATACTTCTAGTTTGAACTTGAGCCACCATATTAGCAGTTATTTGGTCAATTTCTTCTCTAGAGGGTTTTCTCAGGGTCACTTCTTCCTGTAAACCTACAATATTACACACATTATCCTCAACATCACTTTCATTAGAAAATATTTGTTGTTGATCGAAACTATGAAATCGTCTCTAATTATTTACATCTCTGTCACAACCTTCATTGTCAGAAAAATGTGAATCAAACATGTTACATCCTACATCATCATTGGTTTCCTCCTATTCCTAACATTTTTCCACTATATTTTGATTTCTAGAAAATGACAAAGCTATTGTACAATATTCAGGGGCATGAGGTAGTTGACAACTAGAACACCATGTAGGTTCAACAATGAATTTAGGATCATCTACCAAATTTACAGAGTTTTTGGATAAAGGATTAAGGCTCACTTTGTTACTGGTGTTCTTGGGGGGAGGAACATTAGGTTGACCATCCTTCCAAGTAGTGTTATAAGGGAAATTTTTCAATCTATTTTGTCTACTAAAATTTGATTGGTAAGGGATCCTATTTTCGGTGGGGTTCCTATCATTCTTTACTTGAGGAAGATTCAAAATTTTTATAGCATTTAGAATTTGACTCATTTCACTAGGCTCTTTCTTTTTCCCTCTAGTAGCTTTATGTTCTTCCTTTCTATTTTCCTTATTCCCAAATAACCTAGAATCATCTCTTTTGGTTTCTAACCTCCCTGAAATCCTCAAATTATTTTCTATATTGATGGCAATTCTGAAAGCATCTCTTAAAGTCCTAGGCTCCTTATCCCTAAGCTGGTATGCCATTTTACCATCAAAAGCATTTAGATAAGTAATCAAACATACCTTGTCATTAATTCACATGGCTTGCATTATCTTGTACATCCTTTTTTGGAATCTAGTATGAAATTCAGTGATAGATTCATCAGGCAACCTCTTAATATTGTTAAATTCACTCAAAATATAACTCTAATTGTTCTTGTCACCATATTCCTCTTTGAAACAATATTCAATATCTTTCTAATCAATAATAGATAATTTAGGGAGTCTCTTGAACCATTCTCTAGCATCTTTAGTTAGTGACTAAACAAACAACTTCATCTTTAGCTTCAACTCATAACCACTCATCATATCAAGAAATCTCCTCAAATGGTCCTCACAAGAGATAGCATTATTTCCATCAAATTTACGCATTCTTTTCCTCATTTCTTGTGGTATGGGATTAGGAAAAATAGGGATCCCATCAAAACATATTTTCCTATAACCTTCTAAGTGGACAAGTCTCCTTTGTACATCAATCTTAAGTTGATTAGCACTATCTTTCTTATTATTATTCATAGTGTTACTAGTGCTAGCATCACCAACATATTTGTTGAGATCTACTTTCTATGAAGATGAAGACAAAAAAGAAAAGGGTACCTTAGTAGTATCCTGATTTGCATCATTAGGTCCATCATTATCTTTAGGTAGAGCTACAAATTGCTTCTTGGTATTTTCCAGGAACTTGATCTTATTGTTCATTTAAGCTATAGCAGCCTCATTTTCTGCAATCTCCAATCTCTTGGCTAAAGCATCCCTTTCTTTACTTCTTTTTTCTAATTCAATATTAGAGAGTGACATGGAATCATGGATCTAAACTATCTTTACTGGCTCATTGATCTTAACACTAATCTCCTTTTGTTTTCCTTTGTCCCTAGCCCCTACAATAGGTTCCACATTCCTTACTCTATTGTTATCAACTTCTAGAGTAGTATAGTTCTTAACTTGTTGTATCATAGGTCCCTCTAAATTCATTTCTTGAGTTTCCAACAACTTCTGCTCTTGCCTCCTAAGTTGTTCAACTTGTCCCACAATTTCAGGTTGCCATGCACTAGTTCCTATCTAATTTTTCTTCTTTAGAGCAGCAATTCACCTTAGTAATTCTTGTTTTTCTTCATAGTTCTTCATAATCACTTCTTCCCTTTCCTTTTGAAATCTCTTATTTATAGCTTCTTGCTCAGAAAGATGTGCTTTCAAAATTTCATTCTCATCAAGATCAAGGATAGTGAACTCGGACCCAGATGTTTTCTCATCGTTAAAAAATTTAGGTTCTAAGTGTCTAGGTCTGACCTTTTTAGGGGAATAATCTAACATGAAAGGGTTTGTACTACATTGGAAAAGATTTTTACTAGTCCTACCCTCAAGAATAAATACATGTGGTTGCACAATCTTCTCTTGGCATATCATTTCAGGGGTATTATAGAAATCATCATCAGACAAAACTAGATAAGATCTTGGGCCTTTGGAGAAAGGCACTTCTTCAATAGTAGAATGGTAAACATTATCTTTCCCTACTATTAGCTCCTATGAATAGCTTCCTTTCTGCATCTAGTTTCCCTTCAGAGCCTAATTTTGTCTTCCTTTAGGAGGGAGATCAGTTTGTAATTTGATGGATGAATTTTTTCTCACATTTGCCTGTGTATTTCTTTTATTTTCCATAATTTGGGACAACAATTTTCTTAATATTGACAATGGTTAAAACCTTTTGAGGTTCCACCCACTCTATTAGAATGGGAAAAAGAACTGGACAAATGATAAATCCTTCAGTGATAATCTTGAGAAAAATATATACAAATTCCAAATCCACGAGAAATATCAGCATAAAAAAAAACTACAACTCTACCCAAGGAGACACAGATCTCTAATAATTCACTATTTATGACAATACTAAGTGCAATTCCCTGGTAGAGTCACCATTTTGTTGGTGTTTGAAAACTACTGAACAACAAAATGTTCAATACCAAAATGATAACACTCATATAACCTAAGGATCAGCCAATTCCTATTATCAATTACATAAGTAAACCATTTGAACCCAACTTCAACAAAACCAAAGGATGGTTTCCTACTCTTTTGGCTTTGCAAAACCAAGGCAGGTATACCTAGGGATGATTCTAATGCAAATTGTTGTGTAGAGATTCTTTTAGTTTCATTCTGATTCTCATCTATTACCCACTAACACATGAGTAGTTTACTTCACTTCTTTTAATGTTCTCAAACTTGTATGCATCTCTTATCAGTAGATCTAGTTGTCATTCTCCTTGAATTTACAAATAATCCTGGTAATAGCAGCTACCTAAGACTCATAGAATAGATATAAATGAGTATTGACCAGCATTTATAACTTTGAAAAAAATTCAACGAAAAATGATTTTGATTTTATAATTGGTTTGATATGCAATAGCAAAATTTATCCTTATTCACTTCTAACTTATATGACCAGTTCCTTATTAATTGGCCAAAAATTGACTATTGGTAGGAGATCTAATTCAATTAACTTGTAAATGAATTAATAAATTGTAATCACCCATTTCCATTCTTATGAAGTATCCTTTCTATAAACTCATAAACCCTACTGATTCATTGAAGCATTTCTATAATTCCTTGAATTAAAAGCAATAGTGATATCAGCATACAACCCATCTAGATTGCATTTAGCCAAGTTAAACCTTATTTAAATTGACTTCAAAGTAGACAAACCCATAAAAAGGAGACACAAATTGATGACACAAATATAGTGTATATACCCCTTTGTATTATCCTTTTAGATGACTAATACAATGACCAATAGAATTCAAAGGAAAGCCCAGAACAACTTGCTGGTTCTATCATTGCAATATATCTTTAGAAAGTACAAGGAGAAAATAAACTCAGAATAGTTTCCCACTATTGGACTGACTGTATTCTCTCAAAGACTTAAAATTGTACAAAATTTGGACCCTCACATTACCTTGAAAACTCATTTATATAGGCATGAGTTGCAATAAGCAAAGGCAGATGTGATCGACAGGTGTCCTTCAAAAGTTTTACATACACCCATCACAATAAGACAAAATTGTGAATAACAGAAAGACTGGCACACTGAACATTCATTTGTGGGTCTGCTTCTATTATTCCCTTTGGAAAGACAAAAATATTATGATCAAATTTCTTTAACGTTCAGGTTCTTCAGGATAGGTGGCCATCAAATGTGATAGTCATCTCCTACTACTTGAGGATCCTCTTTGTCTTTATCATCAGTGGTAGAAGTGGCTTCCAATTTTGTACTCTCTTCTTTATAATCGTCCTCCACCTCATCACCTTGTTACATTTGTACTGTAGACATAAACTCTTTCTTCCACTTATTGTAGATAGTGACCTCTGGCTAGTAAAAATGTAGAACTTCTCTTTGTATAGTTACTAAGGAATTTGCATTTGCCTCTATATCAACAAAATCTTTTCTGATGGAGTTATAGAATATCTATAATTTTACCAACTCCTTATTTTTCATTTCCTACAATAAATGGCCCATTTCATTTATAACCTTATTTATTCTCTCACAGAAGGCTTCATCTAGCTCCCTCTTCCATTCTTCCTTTCCCTTTATTTTATCAACTGTCTTTACAGCACAAGGGAATAAATCAAAATTTTTAGCAAAATACTTGGGAAAAACAACTAGTTAATCTTCTATAGAAAGAATCTTTCTTATCATCAAAACCTTGCAAATTATTTACTAAATCAAAAATTCCTTCTATCTAATGATATGTTAGCTGAATAACAGATATACACATAGTAGTGATATCTGAACTTCTCTATGTCCACTTCTGTACAATGGGTCTAAATACAGCTTCATTTTACTTCAATTCATCCTTGATTGTTGAGATCCTTGCTAATTGATCAAAAAATGTGGGCCATTCTATCTTATCTATTAAATACATGATACCTTGCCTCAATTTTTCCTCATATTGATTATTAAATTCTACATGCATTGCATATAAATTATTCTTCTCCTCTTCAAAATCATCTGTAGTATAGAACTAAGGTCTTTCTAGAGTATCTGATATCTCAATAATTGGTGTTGATTTAAAAGGTTCAACAGGTGGCCTCAGGGGGTATGCAATCCTGGGTTTACTAGTCTCTCCTAACTTTATTTTCCCAAGAATCTTCTCCATCTAAGTTACTTTATTTTCTAAGGATTGTATTTGCATACCCCTCTCCTCATATACTTTCAGAACTTCCTCAAACCTAGCATTGAGTTGGGAAAATTTATCTTCCTCTTGGCCAGACATTATGCTACCAAATTTTAGAATCTTTGATGCCATCCCAATTATTTGTTTACTACCTACCTCACCAGCCCTGAACACTGTCAATGCACCCGTATGCTCTACAGTGGGAATCTCATGCATTTTGATATTTTCCCTTTTTTCCATGGACCATATGACAAGGGCTTGGTGGTCATCACTAAATTTGACTCCTCTTTGAGCCTGTAGTATTTCTTTAATAGTTCTCAGTTGAAGATCCCTCTATTTCCTTACTGAATCAAAAATAATGGCATTTTCTATATCCCATTCTCGTAGAAGGAGGACTCCTAACTATCTAACTATTTACCTCCCAGCTTCAGGAGTAAACTAGGTAAAATAATTCAAAAATTTAGATTTCACCTCTTCCTTAATATCTGAATCAGGTTTGTCTGGCTATTCTACCTTTATCTTCTAAGAGGTTTTCTCAAAATTTCCCATGTTTAACCTCCACAAAAATTGAGCAAAAGCCCTAAACTTTACAAAATTCTCATCATTAATAAACCTTTCAAAAGCTTGGGCAACTATCGAATCAATTTCCTTACCTTGGTAATCAACAATGGTTAGGTCCAAGGAAGGTGTAGGAGGTTCTTGTAGCTCTCCAACATCCAAGTCTATAGAAATAAAAATCACATCCCTTTCTCCACCCATTTTTCTAAGCTTCTCCCTTAGAGATGCTTCATCATCTATCTAGATTGGGGATTGGCTTGGGGAGTACTATTCTTTTTGAGAAGAAGAAGACCCTTGCTCTAATTTTTTCCTTTTTGGAGAGCTCGCTGCAGATGGACTCCCCGGTCTTGGCCTTTTGTGAAGGGGTTCTTGTTGCACACTTTGAACCATTATATAAACCGCCCTTCTCTACAAGGAATACTAGCCAGGAGCCACCACATTTCTATTGCTTATCCTTCTTTGTACCTTTGCAGCCTTGTTTGGATGTGTCTCAACATATATGGCTTTCTTCTCATTCATGGTTTGGATTATTATAGAAAAATTAGTCATTAATGCTTGCATTTTATCTCCCTGTTATTTCTTATCTTTCAATGGGTCATACTAGGGGTCAAAAGCATTAATGAATTCTAAAGTCTTACTAAATACTATCCATTTTTCTTTCCTCAATTCATTTTCTTCCAAAGTGAAAACATTTCTAATTATATCCTCTAGATAATAAACTTGATGTACCATATGAGAAGCTTTCAACCTCTCTCTTAAGAGGTCATAGAATCCCTTAGGATCAATAAATCTGGCATGAGATTCTGCAATATTATATTTATCTAGAAACAAATTTAGGTATTTCTACCATTTCCTAATAAAAACAAAATCATGCACTACAATAATAATTGGAAAGAAGGTACCCTTCTTAGACAATTCCCTCTCATCTATAGTGCCTATCTACCATAGGAGCTTAGTTATCCCTATCTTCAAGGGCACATGGAAAGGTAGAACATGAGGCTTTCCCAAAAAGTCATATACTCTTATTACTGTTGAGACATTATAAGGGATTATATCCCCCTAGTTATGACTAACCAATAGCCCTCTTGCATGCTCCATGGGTCTAACCAATTCTAGCTATGCTTGTGTAATTTTGGGGTTGTCACCTTTCAAGACCAACCTAAGCTTTGAAGCAAAGTATCTATCAAATCTCACATAGCTAACATTTGTAGCTTCTGAAGTCATATCTACACTCCACAGCTGCATTGGATTCCTCTCTCCATCCCTGATTGTTTCCAGCTCCATACCCTTGGAAAAGAAGGTAAATCCCTTGTACAATCATACATGCATAAGAAATGAATACCAAAATGGTTTGTCCACTTTTCCCCATGCTATTCCCACCAAACCATTATGAATTTCTTTTGCAAGAAAAGTAGCAAAATCCATAATAGTGCTCATCCCAAATTAAAGAGTTTGAGCCATGATAAGGACAATAGAGCCTGGAATTTGATCAACTTCATCTATCCCAAAAATCTTGCAAAGAGAGAAATATAATTCTTGAGCTCTCAAGTTGAAATGTCTTCTCAACAATGGCTCTAGGGTACTAGCTATAATCACAGGCAAAATGCCAATTTTAGCAGCATGCTCTTGTAATGGCCCTGTTCTTAGGTGAATTCTTTATGCATCATACCTCGCTTGAAGGTCATCCATATCAATAGTTGCATGTACAACATGGTTACAATTGAGGTTGAAAACCTCACTAATTAATTTAGGTAAAACCCTAAACAAATTCACTCCAACATGATTTTTTACCCACCCTATAATTGGATCATATTTCTTTCCTAGATCCATCAATAAATCACTATCAAAGAAAATTGTAGGGACTATTAATTTACCAATATTGAACTCCCATATATTTCTCATAGGAGTATCCAATTTTTTCTCTAAAAACCATTTCTTAAACAACTCTAGACCCCCCATGGAAACCTAGGCATCTCTTACCCAATTTGCTTTGTCATAAAAACCTTCTACTACAACCACTCTCAGGTGTTTTGGAATGAGTTCCCTTCTCTTATTTATTTCATGTATTGATAAGGGGAATTGTTCCAGAAAATCATTGTGCACAGAATGTTTCAAATAATTTGTTTGCCTGATAAATTCTTTTTGGGGAGGCATTTTGAATAAAACCCTAGAAAATTTACAATAGCAGATACTTGAAACAGAGTTACAGAGTATTTATCCTCTAGAATTTGCACTTCTGCACTATGTGATTTCTTCTACATTTTTAATTGATCGCTAGCTAAAATTTTTGTGCCTTGGCTCTAAGAATTTTGTATGCATTGATGTTCTTTTTGCACCTTGGTAATTCATTAATGGTGAGATCATGAGTTCTTTACATACAATGAAATCACATGAACAAAATCTGCAACATATTTATTCTTAGCAATCGTTACCTTCAAATTGCAACTAAATTTGAATCCTATCAGTAGATTTCTACCAAATTAGATAGCTTTGATTTAAAAGGCAATAAGCTTTATGGCTTTGAAAATAAGGTATGTGTCACAATACTGCTTGCCTATATTTCTTAAATTTCTTGCACCTTGGAATTGTGGGGAAGTGCCACTTTTTGATCAAGACAAGATCAACAATCAGATAAATTCACATTTGAACAAAATCTAGTCAGCTAGACTGACCAAAAGGAAATCTCCATATGAGGTCATGCCTTCTGACAACTCCCATGCCAATGGGTCCCATATCTTCTTCTGAGTGACTAGGTACTTGACATCATTCATTCCACGTGTCATGCTAACACATTCCCACTTTTGTTATCTGACAAGCATCTCAAATTGTGAGCTTGTGCTAGTTGTCGATCTTCAAAAGATCAACCGTGGTAGTGCTTACACCCTGCAAAACTTCTAAGCTAAAATTTTAGATGTCACCATGGACACGTGTCTACATGGTGCATTTTCACTTTTTTTAAACTTCACTAAAGTTCTTTATGCAGGAAAGCACCCTTCGTTGATCAAGATAGGATCAATGGTGTGAAACAAATCCTACATTTTATGCTCGTACCATCCAGTTGGGCCAATGAAATGACTACTTTCAATCCATGTGCTCTAATTTACCTGACTATTACATTAATTTTTGAAACTTTCTACACCCACATCATAAGTGTTTCCAGCTAAGCATGAGGGGTAGATCATATGGCATGACCCAACATCCTTCTATAGTTCGGCACCCACTTTGACACGTGTCACAAAGGCACATACCCACATTCCTTAAATCTTTAGCATCTTCATAATGCTGGATTGCACTAACCCTTGATCTTCGAAAGATCTAGGGCTAATGCGGCTTCACTTCCATTTGGCAGACAAAACTTCTTTAGTGGCACATCTAGCAGTACACATTAGTGATCATTTTATAGTGTGGCACACTGTGGCATACAGTTAAAATTTCTCAACCCCACCTTGCCACACATCCAAAAACTACTTGCTCGCATTATTTATCTCTCATGTAGCTTCAAATGGGGGGCATGCACTGGCCTTTGATCCTTGAAAGATCAACAGTCATAAAATCATGTGTTTCAAATACCACACCGGCTAAAGTGATGAATAAAATATCTGCATTCATTCCAACTCATCTGACACTTCCCATGGAGGACATCTCAACATCATCCTTGAGAGCCACAGGCCCATCTTGTCAGACTATACCACTTGTGCAATTTTTTCTTCCCCGCATTATTTATCTGATGAGCATCTCCTTCTTCTAGGAAAGTGCTAGCCCTTGATTCAAATGAAATCAATGGTTGATGCTTCTTGGTGATAAAGGCATATCTCTGTTAGTAACTTAACCAATGATATCACTGGAAATCCAGAATGTGCACAAAAGATATTGACAAACCTACAAAAGTTTCTGACAACTTATGACTCCTTTTATAGTTCACTAGAATTTCAAAAAGGTGAGTGCTACATGTCACCAAGTTGTATGCCTGCATTATTTAAAAACCTTGCATCTCAAAATTTTGGGATTGCGATACCCATTGATCTGAACAAGATCAATGATTATAAAGACTTTGTTTCAACAGAGGTATTTCCTAATAGAATGATCAAACAAGTTACAAGCCAAGCACAACCACGTAAGGTTAAGAAAAAATTATAATGAATTCATGCTTGCACAAGCCCTTCTTTAGGTTAAATGGTATATCATTAAAAACATTTTTCTGAAAATATTTTAAGAGTTTTCTAAAACTAGGGCAATCTAAGGGTTTGAAAAATACAAGGAATAAAACCCTAATTTGCAATACTTAAAGACTCAAATGATTTTTCACTAAAATTTCCCATAATTTTTGCAATGTGAAAAATCAAACCAATAGAGCCAACCCTATTAAAAGTTACAATACACACTATTTAATATGACCTTGATTAAAGGATTTCAATCAACCTATTAAAAGTAATCTTTGTTAGAGGACTTTAGAACATTCCATTAGAATGTCACCCTATTAGAGTATTTACTCATGACTATTAGGTCAACCTCAATCCAAAGGATTTATCCTAACTGAAATAATTTGTAGAAAGTAATCTTAGGACTTGATCTAATAACAAAATAAGTCACATGTAGATTATAGATCTCTCATTAAAATCTCCATTCTTCTTGGCACTCATTCATCTTCATATCTTACTTCTTGTTCACCTTTCAAGCCTTAGCCTCCTTAAGCCTTTGTGCTTAGTATGCCAACTACAAGTTCATTCCTTTGGCCACCATATGCAAAAACACCTCAAGACTCCGTGCATATCTTCAATTTTCACTTTGACTATTTTCTTCTGGCATGTTATCTCCTTATATAGAGAATTTTGATCTTTCTCTACTTCATCACAATCATCCATCTTAGTATTAGGTCAAATTCATAGAATCCTCCCTCTTTTACATTTTATTCCTTCTAGAAACTTGTCTTACAATCCTCTTCAAATTCATCTTCAAATGGTTTATCTTAAATTTTTTGCCACCAACTCATCATACTTATCTTCAACACACTTTGCACAATTCTAGAAATCAACTTTTCTTAGATTTGTCAAATCTTTTTGAAACTATTTATATTGCCACTTAGAAATAACATGTTTTTTTCTCAGCTATAACCATATTGTGATGCTTGATCAAAACTAGGTTTCTTTGCATGAACTAAGTATTTTCTTTGTCATTTCTACCATTCTCTAGTGCTCAACACATATTAATTTTATCTTTTCTTAGAACATACTAAATTTTGCTTTGTTTGGCCACAACTAACTTTCTGCTTAGCTTGAACTAAATTTCTCAACTTCTGTTATTTGCTTGGTTAGGCTTGGTAGACACATTTATTTTGTTAGTCTCCTCCTTGTCTATGCTCAAGTATCCTTTCATTGTAGCCTTGAGTAGATAAAAAATACACTATATCATCAAATTCTTGGTCTTAGTGCTCCTTTTGTACACCATCTAACTCAACCTTTCTCTACGTACTCTTGTTGTCCTTTCTTTTTAGATCCTCCTCATGAATAAATGAAATGATAGCATTTAGACAAAAGTTAGCAACTGTGGCTAGTTTGACATCAATGAAAAAATAATGATTATTCCCATGATGGGTTTCTACAATCTCCCTCATTTGTATACATCAATAATCTTCTTTTTCAACAAGATTTTCAAAAATAACAAAATTCATTCCTTGTAACAACACCAATTATGTTGTTGGAGTTGTTTTTCAAAGAAGTTATGAAACTACATGGTTTGCCAAGGAGTATAGTTTTAGATGGAGATACCAAGTTTTATGGTTATTTATGGCATATATCATGTGGTATAAATTGAAGATAGATTTTAAGTTATGTTCATCATGTCATCCAAAGACTAATGGAAAAAAAAAATTTGTGAACAAGAGATTGGGTAATTTTATTAGATGTATGGTGGAGATAAACCAAAGTGTTGTGATCTAATTTTACCAGATGCATAATTCAAGCATACAATAAATTTGTCAATAGGAGTACTGATACATAACCATTTTAGATAGTATAAGGGAGTAATCTTAGAAATGCTTCTAAATTGAGGCACTTCAATAAAATACAAATATGTAGTGCTAAAGTGGAATATTTTTTTGAACACTTGAAGAACATCCACGAGGAGGTGAGAAAGAACATTAAAAATATGAATACATGGTTTAAGGCTAAAGAAGACTTGTGAAAAGGAGGTATAAGGAATTTGAAAGTGGAGATGAAGCCCATATTTTGTTTTTGGAAATTGTCATTATTTCTTTGTTTCTCTTATGTGTTTGTGGTATTAAGGGGAATAACTTTTATCAAGTGGTATTAGAGAAGGAGTTCCTGAGTGTGTAAATAGATGGCCGACTATGAGGCAGCTATAATAGGACCATGATTTGGGTTGAGTTTGTAGATAGATCACAAATTGAAAAGTAGTTTTCACTAGGATTTCAGTAGAAGTACAAAAATGCCTCCACCAAGAGAGCATGGTGGAAGAGCTATAGCTATTACACTTGAGGGTTTTAGAGCCCTCCATAGAAAGATGCAAGAATTTGAAGAACAAATGTGTAGAGGAATAAATCTTTCCATAAGAGATGAAAGTAGAGAAGAAGAAGAAGAAGAAGAAGAAGAAGAAGAAGTAGAATAAGAAGAAGAAGAAGTAGAATAAGAAGAAGAAGAAGTTTTAAACCCAGATGAAGAGAAAAATTAAGGCCATCTCTAAAATTTGAAAAAGACCTATGTTTGAGGTTCCAAAATCTCTAGAGAATCTTAACCTAGAGGATTTCATTGATTCAATCAATAAATTGAGGGAATAATTTGACTATGAAGAGATTGGGGATCTTGATAAGGTCAATTTTGCAAAGAAGAAAGTGAAGGGACATGAAAAGATCTAGTAGTAGGAGATTGAGATGGAGAGAAATAGAAGAGGAAAGAACAAAATTAGTAGATGGGGCTAGATGAGTGCTAAATTTAAGAGCCAATTATTTCCTATGGATTATGAGATGGACATGCTAAATAAAATGCAAGGGTTCAAGCAAGTAGAAAGATCTTTTCAAGAGTATACTAAAGAGTTCTATTGAGTTCTCATTAGAATTAGCCATGTAGAAATAGATAAATTGAAATTTTTTACTTGTCTTAATGGGTTTGGACTAAGAATTCAAGAGGAGCCAAGTCTAGTTTGAATGACCAATATTTAGGAGGCATACTATGGTAAAAGTACAAATTTGTGTTACCTTTCAGGCTAACTTATCAGAATGATTGAATTTTAGTATTTCTATCTAAAATTCAATTTTGTTCAAACATATGATCTAGATAAATTCATTCTAGCTAAGATATATATGGTCTCACACTTTTCCAATTGGAAATATTTATATTAAATGCATGTTTTATACTAGTTTGTATCCAATCACTAAAGAAATAAAATTATTTCAAAAAAGTGGGGTTTCTATAACTCTTACTATTTTTAATGATATTTTTTTAATAACATATAAACACCATTTTTTAAAGCTCAGAGTCAAGAATATTCTCTTATAGAGTTTTTAGTGTAATAATTAGATATAGTATATTATAATTAAAAAATTCTACAAGTGCATATTTTAACACTCAAAAAGATATCTTGATCCAAGTCTGGTTGTGATCTGAAATAATGCAAGGGAAACTAGGCTTAACCTTTTGAACAATACTAGGAACAACATGATAGATAATTTCTAGTCTATCAAATGGTTGTTCCATGAAACTGAAGAACTCAAAGGGAGAATAAGCCACGAAGGTGACCAAGTAAGAGGTAGCAACCAGGGGCACAATGAAGAGGACATAAGCTAGGACCAGCAACATTTCAATGTCTAGGATCACAGGGTAGACCAAGAGGACAAAATCACCAAGGTTGAACACAAAGTCCAAAAGATGGAGGTCTTCCACCAGAACTTGGAAAATTAGGTGATCACCACCTTCAATACCCTAAACAAAAATATTAATTTTTTGGGTGAATCACTGACTAGTGCTAGATTTGGTGGGGAGATTCTGGAGAAGTCCAACCTAGAAAGTGGGTAGGCTAAGGATTATCCAAAAGAAACTAGGGACCAGGTGGATGTTCAAAATTAGGGCTAAGAGGATGTGGATAATAGGAAGACCATAGGAGCTAAAATATCCCTGCAGGTTCTTGATAAAGAGAATTGATAGTTAGGTTGATGTCTTGTTCTTTCCTAGCATTGTTGGTCCTTTCTTTTTCTTCTCTAGCTAGTTTTTTGTTCCTAGCCACAAGCCAGCTTTTATTTTTTGCTTTTTTTAAGTTGTTTCTTTTATGTTGGATATTATTGAATATTTCTATTTTAGATATTATGTAATACTTTTGGGTTTCAGGATCCTTGTAAAACTTGTTTTACTTAATCAAAATCACTCAAAAAGATATCAATTTTGAGAAAGAAAAGAATGTTAAATCATATTGAATTTTTTAAAAAATTATATGATGTTCTAGAGGATTCCTCTTCAAGAATGCATAATTTTTCTCCTTGTTAGAATAGATTTGTTTTGAAAAATGTGGTGGGAGATGAAAACTATCAATCTAAGGTGAGTGAGAATTTCAATGATTATAAAAAAGAAAATATAGTTCTCAAGCCATTTTTTATTGACTGTTTTAGCTATATATGTTATCTATAACATAGTCTAAGATCAAAGGGAAATAAATTTATTTCCACATAGTTTTTTGGTGAAGCTGGTCCCCTAATTTTCACCATTTTTCAGTAGCTAAAAAATTATCCATAACAATTAGGAAAATATATCAATTCTTATTCCAAATAATTATTAAAAATTATAATCCTAAAATTCATCCATTTCTATACATTTCATTAGTTTACTTCATTTTCAATTTCAAAATACCAATTTTATGTCATTTAACATGAACAATAATACTTTTGTTAGCCCTTTCCTACAAAAGGGTGACATAGGTTTGTGTTTTTATCCACTAGTTTTCCCTAATAGTTGAGGAAAAGTTGGAAAAAAGGTTTGATTACAAGAATAGTAGAATAGATCATGGTGGAACATCTAGTGGATGCTCTTATTAAGGCCAAAATGATGATTAAAACAAAAAGGATGAGGTGAGAAGTAGTCAATGAAACTAGAGGGGAAACAATTCCAATCATTTCCATTATTAAAACAATTGAGATGAGAGAGGAAGAGGTAGAGGGTAAGGATTTTGAAGAGGAGGTTACTATGGAAAATTATTTCACCATAGAGAAGAATGGCATAGAGCATTTCAATGTTTGCAACACCAAGGAAGGAAAAATAAGATAACAAAAGGCCAATGCAGAGTTGTGCATGTCAATAAAGAACTCAAATCATCCCACTCTAAAGATGTTGAAAGAGGAGAAATCCTAGTTAATAGAAGAGTCTTGTTGAGTTGAGAGAATGAACCTAATTGAAGGATGGGTTTCTTTTGCACTAGGTACAAATATGAAGATAACTGTTGTAATGTGATCATTTATGGTGAAAGTATTAAAAATATAGTGTCATAGAAGATGGTCACAAAGTTAAATCTCAAGAGGTAGAAACAGTAATTTCCATATTGTATTGCTTGGTTGTAGGATGACCATAAGATCATGGTTTATGAGTAGTGCATTGTAAAGTTAACGATTGGAAGCTACCAAGATGAGGTGATTTGCAATATCATACCTATGGACATATGTCATATGTTGTTAAGTAGGTTGTGGCAATCATGTTATACATAATGGGCAAGTGAATTCCTACATTATAACAAAAGATGGAGTGAAACATAAGTTGAAGCCATTCAAGGAGAAAGAAGAAAAGGTATGTAGTGTTGCCAAAATATGTTTTATTTATGGAAAGGAGTTTCTCAAAGGTATGAAGCATGAACATATTTATTTTGTTGTAATCCCAAAATATTGTAAAGAAGATGGAGAGGAGGTATGTATAGAATATGTTAGGAGAGTTTTTTGATATTATGTAAGATAATCTACATTATAGATTACTCCCATTATGGAAGACTAGTCACTAAATTGATTTGATTCCATGAGCCACTTTTCAAAATAAGGTAATAAATAAAATGACACTATAAAAAATTGAAGAGTTGAATAGACAAGTTTATGAGATGTTACAAAAGTGGTTGATTCGATAGAGTCTGAGTAAATATGTTCTACCACTAGTATTAGTACCAAAGAACAATGAAGAATGGATGTTTAACATAGATTCATAGACTAGATCAACAAGACTACAATCAAGTACATATTTCAATTGCTAAGGATGGATGATATTATGGACTAATTGAGTGGAGTTATGAATTTCACAAAGAAAGATCTAAAGAGTGGATACAATTAGATTCACATCAAAGAACAAGGAAATTGGAAGATTTCCTTTAATACAATAGAAGGATTGTATGAGTGGTTAGTCAAACCTTTTGGCCTAACCAATGCACTAAGAACTTTCATGAGGCTCATGAATGAGGCACTGAAGGAGTTTCTAGGTAAGTGTGTCATTTTTTACTTAGATGATAATTGTATCTTTAGCAAGACATTAGAGAAGAATTTGATGCATATTCATAAGGTGTTCAATAAGTTAAGGGAAGAAAAGTTGCTAATAAATATAAAGAAGTGTATCTTTGTGAAGAAGAAGTTGGTGTGCATGGGATTTGTAGTATTAGAAGAAGGTATGAAAAATGGACCCTGAGAAAGTGAAGGTTATCCTTTAATGGCCTACTCCTAGAAGTATGACTAAGGTGAGATCTTTCCATTGACTGACTAGTTTTTAACTAAAAATTTTTTATTAAGAAAAATAGGTTTTATAGGGATCTTGAAACCCAAAAGTTCTTACATAAAAAAGGGTTGCAAATAAATGAAACAAGCCTAGTAACAAAACAATAGCCATTCCTCCATTCTTGAAATCTATCTAGGGGAAGAATTTATGGCCAAATTGAGAATCCTAGTTACCAAATTAATGGATGTTGAATAAGCCATAGGAGGTGATGAGGAAACCCCCTTGTTACCCTAAGGCACTTTAGCTTCTGGCACTATCTCCTCTTCATGTCTTGATAATTGTTCCTCCCCCATCCCTCCTAGGGAAGAAGTTTGAGAAATTACTTGGAGGGAAGTATCATAATGACCCCTCTCCCTTTCAGATGTTGGTCTAATTTTCTCCTTATTAAGCCCTTTTTTTCCACTAGTTGGTCCTCCCTCCATCACTTTGAGCTAGGGATCATCAGGATCTTAAACCTTCACATATTTTACAAGGATCTCCACCACTTTTGTCTAAGAATTAGCCAAATATGAAGCCTTCACATATTTTTTGACCTCTTTGATCTAGGAACCATTCTGATTAGAGACCTTCACTTCTTTTACAAGGACTTCCAAAATCACCTCCTAATTCTCAGGGCAACTAGTCTTAGGATCCTTGATGGTCTTCTGCTTCCAAAAATTTGTCCTTTCCTTTCTTGATTTGGAAGAAGATTTTTTCCTATTCTTTTCCTATTTATCCTGAGGGAATTGATTGGCTTTATGGCCTATTTTCAAACAATGAAAGGAGGCAAAAGGCACACTCTCATAGTCTAGCCTCTAAACATGTATTCCTAGTTTAGAATGGAAGCTCACTACTTTTGGCATATTCACCCCCTCCCCAACTCCAATACAGATACAGGCATAGATTAACCTTCTTCTAGATGCTATTATTGGGTCTATGGAGAGAAGTTCACCAAAATAACTAGCAACTCCCATGAGCACATCCTCATTCCAGAAATCCAGCAAAAGCTCTAAAAGTCTAACCCAAACCGAGGCTTGCACAAAAAAAGAATCATTCAAGTCTAACTTTGATGTCCACTTCTAGAGGACCAAAGTAAAGCATCCTATTACTCAAGGCTCTTCATACAATATGTTTGAAAGGTCCTCGTTGCAAGAAAAATTGAATGATAGAAAACCTTTGACCATTGTAGTGACCATGACTTGACCTTTAAGGTTTCATTTCTTCTATGTGAAAGACCTAACAATGTCTATATTTGCAATTTTCCTAATGAACTTACCCACTAGGTTAGTATCCATAGAAATAATGTTATGGTCAACAAGATCAAGTGGAATAGCAATTACACAAGTGCCTTTTTTTGCCCCAGGGAGCACTTTAATAGCTACAAAAGAAGACTTACCAATTGGTTTAACTCCAAATAACGAAGACAATTTTATAATCTATGCCCCAAGTAGGCCATCCCTAAGGACTTGAGGTGACTTTTCTGGAGCCTTTCTATGGGCATATGGTTCCCCATCTCCATTCGCTATCGATTCTCTAACCTCTAAATTTTCCTAACATTCTCCATCTCCTCCCTATAATCTATGACCTGGACTATGATTCTATTCCTAGCTAACTAGAGGAATCTTTCCCAAAACATGTTTCAAATTTTGAAAAGCCACACTTCACCCTCCACTTCTACTTTCCATTTACATCAAAAAAAAAGGAAGAAAAAAGAAGAAAATTTTATCACATTTTTTAGTAGTATTTGTTGGCCCTTGACTAAAACAATGAGAGGGGATTAGAAAGAATTTAAGTGGATTGTAATAGTAGATAAGAGTTTTAATTTCTTCAAATAAAACATTATAGATCAGCCCATTTTAGAACTTTCAAATTTTAATTAGGTGTTTCAAATAGATTGTGATGCTAATGGTACAATAATAAGAGTTTTTATAATCCAAGAAAGTAGACTTATTGCTTATTTCAGCAAGAAGTTGAAAGATGCCAAAAGAAAATATTATGTTTATGATAATGAATTTTATGATATAGTTTAGGCATTAAAGAAGTGGAGACAATATCTTCTTCCTAAGGAGTTTTTTTTATACTAATCACCAAGCTTTGCAATATTTGAATAGTCAAGGAAAAGTGTACCAAAGCCATTTGAAGTGGGTTGAGTTTTTGTATATTTATACATTATTTTTGAAACTTGTGCCATGAAGTCTAAAAGAGTTGTAGATTCTCTTAGTAGCTGATAAAGATGTAGATTGAGGTGGTTGGGTTCAAGGAATTCAAGAATTTGTATCTAGAGGATCCTGATTTTGGAAAAGCTTGGAAGGCTAGTACAAAACTTGTTACACTTGACAAGAAAAATTGGTTGGGTTAACATAATCTAAGATTAAAATCAACATCCTCATACAATCCTTCCCTTTACTTGAAGGAATTCTTCCACTCATCTCCTTCTCTTATGTGAATATGATGGTACCCACTCTTCATATCTATCTTTGTGAAATACATAGATCCACTAAGATAATCCATAATATCATCCATCCTTAGCAATGAATATTTTTACTTGATTTTTTATCTTGTTGATAGCCTATAAATTTTTACCCATCCTCCATTATCTATTCTTCTTTGGTGCTAATACTACTAGTACAACACTTGGACTCAGACTCTCTTGAATCAACCCCTTCTACAATAACTCATGAAATTGTTTGTTCAATTATTCATATTTTGTTGATGTGACTCTAGATGGTTCCTTTTTCTAACAAGTGGGCTCTTGGAATCAAACTTATCTGGTGACTAATCTTCCTCACTAGGCATAATCCATCAAGTAGATTATCTAATAGAATATCAAGAAACTCTCCTACCAAATCTGCAAAGTTTCTATAAGTACTTCCTCTACTTCTTCTTTACCATCTTTTGGGATTATAGAAAAACACATATAATCATGCGTTATTCCTTTGAGAAACTCCTTCCCATCAACAAAAAATATTCTACTAGAACTACATAAAATTTCTTCTTTATCCTTCAATTACTTCAGCTTATGTTTCACTTCATCCTTTGTTTGAGTATAGGTATTTATTTACCCATCATGTACAAGATGCCTTTCAAATTGACATGGCCAACCTAAAAAAATAGGGTATATGTCCATACGTATGATATCACAAATCACCTCATCCTAGTAGCTTCCAGTCTTGAACTTCATTAGGAACTGCTCATTGACCATGACCTCATCACGTACCCATGAAATATGGTATGGGCATGGGTGTTTATGCCTCTTGATATTTAACTTTGTCATCATCTTCTCTAACATCAGATTTTCATTACTTCCACCATCAATTATCACATCACAACATGTATCTTCACATTTGCACTTGGTGGGAAACAAACTCTTGCTTTGATTAGGTTCATTCTCTCCACTTAACAAGACTCTTCCATTTACTAGGACTTTTCATCTTTTAGTATCTTCAAAATGGGATGATTTGGCATCTTCATCAACATGTACAACCTTGGCCTAGCCTTCTATTCTTTGATCTATCATTCCTTGGCACTGGGAACATTCCAATGCTCTATGTCCTTCTTCTCAACAATGAAAGAAATTTCCATGAAAACATCCTCTTGTAGATCCTTGCCCTCTAGCTCTTCCTCTCTAATCTGTATTTTTTAAAATCATGGATATGATTGGAATTGTTTCCCCTCTAGCTCTAAATACCAAAAATTACCTTGTCCTTGTTCTTTTTATCATCATTTCTACATCCATTAGACCACCTACTGAATCCTCCATGGTGTCCTCTTCCACTATTCTTCTTATCAAACTTTATGCTCAACTTCTCCTCAACTCTTAACGAAAACTGGCACTCTTGAATACTATTCATTTTAACCAGAATAAGATCCTCCCAAATTTTTTTCCTTCACCCATTAAGATAATCAGAAACTTTCTCATTATTAGCTTCTACATGGCTAGTTCTAATGGGAATTTTATAGAGCTCTTCAATATACTCTTGGACAGATCTTCCTTCTTGTTTCAACCCTTGCATTTTCTTCAGAAAACCTAGCTCATAATTCAGAGGAATGAATTCTCTCTTCAATTTAGCTATCATTTGGTCCCATCTGGTGAATTTTTCCTTTCATCTTTTCTTTTTCTCCAACTGAATCTCATGCCACAAGATCTTTGCATGACCCTTCATTTTTGACTTCACAAACTTGAATCTATTAGGATCCTTAATATCTTCATATGCAAAGTATTCCTCCAATTCATTGATATAATCGATCAGCTTGTATGGGTTAATATTTCTTCAAAACTATGGGAACCTCAATCTTAGCTCTTTTTCCAATGTTGGAGAAGGTCTTGAAACGTCTCTCTTCATCTAGGTTTAGAACCACCTCTACTTCAACATTTTCTTCTTTTTCATCCTTATGCTAATTTTCATCTCTTACAACAAGATTCATTCATCTATGCATTTTTTCTTCAAATGCTTCCATCTATCTTTTGAGGGCTCTAAAATCCTCAAGAATAACACCTAAAGCTCTTCTACCACACTCTCTTTGTGGAGGCATTTTTGCACTTCCACTAAAACCCTAGTGCAAACTACCTAAAATCAGTGATATGACTACACACTTAGTGCAAACCATGGTCTTGGTGCAACTACCTCACAATCAACAATTTTTTTACACACTTAGGAGCTCCTTCTCTGATATGACTTGATGAAGGTTGCCCCTCTAAATACCACAAAAACATAAGAGAAACAAAGAAATAACAACAATTGGTGAGAATATAATATGGGCCTTTTTTATCACCACAAATGTTGAATCACAAGATTTTGAAATAAAAAATGCAAACCCACATAGGTGCCTTGCTTACATTAATTTGCAATACATAGATGCTAACTATCACCCAGAGTTGACCTAGATAATGTATGGGCATTTCTTAAATAGGTATTTTTACACAACCCAAGAAGTTTCTAGACTTCAAATCCTAAACTTCGATACAAAATAACTCTAAAATTATTTTTAGATTCATCCTAATACAACTTTAACACTTATTTTGGAAATTTTGGTTAGCCCAACTCTGTAAAGCCATAGCTTTCAAATCATTTCCTTGATTGGCTATTATAACCACTTTTCATATTCCTCATCTTCTAATCCATAGGGACCAATTAGTACAAGCTCTAGTTGACCCCATTTCAGAGCCCATCTAGAGCCTCTAAAGGCTCCAAAGGTAAGCATTAAGTTTTTATACCAAAATTAAACATTGAAAATATTCAATAAATCCCTATACACTCATGATATGGCATTAAGCATCTACTAGTAGGCTGATATATCCAAGATGAACAACCATCTTTGAAGTCAGGAGACGTCAAGCTCGTATGCCTCACTTAATAAGTAGAAAGACTCTAGAAATAAAAAAAATCTACATTAAGACATCCCTTTTTTGAGAAACAAAAAGGAAATATTTTTTGGTGATGCAAGGTTTTTCTTACACTGAGGATGCTCCAACATTAGAGAAGAATGTAAGAGAAGTGGAGTTGGATAATAAAGAATATATCTATGTTGATGTTGATGAGTTAGTAGAGACAATACAACAAGTGGCATAAGAAAGTGTGAGGAAAATAGAATTAGTAACTATAGAGGATGACACTTTAGAAAAAACAACACAATTTACGATTCCTACTAGAAAAGAGATAGAGAGGATTAAGTTGACCAAGAAAGAAATGTAGAAAGCTCCTAAATCAATAAAATAAGCATTCATGGAGACCAATATATTAATTTTCCTGATCAAATAGTAACCCAATTATGATGAGAAATAACAATATCAATAGGTAATAGTTAATATAATTGATACATCTATAGAACTACTATTGATTCTAATGTGAAAGTTTTAGGATAGGAAAAAGATGATGTTGCTATTGCTGAGAAGAAGACTATGCCGACAAATGAAGGGAAAGATGTATAAGAACTTGATCATGCTAGCAAGGGAAATCAACATGAGAACAAGGAGAAAGAGAAAAAAAATGTCCAAGTAGAGAAATCTACTACTCGAAATGATAGGCCAAATGTCTTTGGACCTTAGACTTATGGGACAAAGGAGATAGTTCATCTAAGTTCTACTGTTAAACTTAAACTGTTCAAGGAATATAAACTAGTAGAAGATCCAAAGTGTTCTAAGATCATTCAATGATCAAGTCTAGAGATCGAAACACAAAGGTTGCATTTATCAATATCGAGCTCTAGTACTCTTGATTCAAAATGGAAGAAGATTCAAAAAAAGGTGATGTCACTAGGGAAGCCTGCAACATTAGATGAGGTTTTTATGATTTCTAATTGGGACACTAATGACCTAACATATGAGAAAATGAAAATTTTGCAAGTTTTATTTGAAAGGAAGATGAGACAAGAACTTAAGAGGGAACAACAAAAAAAATAGGTACTGCATGAGATTAAAAATACTTTCCTAAAAACTTTTTATGTGGACTACCATAATGAGAAACAATGTATAATAGCTCAATTAGTTTAGATTCTAGAGAAGATAAATGAACCTAATGTTGATGAAAATACAAAATTAATTTAATGGTTAGAAAATAAATTTTAAAAGAGAGTGATGGAAAGTGTAGCATTAGAGATTATTGTAAGAAAGGTTGAGCTATAAAAACTTGTAAGTAATTTTGAAAATGTTTTGAATAATGTAAATATAATATTTAGAAAGTTATGTGATAGATCAATTTACACTAAAGACATCAAAGAGAGAATGAGTAACTTAAAAGAAGGTTTAAAATATAGTTCAAATACACTAGCTAATTATTCTAGTTCTATGTGTGTGCACTTATCCAAGATAAATTTTCAATAAGCAAGGCTTACCTAGTTGACTAAGTTAAGTAGATAATATTAAGAGAATAATTGATCTGTATACAAGCCATGATGACCCCTCATTTTAAGACTATGAAATGCATTTGAAGAATGAAAAAGAGTTAGTCTAAATTGATTCAAATATATCATTTTTTGATAGTAGGGTGGATCTTGTATAAAAATTGGGAATAGAGATTCAGGCCATAAGGACAATGAAGATCAATCATAACAAGGTGATATTATATTGCAAAGAGGAGATTTGATATCAAGAAATTAAGTTCTAACCAAAGGATCGTGTAGTAAACTTTCTAATAGGTGTTTTAGGGTTTAGATCTCTTATCAAAGTAGCTTTTACATGCTTCTATAGATCTCCTAATAGATTACTCACTTAGTTTTGATGTAAAAATCCATTACTAGAGGTAGAGCCTAGAAGTTCTTTCTACCTTTAATAGCCATACCCCTAACAATGTAGATAAGAAAAAGAGATAAAATCATTATAGTCTTAACAAAAACAACTTTATTCTTGTAGTAGTGAAGTTTTTTGGGTGTTAGATCTCCAGTACATTTTTACCTTCTCCTTGGAGGATTTCTGTATTACTAAATATATGTGTTAATATGTTATGTGTTGATGAGTTTTCATTCATGCATTTAGAAGGTAGATATATGATATTATGTTGTTGTCAATGGTTACATTGATATGAGATATATTTTCAAATGAGGGTTAACATAATGATATAAAATATGTTTCATACTTCAAGTGTGAGAAATTTTAGAGATCCTTATTCACCCACCTTCTTAGTATATCACTTTCCCTGTTAGATTCCCAATATTGTGAAAGGTAATGCTAATAGTAACTTGTATCTATAGAAAGATGATAAAGGATTCCTAATTTTTGTAGTATTTTTGGATGACATTATTATTGGAGGAAACAATTAAGTGAGGCATGTTAAGAAGAGATGAAGAAAGAATTTTAAATTAGTATCATTGGTGGTATGAAACACTTCTTGGAATTGTAGATTGTACAAAACAAAGTGTACATTCTCATATCACAAGTTAAGTACATTGTAAACCTATTGGAACACCAATAGTAACTTGATAGAAATTGTCAATCAAATATGAATCCCCTACTATTGAATAGAAAGAGTATAGGTATAAGATTGGTGGATTATGATATTTAACACATAGTATATTTGAATTGTAGTAAGATCTTAGGAAGATCCCAAAAAGGCACATATGCACCAGCAAAAAAGAAATTTCAATTATTTGAAAGTCACACCTAATTAGAAATTATGGTATGATAAATTTATTTATTTCACTTTATGTGCATATAATGATGTGTATTAGGAAAGAAGTGTAGATGAATAAAAGAGCACCAATGGTAGATAATTCTTCTTGGGAGGAAATTTAGTTTCTTCACTAAATAGGAAACATAATTGTATTTTATAGAGTCGAGTAGAAGTAGAGTATGTAGTAGGCACAAACAACTATTTTGAGATTATTTGGATAAAGAAAATTTTGAAAGATTTTGGGATTGATTTTATAGATCCTATTATGATACATTGTGATACACAAAAGTACAATGAGTTTGTCAAAGAATTCAATTTTATATTTAAAAAGAAGAATATATCTATTAAGTATGACTTTTTGAAAGGAAAATTTGTAGAGAAAGATATTAGATTCAAATATGTTAGCACAAAGGATAAGATAGAACACATATTTAAGGATAATTTGGCAAAGGACACATTCAAGTACTTGAGAGGTATGTTTGGGGTATGCCAAAGCCTACTTTTGAGTAGTTGATGAAAAGATTATATCAGTCTAGTTGTAGTAGAGCACTATTTTTTATTATCTAGATTGGATGCTTGATTATTCTCATATAGGGGAGTATCTTTGTTTTAGTTGTGCCACAAAGTACTCTTGGTAACTAGTATTTAATAGTTTCTTTAGAAACCTCATCTTATTGCAGAAGATTCTTAGAGAATTTATATAATGAAACCTTTTTTATTGATGTTGATGAGGGAGATATTAGTACATAAAAAATATCCTATGAATGATTATCCTTTGAGGGAGAGATGAGTAAAGTATACCTGATACATCATGTTAAAGATCATTCAATAGGTGAGAGATGTGATTAAGTGATATATTTGTGTTAATTAATGAGGAGGATTTGATTGATGAAGATAAGTTGAAAATATGAATGGGCAAGTAGTTGCACCAATTGACAGTTGAGATTTTTCCTTTGTGTGCTTTGAGTATTGAATATAATCTTATGTTCACGTAGGATTAGCTTCTAGAGTATGTCTATATGCTATAAGTAAGAGCACATATAGAAAAATGAAGTCTAGAAAAAGTTATGAATAATTTAGTGAGGGTATATTTCAAATAACATTTTTGGAAAGAAGATACTAATGTTTGGATGTTATCTCCTAACAGAGATGGAATCTGGTTGAGTGAGCTAAGAGAGAGGTTGACTACATGCTGAATATGTATTAGTCAAACAAGCATAATCTAATGATCAATGAATATGAAGTTATGAATACTATGAGTTGAAAGATTGTTTGTAATTGTGAAAAACTATAATATTATAATGTTATGTGTATTTTAATATCTTTTAAAGTTTTACCTATATTTTTATTGTGAATTAGGAAATCCTCAAGGGAGACTCAAGAATTCACTCTTAGACTTGGTATAAAGATCATTTCCTTGGATGAAAAGTAAGATATGCAAGACCATATCTATGTTATGTATTATGTGAGATTGAATGCAAATATCATTTGGATTAGAGAAGGGATTTGTGCAATTGATGGATAGTGATCTTAAAAGGACCTTTATTTAGAAAAATAAGTTGATATTGGACATTTTTTGATGTATAGTTATATTATTTAGTGAGGATAGTTCTAAAGCTATTTGGACAATAGGCCCATTTGTCTTCCTTTCAACTCCTAATAGGGCTGGAATCTCCTAGGATACATTCAAAATCTCCTAATTGGAGCTCATATATATTGATTGTATTTCTTTTACTCCTAACAAGATCCATCCTTTCATAAGACATATTTATATTAGTAAATCATCTTGTGTGCACCATCCCCAGTATGATTTTCCCTTTGATCAAGGGCTTTTGTAGTTAATATATCTTGCATTATTGTGTATTAATATATTTCTAGATTTGTTTCATCTATTTTTTTATAATTTTGAATTAAAGATGATAATTGCATAATTGATTCATAGAGAATCAAAAGGGGGTGGGGGTGTGAATCATTGCAATTGTGAATCAAAAAATTCTTCAATCCAAAAAATAAATAAGTACCAAAGGTAAATGTCATAAAATAAAATAAAATAAACAACACAAACATAATAACACCATGATTTTTTGTCAAAAAAGAAGAGAAAACCCTAGTCAAATGATACCCACAAATCATTAACTAGTGCAATAATAAGTGTGTAGTTTAAAGCATATGTGTAAGAGAGGATATTACACTTGCATTCAAGCCTAGAAGATATAGAACACTACCTAATGGGTATGTGTAGGGTCATGGTGTGCTAAAAAGTGGCACTGCGAAAAAAATGTATTTTTGAAACACCTAAAAGTATTTCAAAATGCACTTTGATTTTTTTCCCACCCATCCTGGTACCAAACCAAAACAATAATACCTTGCCTAATCAGGTATCCGATTTGAGAATAGGTATCTGATTTGAGAAAAGATATCCAATTTGAGCATGGTTATCTAATTTGGGAATGGGTATCTAATTTATGTTTGAAAATTGTGGTGCTAAATTCAAATGTAAATAGAGTTGGGACCAATTTTTAAGTTGTATCACATCCTAATATAATATAGTTATAGCATAATTGGAAAAGATCAATTATTATTTATGGTTACTAAAATTTATTATGTAGTATTAAATAATTATAATTATTTATTATATAATTTTTTTCTATATAGTTATTACTTATTATATATTATATATATATTACTAACCTAAGCTAATAAACTATATGATGATATATGTTCCTAAGGGTCCCCCTAGGGACATACATGTGTTCCAATGAGTCCAAATGGGTCATGGGATATCCTAATTATATATCATATTTATTATTATTATATATTATATATTAGTAACCTAACTTAATAAACTATATGATGAAATATATTGCTATGGGTCTCACTAGGGACATACATGTGTTCCAATAAGTCAAAATGGGTCATGGGATACCTTATGACCCATTATATGACAACATAACTTCCTAAGGGTCAAAGGATGCCTAGGAACATATATCTTGTGTTTTAATGGGTAGACAGGGGTTATGGAGTATCCTATAACCTCTTTTGACCTAATACATGATAACATATGTTCTTAAGAGTCCTAGGACCCTTAAAGACATACATGTTCTATTCCAATGGGTCAAAAGGGTTCATAGAGAATCTTATAACCATTTCAAGCCATTACATGACAATATATGTTCCCCTAGGAACATATGTTGTCATGTAATGGGTAGAAAGGGATCATGGGGTATTTGATGATCCCTTTTGACTAATTGGAACACAACATGTATGGCCTTGGGGTATTAGGACCCCTAAGAACATATGTTATAATGTAATGGGTCAACATTTGACCCAATGGGGCACAACACACATGATGACAAGGGTCCTACAATCCTTAGCAACATATGCTCTCATGTAATGTGTCAAAAAGGTTCATAGGATATCCTATGACCCCTTTCTAGCCATTGGAATATAAGATGTATGCCCCTAGGGATCATAGGATACCCTATTACCCTTTTCTATCCATTGGAATAGAACATATATGTCCTTAGGGGCCCTAGGATCCCAAGGAACATAAGTTGTCATGTATTTGATTGAAATGGGTCATAGGTTATCCTCTAACCCCTTTCAACACATTTCAAAACAAAATTCTTGTCCCTAAAGGTCTTAGGACCCACAAGAACATATTTTGTCATGCAAAGGGTCGAAATGGGTCATAGAATATCATGTAACCCAATTCAACCCATTGGAGCACAACACATATATCCCTAGGGGTCCTACAAATCCTATGAAAGTATTTTATCAAGTAATAGGTTGAAATGTGTCATGGCATGCCCTATGACCCAATTACACCCATTATAACACATCATGTATGTCCCTAGGGGTCCTAGGTCCCCTAAAAACATACATCATGTGTTTGAATGGACTAAAAGGGGTCATAGGGTTCCCTATGACCCCTTTTCACCCATTAAATGATAACATATGTTGATAGGGGTCCTATAACCCCTAGATAAATATATCATTTTCTCAAATGAGTCAAAAGGGGTCATAGAGTACCCCATGACTCCTTTCAATACATTATATGATAATATATGTTTTTAGGGATCCTATAATACCTAGGGACATAAATCATGCTTTAAATGGGCTGAAATGGGTCATAAGTTAACCTATTACCTATTTGGACCCAATAAATAACAACATATGTCTCTAGAGATCCTAGGACACAAAGGGACATATTATAATCATTTATATGGGTCGAAAGGGAACATAAGATAACCTATGAACACTTTCAACACATTTTATTACAAGATATGCCTCTAGGTGTCTTAAGACACCTAAGGACATATTATAATTATTTATATGGGTTGAAAGGGGTCATAGGATAACCTATGACCCCTTTTGACATATTTTTTTTAGAACATATGTCTCTAGGGGTCATAGGACCCCAAAGGACAGAAAAAATAATTTCTATAATTTTAAGGGGGTCAATACATAACGTAAGATCCCTTTCCACACATTTTATTACAACATATGTCTTTAAGTGTCCCAAGAACCCTAGGGACATATTATAATCATTTATATGAGTTGAAAGGGGTCATATGATAACTTGTGACCCCTTTTGACATATTTCATTATAATATATGTCTTTAGAGGTCTCAAACTCCTAGGGACATATTATAATCATTTATATGGATCAAAAGAGGTCATAAAATAACCTATGACCCCTTTCAACACATATCATGACAACATATGTCTCTAAGGATCCCAGATGCTATGAACATATTATAATCATTTATATGAGTCAAAAGTGGTCATAAAATAACCTATGACCCCATTCAACACATATCATGAGAACATATGTTTATAGGGGTGTTGGAAAATTTAAAAACATATTATAATCAATTACATGGGTCAAAATGGGTCATAGCATAACCTATAACCATCTTCAACACATTTCATTACAAAATATGTCTCTTAGGGTCCTAAGACACCTAGGGACATATTATAATCATTTATATGGGTCAAAAGGGGTCATAGGACAACTTATGACCCCTTTCAACACAATTCATGACAACATATGTCACTAGGGGTCTTAGGACCTCCCTAGGGACATATTATAATAAAAACATATGGGTTGAAAGGTGTTATTGGGAAACCTTTGACCCTTTTCGACACATTTCATTACAACATATGTCACTAATGGTCCCAAGAACCCTAGGGATATATTATAATCATATATATAGGTAAAAAGGGGTCATAGGATAACCTATGACACCTTTTGACACATTTCATGACAACGTGTCCTTAGGGGTCCTAAAACCCTCAAAATATATTATAATCATTTATATGGGTTCAAAGGGGCTAGAGGGTGACCTCTGACCCCTTTTGACACATTTCACTACAACATATGTCTATAGGTGTCTTAGGACCCCTCGAGACATATTATAATCATCTATATGGATCGAAAGGGGTCATAAGATAACTTGTGACACCTTTCAACACATTTCATGACAACATATGTCTCCAGGGGTCCTAAGACCCCTATAGACATATTAGAATTATTTATATGAGTCAAAAGGGGTCATAGGATAACATTACAACATATGTCTCTAGGGGTCATAGGACCCCTAGGGAGATATTATAATCACTTCTGTGGTTTGAAAGGGGTCATAGAATAACCTATGACCCATATCAACACATTTCATCACAACATATGTCTCTAGGAGTCCTCAAAAATCCTAGGGACATATTATAATCATTTATATGGGTCGAAAGGAGTCATGGGATAACCTTATGACCCCTTTTAACATGTTTCATGACCACATATGTTCCTAGGAGTCCTACGACTCCTACAAACATATTATAATCATTTATATGGATCAAATGGGGTCTTTTGATAACTTCTGACCCCTTTCGATAGATCTCATTACAACATATGTTTCTAGGGGTCCAAGGACCACTGTGGACATATTGCAATTATTTATATGCATCAAAAGGGGTCGAAGGAAAACTTATAACCCCTTTTGACACATTTCATTACAACATATGTCTCTAATAGTCTTAGGACCACTAGGGATGTATTATAATCATTTATATGGGTAAAAAGGGTTCATAGGATAACCTATAACCTCTTTCAACACATTTCATGACAACATATGTGTCTAGGCATCCTAGGACTATATGAACATATTCTAATAATTTACATGGGTCTAAAGGGGTCAGAGGATAACCTACAATCCCTTTTGATAAATCTCATGACAACATGTGTCTCTAGGGGTACTAGAACCTCTAAGAACATATTATAATCATTTATATGTGTCAAAAGGGGTCATAGAATAATCTATGACCCCTTTTGACACATTTTATTACAACATATGTCTCTAGGGATCCCAGGAGCCTTAGGGACATATTGTAATCATTTATATAGGTTAAATGACTTTTGACACATTCCATGACAACATATGTCTCTAGGGGTCCTAGGACCCATAGAGACATATTATAATCATTTATGTGGGTTGAAAGAGGTCATCAGAAAAGCTATGACCCCTTTCAACACATTTCATTAAAACATATGACTCTATGTGTCACAGGACCCTTAGGTACATATTATAATGATTTATATGGGTCAAAAGGGGTCATAGCACCCTTAGGGACATATTATAATCATTTATATGATTTGAAAAGAATCATAGTATAACCTATGGCCCCTTTCAACACATGTCATTACAACATATGTCTGTAGGGGTCTTATGACCCTTAAGGACATATTATAATCATTTATATGGGTTGAAAGGTGTCGTACGATAACCTGATGATCTCTTTCATCATTTTTCATAATAGCATATGTCCCTAGGGGTCCTAGGACTCCTAGGAACATGTTATAATCATTTATATAAGTTGAAAGGAGTCAAAGGATAACCTATGACCCCTTTTGACACATTTCGTTACAACATATATTTCTAAGGGTCATAAGACACATATGGACATATTATAATCATTTATATGGGTCATAAAGGGTCATAGGTTGACACATTTCATTACAACATATGTTTCTAAGGGTCCTAGGGCCCCTAGGGAAATATTATAATCATTTTGATGGGTCAAAAGGGGTCGTAGGATAACCTATTACCCCTTTCAACACAATTCATGACAACATGTCTCTAGGGTTCCCAAAACCCTAGGAACATATTATAATTATTTATATGGGTACAAGGTTTTCATAGGAGAACCTATGACCCCTTTCAACACAATGCATGACAATATATGTCTCTAGGGATCCTAGGACCTATACAAACATATTATAATTATTTATATAGGTTGAAAGGGATCATAGAATAACCTATGACCACTTTTGACACATTTCATTACAACATATTTCTCTAGAGGTCCCAAGAACCTGACGAACATATTATAATCATTTATATGGGTTGAAAGGGGTTTGATGCATTTTATCGCAATATACAATATATGTCTCTAGGGTTCATATGACCCCTAGGGATATATTATAATGATTTATATGGGTCAAAAGGGGTCATAGGATAATGTATGACCCCTTTCGATATATTTTATTACAAAATATGCGTCTAGGGGTCATAAGATCCATAGGGACATATTATAATTATTTATATGGGTTAAGAGGTGTCATAGAATAATTTGTGACCCCTTTTGACACATTTCATTACAACATATGTTTCTAGGGGTCCTAGGAACCCTAGGGACATACTATAATTATTTATATGGGTTAGAAGGAGTCATAAGATAACCTTATAACCCCTTTTGACATGTTTCATTAAAACATATGTCCATAGGGGTCCTAGAGAAATTAACAACATATTATGAATATTTATATGGGTCGAAAGGGGTAATGGGATAACTAATGATCCCTTTTGACACATTTCATTACAACACATGTTTCTAGGGGTCTTAGGACTACCAGGGACATATCATAACCATCTATATGTGTCAAAAAGGGTCATAGAAAAAACTATAGCACCTTTTGACACATTTCATTACAACATATGTCTCTAAGGGTCCTAGGACCCCTAGGGACATATTATAATCTACTATACGTGTGAAAAGGGGTTATAGGATAACTTATGACCCCTTTCAACATATGTCTCTAGGGGTCCCAAGACACCCAGTGACATATTATAATTGTTTATATGGGTCAAAAGAGGTCATAAGATAACCTATGACCTCCTTTAGCACATTTCATGATAGCATATGTCTCTAGGGGTCTGAGGACCCATGGAGACATATTATAATTAAAAATATGGGTCAAAAGAGGTCATCAAAAAACTTATGACTCCTTTTGACACATTTCATTACAACATATGTCGCTAATGATTAGAGGACCCTTAGGGACATACTATAATCATTTATATGGGTCAAAAAAGGATAACCTATGACCCCTTTCAACACATATCATGACAACATATGTCTCTAGGGGCCCCAAAAGCCTCAGAACATATTATAATCATTTATATGGGTCGAAAGTGACCATAGGATGACCTATGACCCCTTTTGACACATTTGATTACAACATATTCCTCTAGGGGTCCTAGGACCCTTCAAGACATGTCAATCATTTATATGGGTTGAAAGCTGTTACAAGATAACCTATGACCCCTTTCAACACACTTGATGACAAAAAATGTCGCTTGGGATCCCAAGACCCCTAAGGACATATTAGAATCATGTATATGGATGAAAAGGGGTCATAGGATAACTTATGGCCCCATTCAACATATTTCATGACAACATATGTCGCTAAGGTCATCAAACACCTAACGACATATTATAATCATTTATATGGTTTGAAAGAGGTCATTGTATAACCTATGACCTCTATCTACACATTTCATGACAACATATGTCTCTAGGGGTCATAGGACCCCTAGTGACATATTATAATCATTTATATGGGTCAAAAGTAGTCATAGAATAATCTTATTACCCATTTTGATATGTTTCATGAAAACAAATGTCCCTAGGGGTCCTATTACTCCTAAGAACATATTATACTCATTTATATGGGTCAAAAGGGATGATGGGATAACCTATGACCCCTTTCAACACATTTCATTACAACATATGTTTCTAGTGCTCCCAGGACCCCTAGGGACATATTGTAATCATTTATATAAGTTGAAAGGGGTTATAGAAAATCCTATGACCCCTTTCGACATATTTTATTACAACATATGTCTCTAGGGTTCCTAGGACTACTAGGGACATATTATAATCATTTATATGGGTCAAAAGGGGTGATAAGATAACCTATGACCTCTTCCAACATATTTCATGACAACATATGTCTCTAGGAGTCCTAAGATGGTAGAAAGATATTATAATCATTTACATGGGTTGAATGGGGTCATGGGATAACCTATGACCCCTTTCGACACATATCATGATAACAGATGTTTCTAAGGGTTCTACAACCCCTAGGAACATATTATAAGCATTCATAGCTGTTGAACGGTGTCATAGGATAACCAATGATCCCTTGTGACACATTTCATTACAACATATGTCTTTAGGGATCCCAAGACCATTAGGGAGATGTTGTAATCATTTATATGGGTCAAAAGACTTTTGAAACATTTTGTTACAACATATGTAGCTCAAGGTCCTAGGATACCTAGATACATATCATAATCATTTATATGGGTCAAAAGGGGTCATCCGAAAAACTATGACCCCTTTTACCACATTTTATTACAACATATGTCTCTAGGGATCGTTGGAACCCTATGGACATATTATAATGATTTATATGGGTTAAAAGGGATTATAGGATAACCTATGGCCCCTTTTGACATATTTCATTAAAACATATGTGTCTAGAGGCCATAGGACCCCTCGAGACATATTATAATCATTTATAATGGTAAAATGGGGTCATAGTATAACAAATGATCCCTTTTGACACATTTCATTACAACATATGTCAGTAGGGGTAATAGAGTGTCTTATGACCCCTACGCATACTTAATGTCATTGAATGGGTCAAAAAGGGTCATAGGATATTCTAAGGCTATTTTGAGTCATTATTTCACATCATTTATGTGGTTTGGGGTCCTAGGAACCATAAGCAAACATATTGTGATTGAATGGGTTAAAGAGTGTCAAAAGATACCTTTTGACCCCTTTTGATCATTTGGAACCATTATATATATGGTTAAGGATCTTGAAGCCTTTAAAAAACATATTAAGTATCCAAAAAATGGGTCATACTATTATAAAAGATTTTTTTAAAATAAAAAGTTTAAAATTTTAATTAAAATAAAATAAAATGAGTATCTTATTTGAGAATGGGTATTCGATTTGTGAATAGATACCCAATTTGCAAATGAGTATTTGATTAGGCTTGGTTTTTCTTTGGATGCCAACCCTCCATGGTCAACACCAAAGATGTCCCTAAAATGTGTTTTTTGTGTGTTGATGTGTGTTTCTGACTTCGACGATGTAGTTGACGACTCTTTTTAAATCCAAATTTGATGAAATGAAAATGGTTTCTTGAGAATGTTCCTAGCTTTCCATCAATATAATGTTTGCCAAATTATGACTTAAGTAAGTACTTATTTTCTAATGGTGTTAGCTACAAATTACTAATTGACATACTGATTGAAAAATAACTTTAACTTTCAAACCGTATAAGATTTTTGAAATCCAAAAGATGCATCACATTCTATGCTTCAACTAGTATGAAACAAATAGAAAAAATTAATTTTGAATTTTTTTGAATTAGTTAAGGTGGTCTAACATGGGATTTTTTTAGTTCTAAAAATATTATAGTAGAAAATTTATAATTAATTATTTATTTGGAATAAAAATACCCAAAAATATGTGTCACATCTAGGCATGAGTCTATTTTTTAAATCTATAATTATATCAAAAAATATTATCATTTGATTTTGATTAAGATGGTAAGACATAAACCTACTTTTTATTTTCACCCTAAAATTTTTGTAATATTGCATTAAAATCTTAATTTTTGACAAATCAAATAATTTTTTTTCTAGATAAGGCCTAGTATTTTAGAAACTAGATTCAATTTTCTACAAATCATTTTCTTACAAATATTTGATATAAAGTACATAACCACTTTAAAATTATGTGTCAAGTTGACATAACTTTGATTTACAAATTTTTGACTGCCACTTAAGGCCATAATTTGGTTGACCATGATCCTACACATACCCTAATAAAAAAATCTAAGTTACATCAAGTGATATAGAAATTTATGCAATTAAAATGGATTTACAATTCTATACCAAACTCAATGATAGCACCAACAATGCTTATCTAGCTATGCACATAATTTCCTTATCAAATATATCCTCTAATTATTATACTCACATTATTATCTTTTTTTGGTAGACCTATATGCCATACACCTTTGTAATAAAATATATTATTAAATATAAAATCACAATGCAAAACATCTAAATTTATCAACCAAACCCAACTATAGAAGTCGTTATGCCAAACAATATCAAAACTCAAATTCAAAGCTTGGTAACTAATAGAAGTATCTTTTGAAGTCAGCTTAAAATAAAGAAATGACAAAAATAATAATCAAAAGTGATTTTCCATATATAAGGTGATCATTTATACCAAACCATCTAATTCTATCAAAACATGTCAACCTAAACATGGATAGAACTTAATATCTAAATCATCTAATAACTTTAAAAAGTTGGAGTGATTGGGTAAGAGATAATGGCATGTCTACATGCATTCTTTAGAATTGAATCATCTAACACATTTCATTATCCCCAAACCTAATCAATATATCCAATTGTAGTGCACTCTAACTCTAGTACTAATTTTTTTTTGCATTTTAAGTCTCCTTGGTAAACTAAAATATCTACAACATGATAAAAAAATGTATGAAGTAGTTTCCATCAATGAAAATATACCATATCATATATTATCACTATTTACAATGATCTCCATATTTTTAATTGATTTAAATATTTAGTAAAATGTGTCTAAGTGTTTTCCCAAAAATGTAAAAACATAAATTTTTCAAAAACAAAGCTAAAAAATTTGAACCCATGTTGAGACATCATTTTTCACTCACTTCTTCCCCCTTTAGTATCACAAGCAATGGAGAGGAAAAAGTGTATAATCTTTATCAAAATATTAAATCATCTACATGTATATATGTTCAAGATATGTAGTTATAAAAACAAAAATTTAAAAATATCCAAGAAGTTGTCCTTCAAGGTTGTCCAATTTGAAAACTGTGAGCTTCTTCATTAAGTAGGATTTAAATCTACCCAAAAATCAAAAAGCATGTATTCTCATCAAGGAATATGTCCAATGTTGGTGGTGTCATGCTAGTTTCTTCAACATCTTAAAGACTCCTTTGTAGTGTTAAATTTTTTTAGAATAACTAGGATGGGGGGTGTGAATCAATTACTCAAGGTCCATAAGTATCATTTGAACAATTCAACATAAAAAACTCACTATTCTACTTATCCTACTATTGCTCAATCTCTACTATACTAATAAACAAAATTAATGTCCCAAACATAACATACTTTTTCAAATTTACCAAATAAAAAACATATAAAGCATTCAACACAAATTTGACATGTTATGATTTTACGTGGAAATATAATATGGGAAAAACCATTAGCAAGATGCCACCACTTTTTTCACTCTTTCAATGTAAGCTATGTTAGGAACCAACCCTATTAAATTTTTACAATACACACTATTAAATGTGACCCAGTTAGAGGATTTAATCACACTGCTATGAGTGACCTTGTCAATGGACTTTGATCATTCAATTTATAATGTCACCTTCTCAAAGGATTCACATAGGCTATTAAGTCCTTCAAATTATTGTTAGGTCAACCTCTATTAAAAGGATTTCAATACAAATTGTTTACAATGACTAGTAAGAAAACAATAGGGTTTTGATCTATATGATTACAACTCACTTTGCAAGCTCAAATCATTGTTTGGTTCATGTGTTGATGTTAGCATTAACCTTAGACAAAAATAATAGTTATATGCAAATATAATCAATATCAAAAAATAACAGATCACATAGAAGAGCACACAAGACACCAAGATTTAATGTGGCTCACCTAATCCTTGGGCTATGTCCACCAACAACAAGCCCAATATTATTATTATCCAGTGACTACAATCCACAATCCCTTACAACTTAGTTTTACCACAAGAAGCTACAATATCACCATTATCTTACAAAATCCCTAACCCTAAGCCCTTTTATATAAGCTTTTTTCAATTACAAAATTAGGGCTAGAATAAGTTGTCCAATGGGAAAAATAACAACTGTTGCATTTTACAATATAAGGGAATTTTTGGCTCTAAGGAAAAATCCCCACTAGGCCATTACCCTTTGACCCCACCCTATACTGCAATAGTGAGTGCACCTAGGGTGTTGCCCCAAGAACCCACTAGGGCACTGCCCCCTTGACCACATCTTAAGGATGCTACCCCCAAGGCCCCGTAGAAATAATATGGGGAGGAAACCATGCCAAATAAACCTCCAAGTCTGATTGGGGTCCACATCACAATCATATCCCACTTGGAGACTAATCACAATACTGCTAAACTTGTAGCTCCCATTGGAATATCAAACCACCCTAGACTTTGTTGTTTTTTTATTCTATTTAGTCTAGAAGACCAATTGAAGCTGAAGAGGAGTTCATATTTCCCTTGTTACTACCTTTGTAAACATATATGTTGGATTGTCATTTGTATGTATCTTATCTAACTTTAACTATTCATCATCCAAAAATGACTAAATAAAATGGTATCGTAACTATATGTGTTTTGTCTTTGAATGTAGAGCTGAATTCTTTTCAAGATGAATGACACTTTGACTATCTATAAACAAATAATTATCCTTTTGAAGGCATCCCAATTATTCCATGAATAATTGAAACCATATCATCTCCTTGGTTTCCTTTTTAGTAGTAACATACTCTACCTCTATAGTGGATAAAGCATTAACCTTTTGCAACCTAGAAACCCATCTCACAACTGCTCCACCAATAGTAAATACATAGCCTATAGTACTCCACATAGTATCAATATCCCCTCCCAAATATTAGTTAGGATATCCCTATAAATCATTAGTAGCCCCAAAGTATAAAAACATACTAGATGTTTCTCTCAAATATCTAAGAATCCATTTAACTACATTCCAATGCTCAATTCCTAGATGACTCATATACCTGCCAAAAGCTCCCACTATATGTGAAATATCTCATTGAGTACATATCATAACATACATCAAGCTTCCTACAACTAAAGCATAGGGTACCCTAGATAGCTTATCCTCTTCTTATTGTATCTTAGGACACATCTTATTAGTCATCTTTAAATGACTAGGTAAAGGTTTGCTTATACCTTTAGCATTCTCCATAGAAAAATGTTGCAACACCTTCACAATATAATCTACTTGAGATAATGTCAATTTATTATTCTTCCTATCTTTGCAAATATTCATACCAAGGATTTGTATTTCTACCCCCAAATCCTTCATAGAAAATGCATGTGCTAATTGTTCCTTTAACCCATTAATATGATCCCTATTAGACTCAACTACAAGCATATCATCAATATATAAAAAAGAAAATAATGTAGCTATCATCATCCAAAATCTTAAAATAAACACAATGATCTAAATGACACCTACTATATTCATGCTCATGCATAGAAGTGTCAAATTTTAGATACCATTACTGAGGTGCTTGCATCAAGCCATATAAACTTTTCCTCAACTTGCACGCTAGGTTCTCCTTACCTTGAACCTCAAATCCCTATGGCTATATCATATAGATATGTTTATCTAAATCACCATGAAGAAAGGTTGTTTTAATAAAAAGATGCTACAAATGAAAATCTTTAGTAGCCATAATGCTTAAAATAATGCATATAGAGGTCATTATAACAACTGGAGAAAATATCTCATCAAAACCAATGCCCTTTTTCTATGAAAATTCTTGTACCACTAACTTGGCTTTAACCTTTTTTTATCTCCATCCTCCTCTTTCAACCTATAAACCCACTTATTTTGTAAATCCTTTTTCTCTACAGAAAACTTGCATACATCCCAAGCCTTATTTTTTAGCAAAGAGTCCATTTCATCTTGCATTGCAGACTCCCACTGCATCTTATTATCCACCTACAAAACTTCATCATAACATCTCTATGGTTCACCAACATCAATAAGTACAATAGAATATAAAAAGGGAGAAAACCTTTCTAGAGATCTAATTAGCCTTGTTGATCATCCAATATTCACTTGCATGTGTAGTATTGGTTGTTGTGATTGTTGCAGATCATGAGGAATTTCTAGAACATCATCTTTTGGAGTATCAACCATCACTATATCATAATCATCTTCTTTCTTCTCATGTTGTTACAATAGATCTTGATAAAAAACATTTTCATCGAATATAACATCCTTGCTTCTTACAATTTTATGATTTGCAAAATCCCAAAGCTTGGTTCTATATTATTAGAATCTATATGAGAAAATTCTTCACAACCAAAGGTTTTCAAAAAAGAATAACTCACCTTCTTATAGGTCCATGCTTCCTTTGGAATACCACAACCTAAAGGAATATAGGGACCTCTATTAATCAAATATACAGTAGTATTAACAACCTCCACTGACAAGTGTAAGGACAACCCTAAATGTAACCTCATGCTTCTTGCACACTCCATTATAGTCATGTTCATGTGTTTAGCCACTCCATTTTCCTATGGAGTCCTTGGACTAGTTTTCTATCTATGAATACCATTAGTGGAGCAATAACTTTCAAATTCATGACTGCAAAACTCACCATCATTATCAGATCTAAGACATTTTAATTTTTTATCAGTCTTATTTTGAATTAAGAATTTACATTTCTTAAAAGTTTAAAATACATTAGATTTTTGTCTAAGGAAATAAATCCATAATTTTATAGTTTCATCATCAATAAATGTAACATAATAATGAAAGCCACCAAGGGAAGGTACCTGAGTTGGTCCCCATACATCTGTATGCACAAGTTCTAATCTCTCACTTTTTTCTTTCCTTCCCAATCTTCACAAAACTCACTCTCTTTTATTTTTCATACACACAACTTTCATAGAAATCCATATTAGCACATTTCAGACCTAGTAGAACTTTCTTTGAATTAAGTACTTTCATACCTTTCTCACTCATGTGCCCAAGTCTATTGTGACATAGAGCTATATCATAATCTACATCATTTGTTTGTTCTCCCTAATCAACTATGGCAATTGTTCCTAAACATTCATTTTTCTCTGAAACAATCAAAGTAGAAGGAATAATATGACCTATACAAAGATATAAGGTGCCTACTTTCGCACCTTTTGAAACCTTCCAATTTTTATCATAAAAAGTAACTAAACAACCCTCATCACTAAGTTTCTCCACTAAAATTAAATTCTTACTTAGCCTTAGAACATGTCTTACCTCATGAAGCATCAAAATCTAAAAAACATGAATCATCAATACTTTCTAAAGGAAGAAAGAAAGCATCCTCTTCAGATTTATTACTTACCATATTTGCCTCCTTGTTCCCTTCTAGTTTATCTCCTTCATTGTTCTTTTGAGTCCAAAAATATATATTCTTATGCCCTCTTTTCCCACAGTACCAACAATATCTAACTTCTCCAGATTGATACCTCTTCCCCTTTGACTTTCATCTTGATTTTACATGATTTCTAGAATTATTTCCTCTTTATATCGTTCTACCTCTACTTTGTGTATTCAAAGCACTTCCTAATGTAGATCCACCTAAGGTTTTCCTATAAGTTTCCTCACTCAAAATAACATCAGTCACATCATCAAATTTTAGGGTATTAGATCTACAAACATAATTACATACAACTATTACCAAGCCATTCCAACCTTTAGGCAATGAACACAAAATCAAGAGAGGCCTAATTTCTTCATCAAAACTGATACCCATAGAAGATAAATGATTAGTAATAGTATTAAACTTGTTTAAATAATTGACAAAAAATCCACCTTCTATCATCTTCATATTAAATAAATGTTGCATGAGAAATATCTTATTTGAAGTGGAGGGCTTTTGATATAGTTTCGCTAGAGTTTTCATCAACTCTTCTATCATCTTTGCTTTTATAATTTTAAATGTCACTAATGGTGCCCAACATAATAGAATTCTTCCAAGTGCCCTTTTATCTAAAATCTCCTAGTCCTCAACTATCATAGTTCCCTATTTCTTTATTTTTCCTTCCAATGCTTTCATAAATCCTTCTAATAATGATAGTCCTCCATTTCCATCTTCCATAACCAAAAGTTCTTCTAATTAAACTTCTCTACCTTTAGCTTACTCTCATCTTCCATTACTCCCACTCAACCATGAGACTCAAACACAACTGTGAGACCTTCTTGCAGAGGATCACAAAAAAATTATGATGGTTTGGCTAAAAATAAACAGTTTGGCTAAAAATAAACAATGATAGTTTGAGACAAAAAAATGGTGACCATCTAGCTCTGATACCACTTGCTAGGATTAACTGTAGATAGAAATAATAGCTACATGTAAATATGACCAATATTAGAAAATAATAGATTACATAGAGGAGAACACAAGACACCAAGATTTAACATGGTTCACCCAATCCCTGGGCTACATCCACCAACAAGTCAAATATTATTATTACCCAGTGTTTACAATCTTCAATCCCTTATAGCTCAATATCAATGCAAGAAGCTATAATATCATCATTACCTTGTGAAATCCCTAACCCTAAGCCTTTTCAAACAATCTTTTGTGAGTAACAAAAGTAGGAGTAGAATAAGTCATCGAATGGGAAAAATTATAGCTAATGCCTTTCATAATATAAGGGCATATTTGGCCTTAGGGGCACTACCCTTGAAAATGCTCATGAGAGAGTTGCCCAATGACCCCACCTTATACTATGATAGGGAGAGTACCTCTCAATAGGGGCACTGCCCCTTGACCTTATCTTGAGGGTGCTGCCCCATAACCTTTTAGAAATAATATTGGAAGTAAACCATGCTGAAAAAACCTCTGAGTCTGATTAGGCTCCACATCGCAATAGCTAATTTACTAATAATCCCTCCATTCCTATCTCTATTCTTGATTAACTTGGAAATCCTTCAAGAAATCAATCTTCTCCTTTCAACAAAACTTGAGCCATCTTCTCATATTCACTTATCAATATCAGTAGTATTTTTGCAAGAAATCTCATTTAGTGTCACATTCACTCTCACACATTTATAGATCTCTAATCCACCTTTCTTTGCACGTGCCTCTCTCTTACCCACACATTTCAATTTTATCTCTATACCTCTTTAAATAAGTAATTTTCTTTTCCATTTTCCATGATCATGTTAGATCTTAGGGTTTATGATCAATTTCAACATGATTCATTGTATCTATCCACCTTCTTGATCATCCTCTAGAAACTTCTCTAGAACCCATCTACTAGGTCTTCACCTAATCCTCACCTTGAACTTAATGATCTAACTCATTAATGTTATCTTCAATATGGTTGACATCTCCCAAGAAATCAATGAAGTTAGCTAGAATTTATAATTTCCTCAAATTCATTCTTATCACTGTTACTTGGCAATCACTAAGTTCTAACACTCAGCCATCACTTAATCACTCACTCACTATAAAACTTATATTTCTCAACCAACACTATAGTTTTTTGAAACTTATTGTGGCTTGGTTGACACTAGGATCACTTGGTATTTCATAACCATTTTTCTCCATTTCTTGCCTTAGATTAACTTTCTTGATATATAAATGACCACTTTTCTTATCAAAGTCTATCTAATCAAATGTCCATTGTAACTTCCTTTTCATAACTCAACCTTTCCTCTAGGTTCTATTTTTATGAGAAATTTCTTGAATCCTCTTCATCAATCAAATAGATATGACATTTAGATTAGGTAGAAATATATCTACCAATAGATTCAACATCAATGAAAAAATGATAATTATTGGACAACTGAGAGTTTCCAACAATCTCCCCCTTCGACATTGATGCCAACATCTCAATACTAGTAAAAACTCAACATCTCAATGTATCTAACTATTCTACCATACAATCCAAAAGATTTCACTATTATGAGTGATTCTCTTTACTAATTTTCTCCCTCTAAAGTAATAAATCTCTCTCTCTCTCTCTCTCTCTCTCTCTCTCTCTCTCTGTATATATATATATATATATATATATATATATATATATATATATATATATATATATATATATATATATATATATATATATATATATATATATATATATATATATATATATATATCCCTCTTTGTATATTGTCCTCTTTGACGATAATGCCAAAGACACTTAGCTTTCTTGGATTCAATCTCTTCATACATCTAAATTATGCAAATTTTGCTAGTCAGGCTAATTTCTATTATCTATCTATGACTAATCTGTTATGTTGTACTTAACTATTTACCGTAAGCATTTCCCAAAGTAGAGTTGGTTTGTATCAATGTGTAAGATATTATGATTAGTACATTTGATGTAATGCACCTTTTCCTTAAGTGGGTTTATTTAGGGGAATCACCCCTAATTTACCTCTAAGATAGTCAAGAACATATTATGAAAGGCTTTAGTAATTATGTCAGCAATTTTTTCTTTGGTGTGCACATATTCTAACTTCATTTAATTATTTTGAACTATTTCTGTCAAGTAGTGCTACTTCATAGAAATTTCTTTTTTCTTAGTATGCATCACTGGATTCTTTGAAATATTAATAGGACTTGTGTTATCACAAAAAATAACTACTAGATTTATAATTTCTTCTTTCATATATTTCAATAATTGTGTTATCCACATAATGTTTGAATGATTCACTACATCTGCCACATCCTCAACTTTAGCTATTGATTGGGAAATAGAATTTTGTTTCTTTCTTTTCCATGAAACTAATATCTTTCCTAGAAAGAATTCACCTTCACTAGTGCTTTTTCTAATGTCAATACTTCCATCCCAATTAGAGTTAGTGAATACCTTCAGTTCAAATCTATTACTTCTATTATAATATAATCCATAGTATTTTGTACCTTTCATAAATCTCATTATCCTTTTCATTTAAATCATGTAAATGTCCTTAGGATTTAATGGAAATCTTGAAACTATCGCAACTACTAATGCAATATCAGGTCTACTATGAAAAATGTATTGTAATTTTCCAATCATGGATCTTTATAATGTCTATTTCACATAAGTAGATTCATCATTCTTAGATAACCTATGTCCTATAGACATAGGTGTGCTCACTAGTCTTGAATCTTCCATTCAAAAAGTTTTTAGTATCTCCTTGATGTATTAGGATTATTTAATTAAAATACAAAACTTCCTTTGAAATACTTGTACACATTTCATATTCCTTCTTCATTTCATTAGCATATGATTTTCATAATCTTCATCTTCCTCCAAATATAATTTCATCAAAAAAAATTTAGATAGCAGTGATTCACTATTCTTATCATTCTTCAAATATACATTACTATTATCATTTGTCCTTTCATAACCAATTTTCACCAAATTATTATGTGGTCTTTCATACCATGTTCTTGGGGATTGTTTCATTCCACATAGATTTTTTTTTAGTTTACATACCATATTCTTCTTATTTGGATCTAAAAATCCTTCACATTGATCAATGTACACTTCCTCCTCAAGTATAACATTTAAAAATGTGGATTTGACATCCATTTGATATATTTTGAAATTCTTGTAGGCTAAATATGAAATCAGAGTTCTAACTCCTTCAAGTCTTGTCAGAGAAGAAAAAGTTTTTCCATAATCAACTCCTTCTTGATAATATACTTTGCATACTAGTCTTTCTTTGTTTTCTGTTACTTCACCATTTTCATTGAGTTTGTTTATAAAAACCCACTTTTTCCCAATGACATTTTTGACTCTAGGTCATGGCACTAAAGTCCAAGTATTGTTCTTCTCAATCTATTCAATTTCCTTTTTTTTTTCTTGAATTCAATCATTATTATATAAAGCATCTTTTACTATTTTGGGCTCAAATTCACAAACTAGGCATGTGTCATCTTTGAGTCTTTTCCTTGTTATAACACCCAATTCAACATCAACAATGATTTGTTTAGGTTTGTGATGTGTTTGTAGAAACTTTGCTAGCACAAGTGGTTTCCTTCTTTGTTCTTTTACAGGTTCATCTTAAAAAATAATCTCAAGCTCATTTTTTCTTTCTTGTTCAAATTTTGGTTCATGTCATACATTCTCAACATTCTCTATTTGATTGTCAACATTGCATGTATGTGACTCAACATCTTTAGTTTGTTTCTTGGCATCCACTATCTAATGCTCAACAATTTGTTGCACTATATCTTTTCATATCTTTTGGGAAACTATAGCTTGATTTTCTTGTTCATTTGGAGTGGTGGGAGCACCATCATCCATATAGATGAATGTACTATAATCTTCATGTTCTTCTTTTCATGTAACGTCACTTCTTAATTTCTTGACTTGTACAACTCTATTTGACATCTAGACAATAGTACTAATCGCTTCTTTCCATTACTTATTGAATACACTTTTCTCCATCATCAACATTCTTCCACAATAAATTATTTATATGTTTCTCCTTCTAGCTATCCCATTCTAAGGAGGGGTCCTTATTACTAGCATGTGTCTTTTAATTCCTCTATCATTGTAGAATGTATTGAACTCTTTTGAAATGAATTCACCACCTCTATCAGATCTCAAGCACTTCAGATTCTTCCCTTTTTCATTTTCAACTCTAGGTAGATACCATGTCAATAACTAAAAAGCATTAGATTTAGCTTTAAGTACCATCACAGTCATCATCCTATTGTAATCATCAACAAATAGAAAGAAATACTTATCTCCAAAATAGCTGTGAACATGAATAGGTCTACATAGGTCAGTCAATATGAACCAATTCTAAAATATCATTTGAAGTGTACATTTCTCTCTTAAAATTAGACTGGGTTATTTTTCCCAATTGATATTGTTTACACAACATTTTCAGGATTCTTTAGTTTAAGATACCCTCATACTTTCTACATTTTATTGATTTTCACCAAATTGTCAAAATTTACATGACATAATCTCTTGTGCCATAACCAAATATCTTCTTTTTGTAAAAGAAACATGTCTCATTAGATAAATCTAGATATAAGAAGATACCTTTTGTCTAGTCACCACTTCCAATCATCTTACCATCAAACTCATGTATCCTAGCCTTCCTATTATGGAATTGAACTCTATAACCTGATTTTTTCAGCGATGACATACTCAACATGGTATAGTTAAGTGGCTGAATCTAGTAAATGTTGTTACATTTTATCTTGTCAATTAATTAAATAATACCTTTACCAAATTTAAGACATTTACCTTTTTATAGACCAATATCCTCAAATTTATCTTTATCACTAGTCATGTGATTTGATCATCCAATATCAAGTATCCATCTACCACTTTTGTTTACATATGATATTAATACAATTTTATCATCTTAATTAGATCTTCTTTCATAGGAACATAAACAACTTCATCATCATTACTTTCAGATTTATCAATAGTTTCTTCTTCAATAATATAACAAGAATTCTTACATTTTTCATCATTGTTCCTATTGTATTCTCTATCATCTCTTCTTCCTTTGTACTTTTTTTTGTTCCTTTCATCCTTATCCTCTCTATTAGAACACCTAGCAACAATATGACCAATTTTTTTCCATGAGAAACAAATAATATGTAGTTTAACTTTGTATTTACCTTTACCTCTTACAAATAATTTTTCAATAAGGACTTCAAGGTACTTAAAGGAAGATTCAATAGTAGAAAGTTTGTAGTTATCAAAATTAAACATCTCAAAAGTGGAACTTATTCTACCAATTACGCCTTCCAAGGTCAAAGTTTTACCTAGGTTGAATCAGAGTTCTTCACTTGTAGACAATCTAATGGCATAGATGGGAAGTAGAGTCCTCAATACCTTTTTGTGGTTAACAAAGACATAGAGTATTTGAATTCTAAAATTATAACATATGAGAAATAAATTAAGACAACCTAGAGTGAGCCTGGTTCTTACAAAAGAGGAGAAGCATGAAGTTTCACAAAATGTGGGAGAAATAATTATGATGAGAAGATCAATAATCATTCCAGAAAAAGATGAAGTTTGAAATAACTCTAATGATTCATGGTTTTAGAGGAATATCTTCAGAGCTAGATGCACTTTTTGTGGAAAAGTATGTCAAGTTATTTTTGGTGGTGGTAAGTGTGAGAATATGCGATCTAGAGAAATGGTAAATAAATTGAATTTACAATGTGAAAAGAATCCTCATCCTTATTATATTACATGGTTTAAGAAAGGAAATGAAGTAATTGTTGATAAAAGATGTTTAGTGAAATAAATACCATAGAAATTTTTACAAGGATGAAATATAGTGTGATGTTATACGTATGAATGCTTGCCATATGTTATTGGAAGACCATAGTGGTATGATGAGAATGTCATACATGATGGGGAGAAAAACACTTACACATTTTGGAAGGAAGAAAAGAAGAATGGAATCATGTTGTTTGCAAAAGAATTTATCAAAGAAATCAAAGTAGTAGGAAACATTCACATGAACATTAAGGAAATGTTCATGTGAACATTACCTTCATCTTCGTTCCAGTGAACATAATTAAATATAAATAGGAACATTCGCACAAACATAAGTACTATAAAGGTTCATGTGAACATACAAAAGTTACTATTTTCACTTGAAATTTGCCATATTTTCAAACATATACTTGCAAAAATATAGTAAAACATATTAAATATGTTCATGTGAATGCTATGTTCACACAAACATATGTTTAAAAAAAATCTTTTCTATTTTCTTAGAAAAGAAGAAAATGGTGTTTTGACCCTTAAAACTAAGATCAAATTATCTCCTACTATAAATCAATAAATACCAAATTGTGCTTCAAAGAACAAGCTTTCCAATGACTATAATTTTAAAATGTATTATATTAATTAAGAATTTCAAAAATGAGTTTAACTCATTATAGGTTTCTTAATGATTGAACATCAACTAAATTTGACACTTTGGAAAAAATTCTTTATTAGGTCAAATAATTTGAAATATATATAGGAAATAGGTTATTGAGATAGCTTTTTATTCAAATAAGAAAATTTTATTTTTGATAAATTGAGTTCAAATTATTCTTGTCAAAATGAATGTATGGCTGAATTATAATTGATGTCACTTCAATGTTGGTCTCAGATTGGTTTTGACAATTGAGTATCAACACACTTAAGAAATTGCTAAGTTGATGCTGAGTATAACATAGATGCTGAGCTATAATATGTGGCGAGCCAAAAATTTAATATGTGCTAAGTTATTCAAGTATTGAGGAAGTTTCAAGTTCCAAGTAAGAATTGATGCCAAGCTAGTAGATATGCCAAGTAAAGTATAGGAGCTGAGCAAGATAGAATTCCTATGTGTACCAAGCATCAGCAATTAGTAAATGCTAAGTAACCTCGAATCAACATAAGTGTTTGTGCTCTCACAAACTCAAATGTAAACTATTTTTGAGCTAACTGAAGATGAATCTTGAAGGATCTAAAAGATAAGATCAAATCTATTACATTCCCTATGCAACTAATGTGGAACCAATCCAAAAATGGAAAGAGCATGCAACCAATCAGAAAAATGGAAAGAATTGAGCGTGAAAGATGGATAAATCTCAATTTTAGATTCATACCTAACCCTAAGTCTTGAAACGATTTTAAGGAGGTTGAAACCCCATAATTCACATATGTATGGATGATACAAGAATGCAAGGAGAGAATGCTAGAAAAGTTTAAAGGGGTGTAAAGACTTAGAAGAACAACAACATTGTAGAATCAAGTTGATCATAATAGAGTATTAGCACTACAAAAAAAGTTATATTAGATCAAGAAGGATCATCAACATTTGAGGATTGTAAGTTATTAGGTCAACACAGTCTACTATACTTTCTAGCAATTGTATTAGGAGAATGAAAACCTATGAAGATAGGTTTGTTTAACAGCCATATTGTAAATCCTTAGCAAGGTATTAAATCCTTTAACAAGGTGACATTCCAAGTGACTATTTGTAAATCCTTTAGATAGGTCACCTTCAATAGGGTGTTAGAGCCTTTAATAGGGCAAGCCTTTTATAGGGCAAACCATTGATGATGGTCAAACTTTGTAACCTTGAGAAGTTACATATTGTTGCAGTGATAAGTTGTGGGTGTCATCCCCACCTCATTTTTACCTTCTCATTTTGGAGGGTTTCTGGGTGATCAAATCTTGTGTAATCTATTTTCATGCATGTATTTTCTTTCATGTAAATTAGATGTGTTACATGAATGTGATTGATTATAGTTAAAAGTTTTATAGCTTAGAATATTGGTACTTTTGATTCACCCACACCCCTTCTCAGAAGTAAATCTTCCCATTTGTGAATTCCAACAATTGGTATCAGAGCAAGGTTCTTCTAAGGAGAAGCATTACAACTTGAAGAAAAGATCTAGAAATGGAAGTCTAAAAACTTGGGAATATTTTATAGAACCAAAAAATAGAGATACATCTCATTCTACATTCTCTTGAAGAAGTCAGGGAAGAATTGAGGAAATCCTTAAAGAGAAGAAGAGAAATTACCATAGCAGAGAATGATACATAGTATAAGGAGATTGACACCTCAAAACTATTTTCTAATGGAGATTCCAAGGATTTCGATGTAGTAATAGCAAACCTAATGGAGAAGAATATAGCTGAAGCAGAAGAGATCCGAACTCTCAAGATTGAACAAGAATCTCAAGCCATGATGTTGTGTGAAGTGACTGAATAGAAGAAGAGATCCATTGAAGAAAAAGCTATGATAAAAGATAACAAAATAAACCTTGCCAATAGATTGGAGGATAATTCAATTGAGCTTGCAAGAATTTCCAACATGCAACTAGATAACCTAAGCCATATGATGAATGCACATCATGAACTAAATATTAAGGACATTGAGATCTCCACATTGAAAATGCAAAATGAACAATTGCAAAATGACTTGAGAAGAGAGAAGGAAATTGTAGAGATCTTTAACAAACCTAATCAAGCCATCAAGTATTTTGAACAACTACTGAAATCACCAAGATCCAACAGTGGCACTTCAAGACTAGGATACACCAACACTGAAAAAGGAGAGCCATTCAAGACTGCAAAAGAAAGAAGTGACAAAGGTAAGAATATAAAACCCACTTTTCATTTTTGTGGTAAAAAGGGACATACCTCTAATGTGTGTAGGAGAAAGAATGCTAATCAGTATGACAAACCTAAAAACATGGGTCACTATCACAAGTGCAATAAGTAAGGACATCATGCACATGATTGTAGGACTAGAACCATCAGAACACCAAGATTTGAAGGTCATTGCTACAATTGCAAGAAGTATGGACATAGAGCCTTTGAATGTAGATCACAGCCTATGTGGACACCAAACAAACCAGCAAAGACCAAAAGTCATGGACATCACTACAATTGGGACTACAACACTAGGAAAAGTTACCACTACTGTCAAGAGTATGGACACATCCCTAAAAATTACATAAGAAAACATTTTAGTGGAAGCTACAGTAGATGGTTGAGCCCAACTACATGCTTCAATTGTTTGAAGACTAGAATGATCAACAAAAATTGCCCAACAAGGTCAAAGGCACCCAACTCTAAGTTCAACAAAGAAAAAGGAAAAGTTGATGCTAAACACATCAAAGGAGAAATGAAGAAAACATGGAAGAAGAAAGATGGAAACAACACATCCAATGGAGGGAGCACTTCACCCAAAGGATCAAGTGGTCACACGTCATCCAACTAAGAAAAAGAATGTATGTTAGACTAATATTTAAATATGTTATCATACATCAGTTCCAAGACTAAGTCAGCGTGGAAAAGGATAGATCAACATGAATAAAGATGCAAAGTTAAAACTTCAAGTTTTCACAAGTGCTTTCGAGTAAGGAAAACTACCTTCAAATGATGAGTAAAATTCTAGTACCTACCAAGTTGTCTGCCAAAGTTAGTAGAAGCCAAGTGATTAGTTGCATCCAAGTTAGCAATCGATGCTAAGTGAAGAGAAATTGTAGTTGAAGTAGAGTAAGTGAAACTCTAGTGTATGCCAAGTGTTGGAAAGACAATGGAAGCTAAGTAAAGTAGAATTACTTAGGGAGCTAAGTGGATAGCTGTACAAGCACTAAGCATTAAATACTATAAAATGAAGCATATATAGTCACATCGTTTTATCATTTTTTATTATCTTAATCACAAAGAAAAAGAAAGAAGAGAGCATAAAGGTTTTCCAAGTAGAGATTCAAGAATTTGAGCATATTCCAACATAGATTCAATACCATTTCATTAATTTTAAGGTATTTACACTTGTGCCGAGCTATGTAGTTCCTCTATTTCTAAGTTTTAAAACCCTAGATTGCAAAAATGACCTCTATCTCTAGGAAACCGCAAGAAAAAGAGTCATTTGAAGTTTAGTTAGTGAGCACTGAAGTCAGGAAACCAAACTTTAGACCAATCCCTGAGGTTGCATAGAAATTGACCCTACTAGAGCTTTGTCTGTAATTCCACCTAAAGTAGTGATGGTGCAAGATGTGTGAAGATGTTACAAATTGTGTGAGAATGGAGTTTTAAAGGAAGAATTTCAAATTGTTGAGAGAAAGGGTTTAACCTATACCCTAGATTTCCCTATAATATTCAAAACAAAATGGATTAGAATTGTGTTGAGTCAAATTCATGATGGAAGCCTTTGGTTGGAGGATGGACCCATTAAAATATCCAAAAGAATTATACATAGGGTGATTGGGTATTCAACCCTAGAATAGCCTTAAACCCTAAGGATTGACTCAAAAGAAGCTATAGAAAAGAACACTCGTGCAAAATGGAACAAAAGAAGGATGACCATTGATACCATCAAGGATCCTCTTGTTGAATTTTTGGTCAAAGTCATATCCCACAAATTTTACCAATCAAGCTGACTCAACAATGTTCCCTATATTGTAGTAGACATTGGTTACAAACTTGTCAAAAAGGATCATACTTATGATCTAGCCAAACTACAACTTCAATATATCATGGAGAATTTCAGAGATATAAGAAGAACAAAGGGACCTTAATGTAAATTTGGAGCAATCTTGATATGCTTATTTTTCTATGTATAGAATGAATTCCCCTCTTTTGGAAAGATATGTTGGAAGACAAATAGGTCAATAATAGTATAGGTAAATGAATATATTGAACAAATGGGGGAAAATTTTGAGACCATTATGACCAGCTTCTTTGAAGACTTTAAGAATTTAGTGAAAAAAAGACTAAGCATACTTGTCTCTCTTGTTGAGTAGCACATAAATGATATATTTTTCATAGTAGACATTGAATATACATATATCTGAGTAGTAGTACCAAGGGTCAGATGGCTAAGGCCACTTGGTTATGAGATCAATATTGATGAAGCATCTACAATAATCTCTACTCTACTTGTAGAAGAAGTAGATAAAAGTGCACAACACTTTGGCACTTATGATGTTGTAAGATCCAAGGTGGATATGGAATTACAAACTACTTCAACCATGAAGAAAAAGGACAAATTTGTCGAGAAACTTAAAGCAAAATTTGATGAAGGCACTACAGAAGCAGAGGAAGAAGAAGAAGAAGAAGAAGAAGAAGAAAAGGGTCAAGAACCACTTGCACTGACCCAAAGCATGGGTGAAGATGTTGAAGAAGTAGAAGGAGATGAGGAGAAAACCATGGAAGCACCTAAGGCAGAGGAAAAGAAGAGAAAGACACAAAAATAGCCTACAACTCAGCCTACAGGAAAGAAAACAACTAAACCTAGCCCAAAAAAACCCACCATGATGGTAAACACAAGAGCTAAAACCAAGGTAACTAGGGAATAGGAAAGGAAGAAGGGCACAGAGTAGGGATGACTACCAGAGAAAAAATAGAGAAGAAAGTATGTGGAACCTCCTGAATCAGATGAGGAGAAAATTGAATCAAATGACAATAGCCAATTCAAAGTGGTAAGTCACACCTCTAAATCTAATCTAGAAAATATTTGTGATAACATTAGAGATAATGCAGATTTATCAAGCTCAAAAGGCATCAACTTTAATAAGCTAAGTAGAGAAGAGAAAAACATAGTGGAAGAATTAGTTTACACTATGATGGCCAAGTTCAAGTACACTCCACTTGAACTTGACAATACAATGCCTAAGGAGCTATATTCTATTATAGAGAATAAATGACATTATTGCCTCAACATGGAGAAGAAAGTAAGAGAGTAAACATTGGCTCATGTTATGCTTTAACTAAAAAAAGGGAAAATAACTAAGGCAAATAAGAAGCATGGGAGAAAATTTGCACCCAAATATAGAGCCTTTAGTATATTGCAGAATAAAATTGAGGATGTTGTGAAAAAGTCCACACAAATGTGGAAATTGATTTATGGGCTAACGATAGTGATATAAGGAGAAGTAAATCCTTTTGAAGGAAGAAACAATGATGAGGAAGAGGAAAATGATAAGGAGGAAGAAGGAGAAAATGACAAGGAAGATGTTATAGTGGAGAAAGACACACAAGAGAGTGAAATGGAAACTATTGAGGAGGAACAATGGGAATAGAGTGTGCAAGACACACAACTACCACCACCAAGTCCTTCACATATAACTCCCACACCTATAGATATAGTAATTGTAAAGGATGTTCCTAAAAACTCTAGTTAGAACATCAACCCATTGACTGGAGATGACCTTAAAAAGATTCTTCACTAGACCACAATACAACCACAATTGTGTACAAACCCAATCTTGGTGAGTGTGGAAGAACTATAGAAAGCTATAGCTGAAATCGCAAAGGAGAAGGTGAATCCACAAGAACCATATTTACATATCTAAATAGCTACAATTGGACAATCCCAAGAGAAAGCTTTACAAGACATACTAGCTAGGGTTGACTCCATAGTTACAGTCACAACAATTGTCGAGGAGCAAGTAAAAGATCAAATAGGTCAGAAGGATACCTTTGTTCCTACTGCACAAGGATAGGGTGCACCACCTTAGATCAAAATATTTGATTAAGGTAGAATAGAAGAGGAGGAGACTCCTAAGGAGAAAGAACAAGAGGTGATATAAACATTGGTCAATTTGCCTACAACAGGGACTCCTATAATGTCACAAAAGTCGAGCACTAAAGCAATACCACTTCAAGTTTCAGCACCAGGCTCAACCTCTATAAGAGTTGCAAGGGTACTTCACTATGGAGACCCTGTACTAGATGAGGACATAGTCATTCCAAAATATGACTATGAAAATATGAACATAGATCAAATAAATGAAGTAAAAGAGGCATTTGAGAGGAAGAAAAAGTAAGAGATACTCAAAAATGAGTATAAAGAAAGGCAACCTTTTATTGAGATTAAGGACAACCTTTAAGATGCAATCAGCTTGCAAGTACCTAATGGAACCAAGCCAATTATGGAGCAATTATCCAATATAGTGGACCAGGTATAGAATGAAGACCTTGATACTAATGCCAAACTACTAGAATGGTTTGAAAAGAAGTTCCAAATGAAAGTAAATGAATGAATATCAAGTGAGATAGCACTATCTTAGGTGGATCTAGAAAAGAAGATAGAAAAGGTAAAAATAGTACTTGAGAACATATTCTCATTGTACTCCAAACTGTTTGATCCATCAATTTTCACAGAAGAAACTAGCTAAAGGTTAATGAGCCTAGAGAGGAACCTAAAAATATCAAGCATCTACCCAAGGATCTAGCTTAGAGTGAGAATCATTTTGCTACTACATTTCACACTCAAAAGGAACTAGTTGTACTTACAATAGATGAGGCAAACACCAAGACCAAATTGATACAAATACAGTCTACTATCACCCCTTACATGGAAATTTTGCAGAAGGAACTAGCCTATGTTGAGAATGTTTTAAATAAGGACCCCAATATTTCTACACTCAAAGGCTTAGTTCACCTTGCAACTAAGACAACCATCCAGCTTAAAGCACTAAAAATTGCACTAGACAATTGGGATGTTGCTTCAAAGATTTTTATGGAGCTAAATAAATCCTTTTTGGCTAAGTATTGAGTAAATTTTTAGAACCCTTTGACATAAGTATCAAAAAAGGGGGAGATTATAAAAAAAAGGGAGAAAACATTTTGGGGAAGACAAGGAGATCAATTTTGAGAAATAATAAAGCCAAAAGGGTACAATAATTGCAAGGAAAGATGTGTGAAAGGGGGAGAAAAAGCAAAGCATGTAGAATAGGATAGATAAGGCAAAAATAACCAGCATGAGACAAATCCAGCATGATAAGTTTTGGATATAGAAAAGGCACATTAGCTCAGGGGGAGATACAAATTTTGAGGTTTCTTTACATAATTTTGAACAATTTTGAAATTTTGTACATATGGAAAAAAAAGATGTGTATTATACTCATAGAGGTTAGATTCATAATGTTTAGTTAAGTATTTTTGACATTCATGTCAAAGGAAGAGATTTTTTATTGTAGATTGGTTTTGACAATTGAGTTTCAACACACTTAAGAAATTTCTAAGTTGCTGCTGAGTATAATATAGATGCCAAGCTATAGTATGTGCTAAGCTAGAAATTCAATGGGTGCCAAGTTATTCAACTACCAAGAAAGTTTCAAGTGCCAAGTGATAATTGATGCCGAGCTACTATATGTGTCAAGTAAAGTATAAGAGCCGAGCAAGATAAAATTCCTACATGTGTCGAGCCTCAGCAATTAGTAAGTGTCGAGTAACACAAAATTAGCATAAGTTTTTGTGCCCTCACAAACTCAAATGTAAACCATTTTTGAGCTAACTCAAGATGAATCTCGAAGGATCTAAAAGAGAAGATCAAATCTATTACATTTCCTATGTGATCAGCATGAAATCAATCAAAAAATGGAAAGAATTGAGCGAGAAAGATGGATGAATCTCAATTGTAGATTCATACCTAACCCTAAGTCTTAAAACCTTTTTCAGGAGTTTGAAACCCCATAATTCACATATGTATGGATGGTATGGGAATGCAAGGAGAGAATGCTAGCGAAGTTTAAAGTGGTGTAAAGACTTAGAAGAAGAACAACATTGCCCAATCAAGTTGATCATAATAGAGTATCAACACTACGGACAAAGTTATATCAGATCAAGAAGGATTAGATTAGATTAGATAGATAACGGATCTAAAATCAGAAATTGAGGACTATAAGTTATCAAGTCAACACATTCTACTATACTTTCTAGCCATTGTTTTAGGAGAATGAAAATATTATGAAGATAGGTTGGTTTAACATGCATATTGTAAATCCTTAATAAGGTGTTAAATCCTTTAATAGGGTGACATTCCAAGTGAATGTTTGTAAATCCTTTAGATAGGTTACTTTTAATAGGGTGTTAGAGCCTTTAACAGGGTAGGCCTTTCGTAGGGTAGACCATTGATGATGCTAAAACTTTGTAACCTTGACAAGTTACATATTGTTGTAGTGATAAGTTGTGGGTGTCATCCTCACCTCAGTTTTACCTTCTCATTTTGAAGGGTTTATGTGTGATCAAATCTTGTGTTATCTATTTTCATGCATGTATTTACTTTCATGGAAATTAGATGTGTTACATACATGTGATTGATTTTAGTTAAAAGTTTTATAGCTTAAAATATTAGTACTTTTGATCCCCCCGCCCCCCCCCCCCCCCCCCCTCCTTCTTAGAAGTAAATCTTCCCACTTGTGAATTCTAACATTCATAATTTCATGAACTATACAATGTTTAACAAAATTGAGTCAAACAAAATGGATCCTCTAGATATTGATGTTACAAATCCAACACCAAAAGAGTTACCTCTATATAATTTATAGAAAATTAAAAGTTATGCTTGTCAAAATGACTATCACTCTTCAAAAATTTTGATTTTTCATATGTACCACTTTTTGGGGGAGAAGAAAAAATTGACTTAAATAATTTTTTAAAATAAATATATTAAAAAACATGGTTATAGAGTAGGAGAAAAGTACTAGAAATCACTATTTTATGTCATCTTCAGATTATTGATAGTTTAAGATATATAGTCACTCGAATGTAAGATTTGTTTCAAAAATGTTGATTTTAGTGTCAAAATTGGTCAAAAAGTGGTATCCCCTATTGTGGGATCACCCATGTACTAGTAACAAAAAGAGAAGGCTGAGAAAATTTGATGCCACCTGAGGCAATGAAGGTGCTAGAGGAGTTTTCTGATATTGTTCCTGATGAGCTACCTAAAGGTCTCCCACCAAAAATAGATATTCAACATCATATTGATTAGAAAATCTACCTAATAAAGTAGCCTATTAGTTGAATACACCACAACATGTAGAGCTAAATAAAAAAGTGACATAGCTGATGCAAAATATTCTTGTTAGAGAAAGCATGAGTCCATGTGTAGTATCCGCATTGTTGATGCTAAAGAAGGACGACACATAGAGGATTTTCACTAATAGTCAAGAAATTAATAAGATTACCATTAAGTACCATTTTCCTATAACTCAGATAGAGGACATAATGGATGAATTAGTGGGGGCTAACTAATTTGAAAAGATTGATCTCCAAAGTGGCTACCACCAAATCGACATTTGAGAGGGGGATGAATACAAGGCAACATTTAAGAAAATAAATGCTTTGTATGAATGGATGGTTATGCCTTTTGGGCTTCCTAATGCACCTAGCCTATTTATTTGGTTGATGAATATTGTGTTGTTACCTTACATTGGTATATTTTTTGTAGTTTTTTTTAATGATGTCCTGATCTATAGCAAAAGTAAGGAAGACCATTTACATAACTTGGATACCATCTCGAGTGTATTAAGGAAGGAAAAGCTCTTTGAAAATTTGAAGAATTGTGGATTCATGCAAACTAATTTGAATATTCTAGGATTTCTAATTTCTCAAGTTGGTGTTCAAATGAATCCATAAAAGGTAAAAGAAATCATAGAACAACCAAGTCCTTCTAGTATAATAGGAGTAAGAAGTTTTCAAGGACTAGAAAATTTCTACTAAAATTTTATCCAAAATTTGAATAGTATTATAACACTACTAACAGACTATACCAAAGGAAGGAAATTCACATGGTCAACAAATGCTAAGGAGAGTTTTAATTTCTTGAAGAAAAAGGTAATTGAAGCTCCTATAATAACACATCCATAGCTTGACAAAGTTTTGAAGTAGAGTGTAATGCTTGACATGTTGGAATAGGCATTGTTCTTAGCCAAGAAGGTAAGCCTATAGCCTTCTTTAAGAAGAAATTGAATGAAGTGGGAAATAATTATTCCACTTATCATCTAGAGTTTTATAAAATTGTTCAAGCATCAAAACACTATAGGTGCTATCTAGTCCTACAAGAGTTTGTTCTATTTATTGATCATGTTGCTCTAAAATATATCAACATATGAAAGAAGTTGAATATTCAACATGCAATGTGGGTATCTTTGTTATAGGGATATACCTTTGTTCTAAAACATAAGTCTAGAAAGAAAAACTAGGTTGATAATGCCTTGAAAAGAAATGCTATAGTATTAACCATAATAGAAATTGAAGTCAGTAGTTTTGATGCTAGGAAGGCCTTATATGAAATTGATGATGATTGCTAGGAAATTGTACACCAAGAAAAGGCTTCATCTTCTGGTAAGTTGGATCATATGAAAGGTGACCATGTTATGCAAGATGGTTAACTCTTTAAAGGTGAAAAACTATGTATACTAAGTGTATCTATGTAGGAAAACATTATAAGGGAATTTTATAGTAGTGGACTAGCTAAACACTTTGGAGAGGAAAAAAAAAAAAACTCAATTAAAGATAAGTATTATTAGCCTAGACATCACTAAATACATGGCATTGTGCAGACTCAATCAAGTGGCTAAAGGACATTCACAAAATATAGGATTATACATGCCTTTACTAGTACCCACCAAACCATGGATTAAATTGAGCATGGATTTTATATTGGGTCTTCCACACACTGAGTGAGATAATGATTTTATTTTTGTGTCTATTGATTGATTTTAAAAAATAGTCCACTTTATTTCTTGTAAAAAGACCAATGATGCAACTAGAATAGCATAATTTTAGCATTCTTCTCAAAAGTTGTCCATTTACATTTTCTTCCAAAGAAAATTACCTTTGATAGCAATACTAAGTTCTTGAACCATTTTTTGACGACTCTATGCAAGAAATTAGGAACAAAGTTACAGTTTAGTAGTACCTATCGTTCTCAATATGATTGACAAAAAGAGGTATTCAATTAGAGCTTTGGAAATCTATTACGATGCATTATAGTGAGAAGTCTAAATAGTGGGACTTGGCATTTCCTCAGGCATAATTTTCCTATAATAGTTTTGTTAATATATCAACCAAAAAATATTCATTTCAAATTTCCTATTGTTGAAGTGCTCAAGGTGTTTTAGATCTTTACTGACTTCCATTAGGAGATAGAATTAGTCATGATGGAGTTGCTTTTGCTAAATACCTTCAATAAATCCAACAAGATGTATTTGACAAAAGTTATAGGATAGTAATGTGAGTTACAAGATTACTACAAATGCCACTTGGAGAAAAAAAAAGGTTTTTGAAAGTGACTTGGTGATTTTTTACTTGAGGTGTGAATATTTTTCTATGTGCACATATCATAAATTGAAGTATAAAAAGATTGGGCCTTGTAAAATCATTAAAAAGATCAATGATAATGCTTACGGGGTTAGCTTACCAAAAAATCTTGACATCTCCCCTATTTTTAATGTTTTTGATCTATACACAATCCATGGAGATGTTCCAAATATAGGTGATGTACAAGGAGTGGATTGGAAACATTATCTTCCCAGTAATGAGGAAAACATTGCCAATATTCTTGACAAGTAGACTACGTCAACAAGGCATGGCTAGCATAACAGATACTTGATACAATGGGATGGGTTACCAAAAATAGAGAGTTCATGGTTATTTGATTAGGGTAGTAATGTAGTTAGATCCAACAAAGTTGGAGTAATTCAAATACAACCACTTGCAAGAACTGTGCTTCTTTTAAGAAGGGGAACTTCTATGAGTCATAGCTTTTGATTCGAACCTAGGTTTTTTCTCAATTTTTTATAGGGTTTCATAATGGGGAGTTTGATGGCATGAAAACTTAGCTCTTGTCTATTGTGTCTATTTTTTTTTCAAATCCCAAGAAATCCTTTATACCCCTAAAACTCAGTTGTCATAATCTTTTTGTGTTATTTAGATTTTTTTTATTGTAATATCTACGAATGGATATCTTCCAAATTCAAATATTAGTTTGTAGGTCAAGTTTCCATAACTTAAAGAAAGTCTAATTTTATTTTCATCTTTTGGGAGTTGATTTTGAATGTTACCTAAAATGGAAAATTTGAAGATTTGTAAAAATCTTCCAAAAAAAGGTAATTTTCTATTTTTTCCAAATTTAGAGAGTTTTTAGTTATTTAAGAAGATGCAAAATGATGTAGAAGGATGTTGGATAATGATGGAAGATATGAAAGTTTCAAAATAGGTTTATTGCCTCTATATTTTTGTATATATTTTCCTTCTATAGAATGCATTACTGTGAATAGGTACTTGGGCACTACATTAGTAACATACATGCACAAAATCACAAAACAACATTTACAAAGTACAACATTGAACACCCATTTGAGATTACACAATACATTACCATAGAAACTCAATAAGAAGATTGAGGGTGTGCCTAAACTAAGAGGAGAAGGAAAATACAAAAACCAAATTTTCCTTCACAAGTCATACAAATAAAAAAAGCATTTCTCACATAAATTCTTTCCTTATCTCCCTCAAAGTAGAAAACATTGTATTGCCATATAAATCTTGTACTTTATGTTTATCCCTCTTCCTTCCAAGGAAGAGACTTTTCACTCAAGGAATGGCCTAGCTAACCCTTTTACCTGAACGTCATTGCTTCCCTTCTCAAGGTGGGCAATGTTCTACCACACCCATAAACTTCATGCTTTCAAAAATCAAAATGGAAAAGAAACAAATTAAATCAAGCATACCCAATACCACAACACATCAAATTTTCTACAATACACATATGCATTCACATAAATTTTAAGTGATACATTCACAAAATGAAAATAACCAAAATACATGAGATTTATTCCATGGAAAAATCCACCAAACTTGATCCAAATGGAAAAATAACACCTTGAGAAGAACTCTCAATTCCTTCTTGCTTGGAAATCTCTGAAACCAATAGATCTCTAAAATTAGAGAGTAGGTGAACAACCACTCTATTTTCAAATTCTATTCTAATATGAATCTAAACTCCTACTTTTTCTCCCATCATGAATGAGAGAAACCACTTTAAGTCCACTTAAGACTTCCTACTTGAATGAAACTCCAATTAAGTGAAAATATGGTCTGAAATTTGGTAAGACTTTTTCAATTTTCACAACACTTGGTAAATGCAATTTTAAAAGGGTTAGAAAAGTTACTTAAGCATAAGGAAGGTCAAAGCTAAAACAATAACATGTAGTACTAAAAATGTAGGTAAGTTAATTTCACTAAAAAAATACTCTAGGACTTTTATAAACCCCTCTCAAGTCACCCCAATCTTAGAATTCTAATTTCATCAAATTGAAGTCATAATTGAACAATATAATGCATTTAGATTTAACATAAATATTTGTAATTAGTTTAACTAAAGTTAGGTATTATTTGCCAATATCTTGATTTAAATTGCCACTATACTAATAACAACACAAGTGTAAAGTGACATTATAAATGATATTTTACATTATGAGTGACAAATAAAATTTCACCAAATAATTCTAGTCTAAAACAATCATTCACATTACATTCACTAAGTGCAATACTAAACAATGAGGCTAAGATCTGTTCATTCAATCTAGCTTTGGCATTCTAAGTGTATACAAGGGCATAATCTTGGTTCTCCACTTTTATCATAGTTATTTCTTGCACACTCAAATGGCATATCAGTAGTCCAAGATAAATAAATGACATGCATATATACATCCTAAATCAATTCTACATTTAAAACTAAATCAAAACATAAACCATTTCTCAATCAATTTTTGAATAGCATTTTTCCATTTCTAAACCAATGTACATATATAATACTAGAATAATCAAACTAAACATGATATAACCATTTGCACAATTTCATAATTTTTAAAAATAATACATCTAATCTTTGCATTCAAGAATGATTCAATACCCATCAATAAAATAAACAATTAGCTCCATCAATCTAAAAAATCATCATGAAATAATAATAAATCACATAGTATAAAATATCTAAATGAGTGTCCCCAAATAAGTCTAAAGCATAACAAGGTCTCAAAAAAATTTTCCAAAATGCAAATAGACCGCTATGCTATGATAGGTTGACGTGAGCCCTCACAGTAGGAGAGATGATAAAAAGGTGAAATTAGTTAGGGAGACCCATTTGTAATCATCCTATATGAAGATAGTTTTTTAAATCTTGTCTTCGAGACTATTGTTCTTTAAAAGAATGTAAAGGTTGAAAATAATACCCATAGGTAAAAGGCTTCCTAATAATAAATTTATTTTCATCCTTTAAATATAATATCTATCTAGGAGACCAAATAATTGTGATGGTATGGTAATTTCTATAAGAGGTGACTATCATTGAGTCTCATGGTAATTTAGGTGGCATTTTTTTGTCTCTATAATCAATTCAAATTTTTGCTAATTTAGTGGATCTCTTGTACATAATATCTATTTAATATCAACTCTACAAGTATACAATTTAAGAAACAAGTCTATTTTTTTCTACACTATCTATTCCCCAGAAGATATTTTGAGAACATAATTTCCATCACTAAGCTCAATATCTAGCAGTCATTCATATCTCTATCATTAAATTTAAGAATAAAATTAACTTATTTAAGGGTGAAAGTACAAAGGTGTGTCACACCTAAGGCCAACTTATCAACATAAATAAATTTAAGTATTTCTAACTAAATATTAGTTTTGGTCAAATGTGAAGTTTAGCTAGACTTGCTCTAGCTAAGTTAAATATATGTCCTGACATTTTAGATTGGAGGAATCTATTGAATGCACATTCTAGAAAAATTTAGGTTCAATTACTAGAAAGTAAAATTATTTTATAAATTTTTGTTTCAACAACTCTTTTTATTGATAGTTTAAAATTATATATAAATAACCTTTTGTCGATCTATGAGTGATTTTTCCTAGAAATATGATTTTTGAATATTTTATTAGATTTCATATTTTATGGAACATTTTAATGAAAGTAGTCAGTAGCATAAAAAAAATGCTATTAGTTAAATTCTCATAGAAAATAGTAAATATTATTTATTTATTTTGGAATAAATATAATGCAACATAGGAAGAGGAAAGAATCCATATAAATGAAAGAGTTATGAACAAAAAAGTTATATTAGTTCAATTTGATAATATTACTATACCATGTAATAGTTTTTAAAATCCTTATTGCCTTCCCATTAATTAAAAAACTAAATTGCATGGGAAAGAAACTAACTTTAATTTATTTAATTTAAAGTGACAATTAACCTAAACGTAATGTCATACTCTAGCAGTCACCCCTTTATTACATCAATCCTAACAAGAGTGGGAGTTGCAAGGGATTTGAACCTAAGACTCTAAAGACTTTGATGAAGTTCCTTTATCTATTAATGTTTCTTATTCAAGAAATAACTAATTGACTGCACCAATGGATCTACTAACCACAGTCACTCAAGAAATGTTGAGATGAGGTTGCACTAGTTGATCTCCTAGTAGAATAAGACATATTTCATTCAAAAATATTTATCTCATTCAAGTGTCTCTAATGCTTCCTCTAGTGGTACACATATGACACCTTTCCTCCAAAAGTCTACATCTCTTCTAAGTGTGTCTAAAGCTTTTAAAATGACCCCTCATAGTCTCTTAGCTAATTTCTCATATAATTCATAATTAGATTTTAGGTTATATTTGTTTCATACATAAAATATCATTAACCTATATCATTTAATATTGTTAGCAACACTCAACTAGGTTATTCTTCTTATGTGTTGAATTACATAATTGGTGGTAGATTTACTACTAGTTGAGTTTTGACACTCTCAACTTGGGGATCCCTCACATCTTTATCAATATTGAGATTTTCTTGTCTCAACGTGATCAATTTTCTCCACCTCATGTATGCACACTTGACATCATTATGTAATGTAACATAAATGGATTCCTATTGAGTTCATTAATTATTTTATAAAGTGGTTG